>QEPC01003965.1:1550661-1566846 GCA_003113815.1 Sphenodon punctatus
CCCCCCCCCCCCCCGGCCTCCCAGCCGAGGCTGATGCTGCACAGAGTACTCAGCCGGGACAAGGTCAGCTAATATAGGCCCCAACTCATTGTCCAGCCAGGTCTCCATGATACATGTGAGGTCGGCTGCCTGGTCAAGGATCATCTCCCAGACCGCAGTTGACTTATTGGCCACCGACCTCACATTCAGCAGCAGTAACTCAGCTGGTGCGGAACGCAGTGGCCCATCTTCCGTTGGGGGTGGGTCACCGGGAGCAGATTACACCAGTGCTCCAGAGTCTGCGCTGATAACCAATAGCTTTCTGAGCACAATTCAAGGTGCCGGTTACAACCTATACAGACCTAAACGGCTTGGGCCCCCAAGTATCTGAAAGACCATCTCTTTCCTTATGTCCTGCTGGGGCCTCAGAGGTCAGCCAGGAGCTCCCTCTTGTGTATAACATCTCCCCATAAAGTTTCTACAAGGGCACGCAGAAAGGTGTTCTCGGTGGTTGCCCCACAATTACAGAACACTCTCCCTTGGAGATGCGTCTAAGCCTGAGCCAGCTCATCATCTGGAAACAATACAAGACCTTCTTGTTTGGCAGGCAGGAATAGGGTTGGGTGGGATGAGTACAGGGGGGGATTAGGGGAAATGGTTGTTGGTGGGGTTAAGGGGATTTTTACCTGTTTTTGTATGTTGCAAGCCACCCTGAGCCTCACTGGGAAGGGTGGCATATAAAATCAGAATAAATAAATAAATAAAAATTACAGTATTTTCAAATTTTTTATACTGAGCCAGTGTACTGAGAGAGTCAGTATAGCCTAGCAGATGAGGTGGTAGCCATGGACCTTGGAGGCCAGGCTTAAAATCCCATCTTAGTTATGGGCCTTCGGCAAGGCACTCTCTCTCAGCCTCAGTTTCCTAACTGTAGGACTAACAGGGTTGTTGTGAGGGTGAACTAGATAAGGACTGTAAAGCAGTTTGAACCGAGTGCTTTAGAATGATAAATAATATACTGTTCAAAAATAGCCAGCCAAATTTTTGGCTCTTGTAAAAGTGACTAGTTCTAATAAAGTAGTAGAATGTTTGATGTTTTGTTTAGTCTTTAGCATACTGTGTCAATTATACTTCTACATAGTTTCTGCTTGTCTGTAATTTGCAAGAACCTCTTTGGAAACTTCAAGAATCCCCCCCCTTAAAAATATGTAAATTTGTTATTTGCCTGTTCCCTGTCATAGCTTATTTTAATGCTAAATTGCACATTTTTGTTAGCAGCTCAGTAACCTAATTTTTGCACTCCTTTAGAATGATTAGGTGTATGTCACTGAGTTTTGGTGATTTTGCACCATTTCCTCGCTCAAGACCTTAGGCAGTATTCACATCTGCGGTGGTGGTAGTGGCAGAGAGCGGGGCGAGGGAAGACGCGGCAGCGGGGAGGAGCTGGAGCCAACTCTTTTCCAGTCATCCAGCTCTTCCCCACTGTCGCATCTTCCCTCGCCGCTCTCTCTGCCGCCACCGTCACCGCAGATGTGAATGCGGCCTTTGTTTCTGACAGTACCTCATGAACAGGTTTGAGGTAAGCATTTTTTCTAACTCCAGTGAGGTGACGGATAAATACATCATTTTACTTTTCTACAACATTCTTATTGCTTTCAGTTTCTCCCTTTTATCTCTGGTAGTTCAGTATTGGGACCCACTGATTCTCTCACAAACGTTCTACCTCAGACATTTCTTATTTGTTTGTTCCTTTGGCTCTTTGCTCTTTAAATTTCCTGTTAAATGTTGCCATTTCAGTAGCCAGTGGACCTAATATAATTATAATTAATTCAAGCCTCAAGTACTGAGGATGGAATATATGCAAGAGTGTATGACAGGAAGTGTGAAGCAGGTTCTTTGGGGTAAGGAGACGGTGCAGGAAGAAACAGCAAAAGATTAAAGGTAAGGGATGAGAGAACAAGAGAGGGACTCCCTGGAAAAATGTCTACATGACTCTAGACACAGCTGCTGAAGCTGCATTCCAGGGAACCCAGAAGAGGTCAGTCAACACACAGACTAAAGACATGAAAGAAATTCCCATAGGAAACAAAAATGAAAAAGCTTTCACCCAGCTGCTCTTGAAACAAAAAGGTAGCGTGCTCAGATTGCCACCACGACAGACAACAGTGGGTAAGACATGGAGCCAAGGCAGAAATTTCCGCTGAGCAAAAGTTTTCGAACCCCTTGTCTAGATATTCTGGGCCAATAAAACACAGATCTCAACAGTGATGATGACATAAGAGGGCTAAAACTAGTGTACTCAAGTAATTAATACCTCTTTCTTATGGGACAAAATGGGCAGTATTTGGCTCCGGGGAAAACTCCAGGAGGCAAATGCTGAGTTCTGTATGCTCTGCATGATCGGAGGCAAAGCTGTGCGGTTTTGTTTGCTCACGAGACAAAAGCTGTTCAGCATTTGAGCCAAATGCTGCGTATTTTGCCCCACGAGAAAATGGTCTAAGTATCCAAAAGTTAACAGTCTCATTAGGGAGGTGAAATCCAAAAGAACCACCCTGTTGCTCAGACCCTCTAGATCCAGGTTCAGAGACTCCAGGTCTGAGAGAATAACTTCAAATTATTATTTTGTATTAAGAGCAGCAATATTCTTATTCAGGTGCCTTCCATATGCCAAGTCCTTTCATAGAACTCCTTCCAGCCATTTGCCTCTCAAAGCACTGCTTACCAGACACTGATGCCGAGATCATTTGTGCGTCAGATGCACAGCATTCAGCTACCAGCATTGAAAGAACCAAGACTACTAACAGTGGGTGCAAAGACCGAGTTGAGAGACTGCCTCTGAAAATAGCTGCCAAAGAAAGTTAGGTTAGTTTGCAGTCTCCCTGTTTTGGCACTTCTGCCACAAATACTTTGGCAATATGTGCTACTGTCTTTGGCAGTCTTCTACTGGCAAAAGGTCAGAGTGCTGCTGTCTTTGGCAATATCAGGACTTCATCCCAAGGCAGGCTTCAGGAATGACCAGTGGCATATTTCTGGTGAACAGTCTCAGTCAACCGCCCAACCACCAAAGTATTAGCATCCAAGGGGGGATTCAGACGTTCTGATTTTTGCGAATTTTTTAAAAAAACGAATGTTTCATGCATGTCTGAACACATAAATTCGATTAAATGCGGTCAATATCGCACTAAAGAAATCCGACTTTCAAAGCTACTCAAACCTACCTTTTTGCTGTCCGTTTTCAATAAATCCGCACTTAACAGCAGTGTGAAAGCAACATCGTACTGGTTTTAACTGGTGTGAAATCTTTTCTGATGTGAATGCAACCGTGCTTCCAAGTGCGCTGTTTTACTCCTGCCCCTACCGGAAGCAGTGAGACCAGCTGGAGCCCTGTAGTTGCCTCGCTGGGTGCAGGCTGCAGCCAGCTTCTCCCCAAAAAAGTTCTTCCCCTCCATGTTTCCCCTCCATGCTTCTCCCCAAAAAAGTTCTTCCCTCCAAGGGACTTTCAATCATCTGCCTCTGCCTCTACCGTAGTGCTGCAGCAGTAGCAGCAGCGGGATACCGGAAAGAAACCAGGGAGAGAAGCAGCGCGCCTCACTATGCGAGGGGCTTCTTTCCAGCAGCCTCAGGCTCTCCCTCTTTACTCCCTGATCCCCCCCCCCCCCCCCCAGTCTAGAAGTCCCGTGCAGGAAAGCAGGGGGCACCCCCTCCGATCGGACTGCGAGATAAAGCAGAAGGTTGCTACCTTGCAAGCAACGTTCTTTGAGTTGGCTCCGAACATTCTCATAACTGGGTTGTGCATGTTCACCCTATTCAAATAATAGACCACATGATGGTCTCAGCTTCTCTAGTATAAAAAGCACTCTACCCTTCAGAATGACCATTCCTTCCAACCCTTTCTAAACATACAAGGAAAAAAAATCCATGTTGGCTGGAAGGTTGTGTGTTGTGAGAATGTTTAGAGCCATCTCAAAGAATGTTGTTTACAAAGTAGCAACCTTCTGGCTCCCCACAGGCCACTTCCTGTAATTGAACCGCACTGAGCAGCCGGGTAAGCGCGCACTACAAGAAGGTCTGAATGCATTATTTCGCTGTACTTAAAAACGGTATGGCATGCATGTGAATGCAACAGGACTTGTTAACAGCGAACTATTGAGAACCAGTTTTAAAAAATCCAGATAATTGCTGCACATGTGAATTCACCCCAAGTGTTTATACTCTGATTTCCTTCCTAATGAAGAAGCCTCAGATTTTCTCTCTCTAGGGCAATAATGAACAAGATAAGGCTTTTGTGCCATGGAAGGCCATCTACCCAGTAAGATTTGAGGAAGACCACCAGCTGGCTTCACACAAAATCTACTCACAATATCTGCCAAATAGAAGCAGCTTCTGGTTCAAAAGACACCAGGGCTGAACTGGGGCCATATTAGCAGAAAAGTCTATAATCGCCAACCCCTGAGAGTCCAGCAACTCCTCAAAACAGAGTTTTTAAATAAATGTGCAGCAAATCAAGAGATCTATCCCAGGTACTAAGCATCCTGTCAGTGTCAAGCTATAATAGGGAAAGGCAATGCAGCTGCACTGGGGCCCACGAGCCTGAGGTGTCCATACTCCTACCACTTGAAGGGGCATGAGGAGCATTCTACCCTCTGCATCAGGGCCCATCCCAACTTAACTACACTCCTGAACACAGTGCAAAGTACAAACTATAGCAACAGAAGAAAACCAGGAGTAGATCAGCAGCAGATACATACCATCACAAAAGAAAGTCATGCAAGAGAAAATATAGCGAGACAGTACACAACCAAGGGATGGGAATAAGAGGTGGGCTGTACAGCATTGCCTGATGGTCAACAGATTTGGATGCTTTTTTAACAAAGTGAGGAACTCCTTATGTTTGTCCAGTTTCCAAATTTGAAGAACATCCATGCAGTAGCGCCTTACAAAACAAGAGAAATTGATGGTATACATGTCTATGGACTAATTATTTATTTTTATTCATTTAAAATATTTGGATATCCCACTCCTCCTGCCAGAGGCAGCTCAAAGAATGTAAAAATATAATACACACATATAAAAACACAAACAAAACTAAAAAGGGGAAAAAGAGGACGAGGGGAGAAAACCTCCCCCCACCCCCAAGGAAAGAGAGAAGGGGTGTCAAAGGCATAAAAATTCTAACACAAATACCCCACCCTTACCATCCCCCATAAAAATAAAACCCACTCTTACCCGCCTCCCTTGCCAAAGGCCTGGAGGAACAGTCAGGTCTTGCATTGATGCCGAAAGGAGGAGAGGACCAGAGCACCCGGGCCTCTGCCGGGAGGGAGTTCCACAACCACGACGCAACCACCGAGAACACCCTCTCCATAGTTACCTCCCGGTATTTATGACCGCGAACTCCAGAGCTTCACGTGACCTCACCCAGCAGCTGCATACACACATCGAACAGGAGGGGGGACAGAATGGAACCCTGCATGACTCCACACGAGAGGTCCTAGGGAGATGAAAAATAGTCCCCCAGCACCACTCGCTGAATTCTTCTGGCTAGGAATGAGCGGAACCATTCAAGAACAGTCCCGCTGGCGAGTCACCAACATCTCCTGGCCAACAGTATCAAAAGCAGTCAACAGACCTAATAGAATCATCAGGGTCAAGCGACCCTGATCTAATTTCATGGCGAAGGTAGTCGGCCAAGGCCACAAGTGCAGTCTCAGTGCCATAGCCTGGACTACGAGGGAGCTAGAAAACTGAGTCAGTCCAGATGCTCCTGCAGCTGCCAAGTCACTACCCATTCCTGTCTCTTATACACATCTAGATGTGTATAAGAGACAGGGGTTAGGGTTCTTAGCTCCTCCCTACCCTTATTTTTATTTTTTTGTCCTAACCCTGTTCTTAAATTGTGTGCTGTTTTAAAAAAATTGTTTTATTCAGTTGTTTTTATCGAATTGTATGTCGCCCCGAGATGCCATAGGCATATGGGGCGACTAAGAAATGCTTAAAATAAATAAATAAATAAATAAATAAATATAAAATAAAAAAATAAAGGTTAGAGACAGGCTGATAACTGGCGAGGGATCAAAGATGGTTTTTTGAGCAGAGGCCACACCACTGCCTCTTTAAGGTAGCTCGGCACCCTGCCCTCCCAAAGGGAGGTACTGACCACCCCCCGCCAGCAACGGCCCCAGCATCTTCCGGCTGGCCTTAACCAGCCAGGACAGGCATGGGTCCAGTTTGCAAGAGGTGGCTCTGACCAACATCCTCTGCATCAGCAGACGAGACCCACTGAAACTGATCCTACAAAATTGGACAAGGTGGGGCTTCTATAACCTCTGGTTCTCCTATTGTAGTAACTGCAGCTTCGAAGTCGTGGTGAATCTGAGCAATTTTATCAGCAGAATAAACATCAAACATGTCACAACGGGCACTGCAAGGTTCCAGTTTCAGATGGAGGGAGGCTGGACTGAACAGCTCCCTCACCACTCGGAAAAGCTCTGCTGGACGAGACTTAGCTGATGCTATGAGGGCAGCAAAGACTCCTCCTTTGCTGATGCATAGCCATGGCATAGGTTCGCAATTTCTGTACAACAGTATTGCATCTGTTAGGTAGGCCCATTCAAAGTCATCTTCCCACCAGCTCTATAATGCTCTGACTTAAAGATTATCACAACAGCCCTGTGAAGGAGTTACAATTAACTCCCACTTTATAGATGGGGAGACTGAGGCAGAAAGCCCAAACTTATAACTTTAGCCAGAAATCCACAGGCAATCAGGGCAATCAAAGAAGAATCAATGTCCTAGAGCAGAAGCGGGCTAACTGTGGTTCTAGAGTCAAATGTGGCTCTTGGGTTCCACTGTGGTAACTAGATGTGGCTCTTGGGGTTGGAAAGCTTTGCCCACACCTGTCCTAGAGAGATATCCCACTTAGCAAAATGACGGATACGTTCTATACAAGCTTGAATTTCAGAACAGTTTTAACCTGCCATATTTTCTCTGGATTTCCATTCCCACCACCCCTGCTTGCCCAGGTATTGCTATGGAAACAGTTTCTGCCCATCTCTCAGTACAACACAGTTTCCTGCCACAGAGTGAATTCATCCCAGCATCTGACACATCAGGAACCAGGAAATGGATTACAGGGAAGTATCTGAGAAAGAAGGCCCTGCCTGGCCTTCCCATTCTAAGGGCGGCAGGTGGTTTGTTCCTTGTAATATACACTAGTGTGGGGTCCAGTGTAACTTTTAATATCTTAACTAGCAGGGCTTCAGTTGCTTCCCTCTGAATTGTAACAAATTCTAGGTCTAATACAGCCTGTGAAAGTCTCACAGCAACAGTATGGAATAAAATTAACAGTCATGACATTCCCTCTTCCCAGCCCTTTTTACTGTCCTGAAGGAAACCACTTGCTGCCCACATACCTGCTGTGTTAAGAGACTGATGTGGCTGGGTGGGGAATACTGCCTGGCTGCCTGCTTCTCTGCCAACCGCTGAAGTTCTGCTGCAACAGTGCTGTGGCTGTAGCGCTTGCCTTGAGAAGACCCGTCTTCTGCATCCTTGTGCACCCTGGCTGACCCCAAACGCTGCCCACTTGGGCTGCGATGGCATGAGCCTGCTAAATAGAGAGTATGTTCACTCAGTATCAGACTGCAGAGGATTCTCCATTCTTCCTGAGCAGCGTATACCACATTTACACATTACACACTAGCAAGAACAAAAGTTAAAGCATGCAAAATACTTCCTACAACATTTCCTCATCTTGTGCATGTGCTGTAGATTGAGCTTGTCTGATCTAGCACCAGCCTCTCAATCTTGTAACAGCAAATGCCTTCCATTGGAGCTTCTGCGGGTGAGGCAGTAGCTGTTTCTTCTTTGTTTCAAGACAAAACAATGGAGTTAAGGCTGAGATATGGATCAGAAACTTAAGGGTCCATGATTATAGGGACATTGTAATTACAGTCACCCAAAACCAAGACATAAAAATCCAAGAAATTCAGGTTAAATTTTTGAATCCCTGAATTAGCATATTATGAAACTCAACCTTAATTATGGAGATGCAGCCAGAACAAAGTATAGGGTTTTTTGGCTGTCCTCATTGGGCATTTCCATACCTTATCCTGTTTGGAGTCTAACTTTACCTTTAACTCCGAGTCTCCTGGATTTAACACATTTAAGTTCTGGGATAATTACATCTCAACAACATATTACACTCTAAGTTGCCAATATGAATGAACTCTACCTTACTATAGCTTTAATTTGGGAATTCTTGCTCTAGTAGTGCCCAACCCGGAAATCTATAAACTGGAGAAACAGACTTTGACCCAGAAAGTTTCAATCTACTGGGAGGAAGAAAAACCTCAGTTTTACTGTTTGAGAACTAAGCACACAGATTAAGTGGTATGTCCATGATCCTATAGTGGGAAAGTGGCAGAATCAAAACTCAACCTACATCTCCTGGCCCTAGTTCAATGTTTTAATCCCAAACTACTCTTCCTCACTGTCTCAATGTTTTTGGTCTCCTTTGTATTATCCGCTTTCCACCCACAGCTAGGATGTAGTTTTCCCCCTAATTATTTCTATATCTTCTGCACACACCAGGGTTAAATCCTGATTCATTAAGTGTACCAAACTTCCTGCTCTATCAGCAGTTAAGACACAAGAACAAGGTGGCACTCTCAGTAGGCAGGCCAATGTGAAGCAGCTGCTGTAGAAAGTAAAAAACAAAAACAAAAAACCAAACCTCTTGAGTCTCTTAAAACAATGTATTATAGGTCAAAACTGAATGGAATTAACTTGGTTAGAGGTAACTGCACTGGTGCAAACATCAATACAATGACAGCAGAATTTACATTATGGAAATGTACAGTCCCTTGCTGTGCTTGCAGATTATGATAAACTGCAGGGAAATGGCAAAGTCTGTGTTTGTACTAAGATATGATAGAGTTAGAGTAAGATATGTCCATGTTGCCTTTGAAAAGGTAATTAGACTATCCGATTCCAATTACATTAAAGGTAGGAATTTAAAGCGATATAAGCCACCAAGGCTTAAGCCAACTACCATCTGACAGGAGGGATAACTAGGAAGAAACTCCTCTTTCCCCTCAAGTTATTCTAATACGAAATCTTTCTTGCAGTGTTCTTTGAAGCATCTGGTGATGACCTCACTCTGATTGGATATGGCACTCGTATTCCTTTGTAAATAAACTATGCTCCTGTCAAAGCAGCAGCAGATGAATTACTGGGTTATCTACAGATTGAAGACAACTTTGCAGACAATTTCAGGAACAGATATAGTGTGTTTGGAAATTAACGTTGCCTTTGCATACTGTTGTGATGTGACAGTATAAAATCTCTATGTAGGTGAGGTCAGCTTCTAGAAGGCTTTTCCTATTTCTTAGTTTTCTTAAACCTAAAACAGTTTAAAGATCGAGTATTTCCTCCCTGTTCGAAAGGGTCAGTAGTAGTTTAAAACAGAACACTGGGTCCTACTTATGATGAAGAAAATACAAATTGGGGAATATTAACAGATTGAAAGCTGGCTGAACAAAGAGGATGAGATGGGCAGCAACTAAGGAGACAGGGAAAATGCCTTGGGCTGGGACTCCGAGTTAATGAAACCACCACATATGTAACACACTTGTACTGTGTGAATGAAGAATACATTTGTAACTTCTGAAACCATTCTGTAAAACATGACAAGTTCGGTGGTGTTGGAGTTCTCTCAAAATGCTGAGTCCACTAAGGGAAAAATATGTATTTTGAGACAATATAAAGAAAAGTTTGGAAGGTGGAAAGTAGAAAACAGAATGCGAGCACAAAACAAGTTAAGCAGAAAGGAGAATTGGTTTACTTACCTGTGAATTCTCCTTCTGAGTGTCTACCTTTACAGCAGTCCTACGAAGGGTTGTTCCTCAGCAAAGGGCAGACACAAAACTAAAACTGGATCCAGCTATAAGGGGTACAACCACTCCCCAGAACTTCCAGCAAGATTGCTTCCAGAGCAAAGAGGAAAACTAGGGTATTAAGCCACTACAGAAATTGAGCATATAAATCCTACAAGGCTGAGCCAGCCAACTCGTGCATAGGAAAGATGGTACATGCTCACCAAGGAATAGGGTGTTCCCGCAATCTGGACCCCAGGACAGACTGCTATGTAGGTAGTCACACAGGAGAATTCACAGGTAAGTAACCAAATTCTCCTTTCTACGAGTGTGCAATCAACAGCAGTCTTATGAAGGGATGTACAAATGCAGTACTCCGGAGATGCGATCACAGGGAGAGGCCCACAGTGGTCACTAACACCATGGCCTGGAAGACTCGCCTTCCAAAGGCTATTTCGGCGGACGTTGCAATATGGATGTTATAATGCCTATTAATGTGTTTAGGGAAGCCCAGGTGGCAGCCTTGAACGTTTCCTCATAAGGAGCCTGCACCCCTCCATACCATGGAGATTGCCATACCCGAGTGGGCCTGCACATGTTCCGGTGGGGCCAGACCCCCTGCCTTGTAGGCCTCAGAGTTAAACTGTTGGATCCAACATGCTATAGTGTGTCTAGATACCTCGGATCCAGGAGCTCTAACCCCGTAAGTCACGAATAAGACTGAAGACTTGTGGAAAAGGGGCAGTCCCAATCAGTATAAGTCTGGAGTGTCCTGCACACGTCCAGCTTGTGTTTGTGCCACTCCTTGGCCACGGAGGAGTTGGGGTAGAAAACAAGAGAATTACCTCCCGTATACTTTGGGGCTGAAGAAATGGTCCATATGGAAAACCCCATCCTTGTAGAAAGTACAGAGTGCAGGGGCCACTGATAGGAGTCCTAGCTCTGACACCGTCCAAGTGGAGGAGTTACCTACTATGGAAGGCCACCTTGATGGACAGAGAAAACAAGGGAACCATGGCCATATGTTCAAAGGGTGCTCTTTAACTAAGGCCTGACTATCTACACTGTAGTTCCAGGATGGGAACCTATGGACTACAGAGGGGAGCTCTCAGCTTAGCTGTCTTTAAGAAACATTTCACACGAGGGTGGACAGCAGGGTTTTGGCCCTGTAAAGCACCCCAGTACTGCAGAGATGGCTGCCACCTGTCTTGCTAGTGTACTGTAGCGTAGGCCCATGTTCAGTCCTCCCTGTAGGAGGAACAGTAAATCAGGGAGTATTAGGCCCGCCTGAGCACACCAGTCGCTGAAGGGCTTCCATACAGCCGACCATATTCAGTTTGTGGAGGGCTTCCTAGATCCTAGGAGAGTGTTAGTGACTTGTCTGGAATAACCTAGGGCCTCATGCTGGATGTGTTCAGTCTCCAAGCTTGCAACTGGAGGAGGCCAGAGTTATGGTAAGACGACCTTGAAACAGAAGATCTGCCCTTGGGGGTAAGAGTAGAGGAGGAGCCTCTTGTAGCTGCACTATGTCTGTAGAACCATAGGCACCTACGCCAGAGTGGGGCTATCGGGAAGACTCTGGTCCCCACCCGTCAAATCTTGGCCAGGTTCTTTGTTAGAAGGTGGGAAACGGTAAAGAACTACTTCTGGCCATACTTGCGTCACTGCGACTGTGGCAAGGGCCCTGGCATCCCTGGTCCTGGAGTAGAATGCCCCAAATTTCTTGTTCTCCCAGGGGGCGAAAAGGTCTATGGCGGGTGAGCCCCACTTGTTGCAGACAAGGCTGAACACCTCTGTGTGGAGAGACCACCCCGTTGGTCAAGGTGGCACCAACTCAGCCAGTCTGCTGTCATGTTTAGCTACCCCTTTTAGGTGAAGCGCCCTGATGGAAGTCAGGTTGGGCTCTGTCCATTTCAATAGGATCTTAGGATCTCAAGTCTCCCTGGCTGTTTATGTAAGCTACCATTAACATGAACCATCAAAACCACTCTGTGCACCAGGCTCTCTGCTTCCTTGAGTGCTAGCCTCACTAACCTGAGCTCCAGCACACTGATGCTGAGCTTGAAGTCTCTTGGTGACCAGGTGCCGCTGAAGTAGTGGTTTCCCAAGAAAGCTCCACAACCCAAAAGGCAGGCATCAGTAGTGAAGATCAGCCTGGGGGTGGGTGGGAAAATCAAGTAAAGTAACTTCCTGGCTAAATCTGTGTTTGTCTAACCACCATTATAGGGAGGATCATACATTCTGGGGCAACTGTAAGTGGCGATTGTGTTCGTCCTGGAAGGAACAAAGAAAAGGGGTATTGGGTGATTTGCCTGGTGAACCAGATCTATGTAGGAGGCCACAGAACCTAGGAGCACTGCAAGGAACATAAGTCAAATGTGGTTGACTCCAGCGCCTCCCACATATGTCCCCCAAATTTTGTTACCCTGTCTGGGTTCAGGAACACTTGCTCAGCTACCGTGTCTAGTATCACCCCCAGATGGGTGAACCTTTAGGAGGGGGTGAAATAACTCATCCCAATTGATCAGGAAAACGTGACTTTATAGGAGCGATGTTACTTGCAGCCAATTATGAGCCAGACTCTCAGTGGATGCTCGTATTAGGATGTTGTCCAGACAGGCAAATATCTGGATGTTCCGATGCTTCAGCTTAGCTGTGAAAGTTATTAGTACCTTCACGAGGGTGTGTGGTGTTGAGGAGAGACCGAAAGGCAAGGCTCTGTATTGCCAGTGTATCTCCATGTGAACTCCCTATTGCCTGACTGAAGAATTTAAGCGTCAGACTGAAAACTGCCCAAGCTCCCCAATTTTTCTTGGTTACTAGGAAGGGAAGAGGGGCAAGTCCTGTTCCCTGCTGTTCTGCTGGAACCGGTTCTATTGTTTCTGCAAGGCACAGCTGATGTATCGCGCAGCGCAAGAGCTGATCCATCAGTTGATCTCTAGAAGGCCGCGATGAGATGCAAAACTCTGGTGGCTGAGCCTCGAGCTCTATGGAGTAGCCCCTCTCTACCAACTCCAAAACACTCATGGTTTTCCAGACATGGGCGAATTTACTCAGGTGCTCTCCCCTCCTGCTGTTGAAGTAGTCGGTCACGGCTTTGTCATTGTTGGGACTGATTTCCCTGCTTTGTTGAGGGTGTGTGTGTGTTGGGGTGACCAGCTCTATGCCATCTGGGCCTGGTTCCATTTGACTCCTTCCACTGGGAGGAAGGGTACTGTTTGTGTAACGCGTATTTGTACAAGTGCTATATAAAAGTAAAATCATCATTATGCCTCATCCTACAAAAAAGCTTTGTCTGGGAATGTGCGGTGAGGGACTTTTTCTTCTCCTCAACTGCATCCTCCAGGATTTTGTCTAGAATTTTCCTGAATAGCTTGTGAACAGAGAAGGGAGCTGCTGCCAGGTGTGATTTTGAATGTTAGTCCCCCTTTGCATGTGTGTGACCACAGCTTTCTCCTTGCCACACCATTGGCTGCTGCGCTGTCAGCTGCATGATGACAAGGTAGGTGTCAGCCATGAAGGCGGAGGTGAGGAACGAACAAGTATTTCTGGATTGTGGCCTTTCCCCTGATCTCCTAACTTGTCTAGCCATGCCAAGATTCCTCTACTGGCATCTGTAGTGGTGGTAGCCACTTTCAGTGCTAACCCTGAGCATGCAAATTCCCTTTTCAGGGCGGACTCAACTCCCTGGTCTCTGTGGTCTTTCAGGAGAAGGTCCCACTCTGCCTCAAAGATGGAATCTTAAGGGCAGTGATGCAGCCACTGCCTCCACCTTGGGCATAGTGAACATCAATTCTTTGTCCAAAGGGAACACGTATAGCTCTTGCAGGAATCTGGGATTACACACTGATCAGCTCGGAGTCCCCTATTCCTTCCTGCAGGGTCTGCCTTACCGCGGAGCGGTTCAGGGCAGCTGCCCTGGGCCCTGCTCCTGGGGGGGTCCCCAAGCTCTCGGCCATGGTGTCGCGGCCAGGGAGTGAGGGAGAGGCAGAATCCCCGACTCTCTCTCACTCCCTGGCTGAGACGGCAGCAGAGGGGGCCGGCCAGGGAGTAAGAGGTGGGGCCTCTGACACTCTCACTCCCTGGCCGAGTTTGAGGCAGGCAGCGGAGGGGGTCAGGGAGTGAAAAAGAAGCAAGAGGCCCCGCCTCTCCCTCCCTCACTGGCCCCCTCTGCCGTCTGTCAGTCTCGGCCAGGGAATGAGGGAGAAGCGGTGCCTTTGCTTCTCCCTCACTCCCTGGCAACTTCCAGTGACGGCGGGCGCAGCAGCAGATTTAATCTGCTGCTACAGTGCCTGCCTGACCCAGGGAGCCAGCGAGCGGCCTGGCGCATGGCCCAGGCCAGCGGCGGATGGAGTAAGTGTCCCCAAAAACAGCTGGGCTTGGGGATGGGCGAAGAGGAGTGGCCCCTCCATTCATCCCCGAGCCCAGGCAGCACCCCCAGACTGAGCTGAGGAGCACTCCCAGGCCCACCAGCCGCCGGCGGGAGAATGGGGCCTCACATTTCTCCCCCGCCCTGGGCTCCACAATTCCTATGGCTGGCCCTGCCTTCCTGAATATGTCCTCATAGGCTTTTAAAGTAGTGGGGACTGGGAGGCTTCACTCTCCTTGTCTTCACTCACCAAATACTTGCAGGGGGATTTTTGGTCATGAGTGGGCTCCTGTCCCAAATTCTTCAAGAGCAGCTTAAGACAGTATTTTAGTCAGTTTGCACTGGACCCTCTGGAACTGATTTCTAGGGCACAGGTGCTTCTGGTAGTCTTCCTCCCCCTCAGATTGTGGGTCTGAATCAGAGGTCCCACTTCCTCCAGAGTTTGTCAACTCACTCTCGGAAGATCCCTCACACAATCCATGTGGTATCTTTCTTTCAGTGTGGCACAAATCCTCCAAGTTTCCAAAATGCTCGTCTGAATCCAAGCTGACTGACCCTTGCTCTGACTCGCACCAGGTTAGCTTGCGCTTAACCAGTTCCTTGCCTTTTCCAGTATTTTTATATTTTCCCTTGTAGGGGTTTATGTTGCTGGTGACTCCTACAGGTTGAGGTGCTGCCACTATGAGAACCTGGGTGTATAGGGAACGTACCCCAGGCGGTGGTAGTGGCTCTTGGTTGTAGGTGGGGAATGAAGTTACTCTGGTACAGAAGTTGCACCGTGGCATGTAATTGGGATAATGAGTTTGCTATGAACCCTCTCGTTAGGGTCTGTGGTCCAGTGAGCCCAGCCACATCATGGGTAGCAACCCCAAAATGTTAGTTGGGAGAAGGGCTTGTGGCAGGCTTCCCCCTTGCTTTTTCTTCCTAGGGCAGTCTTCCCCTTTGGTTTGGCCTCTTCCTGGTCAGGTGCCCCCATGTGTGTGGTCCCAGCCCCCGTTGCTCCTCCTAACAGAGGCAAAGAGACCTTGAGTTCCGACCCCATATGGCTTGCTTGGTTGTGCAGAATCCAGATTTTTATTAGATGGCTCTAGCTTGCGCCATGGCCCAATATGAATTTACAAATGAATAGGAAGTAACATCACTTAATAGATTAAATAGATCACAAAAAAACACATAAAAACTTAAAATTAATTATCCGGATACAACACAGCATAGCTAGCCCTAAACCCCTCATCCCAAGAAGCAAGACAAAACTGTAAGTAACACATGATTGGGTTTTTAAGACTGCCATAACCGCTGCATATACTTGGTTGGAAAAGCAACTTGATATTTTGATAAGAAATAGGTCCCTTATGATCACAAGGATCTCGTCATCTCAATTAACCTAAAGCCAGTTATAACATTAGTTGAAACTTAGCCTTAATTCATTAAAATATAGCCTTGCTCTTTTTTGGGGGGGCGGGGGGGAGGGAGAGGAGGGTGTACTTTGGCAGAGCTTGATGTCTGATTATTAGAGGTGGGACCCCAGGGCAATTACCGGATACCAGATTTCCGGTTCTCAAAGAACCGGATTCTCGGATTAAATCCGGTATTCGGTACCGGTTTTATTCCATTGATTTCAATGGGGCACTGTGTCCCCATTGAAATCAAAGGAATACAATTCCTCCCCCCTCCCAGGCTGCACGGGTGGAAGGGGGGACACCCCCCACCCACCCTGGATTTTTTTTTAAAAAGAGCCCCCCCCCAGCACCAGCGGCTGCGGCGTCCCTGCAGCCGCCGGTAAGTATAGACCCGATCCCTGGGGTGTGTGTGTGTTAAACTCCGCTGAAGTTTAACACTTCAGCGGAGCTCCGGGTGCGGCGGAAGTTCCCCGAAAGGCCTAGAGCGTCTCTGACGCCGGCAGCCACAGCCGGCGCTGAGGCCGCCAGACCGCCCGCCGCCGCCGCACCCGGAGCTCCGCTGAAG
>QEPC01003965.1:1567553-1604436 GCA_003113815.1 Sphenodon punctatus
GGCTGCGTCGCCCTGAGAGGCCCCGTCGGGAGGGGCCAGGAAGTACGAGCAGGAAGTACGAGCGCGCTGGACGGAGCAGCTGCTGCTGCCGTCCCTGGTAAGTTTATTAATTATCTAAAGGGGGTGCCTCCCCCCCTGGCAACTGGGGAGGCTGGGGAGGGGAAGCCCCGAGGGTTTTTTCATTCCCCTCCCCTCATGAAATCTCCTGCCCCGCGTCCCCGCAGCGCAGGCTGGAAATTCTGCGCTGGGGTAAGCGGGGCAGGTGATTCCGCAGGGGGAGGGGAATTCCGCGGGAAATCTGCGAATCGCAGACCCGCGTTTCCCTCGGGGCCCTGGCCATGACATGAAAAGATAAACACAAAAAGCAAAAACAAACAAAACTCATAAGACATACATCAAGGTAAAATTT
The DNA here is from genome assembly GCA_003113815.1 of Sphenodon punctatus. NCBI lineage: Eukaryota > Metazoa > Chordata > Lepidosauria > Sphenodontia > Sphenodontidae > Sphenodon > Sphenodon punctatus. The sequence continues at coordinate 1,567,963 of QEPC01003965.1, forward strand.
AAACCTTGACAATAGCATTTTGGACCCAACGTATTCTGACTTTTGCCACAGCCACAGCAAAAGCAGCCACAGCCTTGGTAACCTGTTCACTGGAATCAGTCAGGAGGAAGCAAAGTACCCTTAGCGGTTTACATAACCAATCAGCCTTAATATTAAGCTGCCTAAACAATTGGTCGTGACAGTCCTTGTACATTGGGCATGAGGTTTATTTTATTTATTTATTTATTTAAAGACACTTTTGCCCCGCATCCTCCCACACCATGGTGGCTCGGAGCAGTAAACAACGTATAAAACCTAACAAAACTAGATATTAAAATATTTTAAAAATTACTAAAGGCAGAATGCTAAAAGGCAATAAAAGAGACTCCTCCTCCCCACCCCCAAGGCCCGGCAGAACAACCAGGTCTTACATGATCTTTGGAAAGAGGGGAGGTCCGGGGATAAACGGACCTCCATCGGGAGGGAGTTCCACAGCCCTGGTGCAGCCAGCGAGAATGGCCTCCCCGCCATCACCACCGGGGATATCGGGGGAATCTCGAGTTGGGCGCCACCGGCTGACCGCAGGGGCCGCAAAATGACCCGAGGCCTGAGGCAGTCTCGCAGATAAGCATGCCCCAAGTCATGTAGGGCTTTGAAGGTCCTCACCAACAGTTTGAATTGGGCCCGGTAGACTATCGGCAGCCAGTGCAGAGAACAAAGCACAGGTGTAATGTGCTCGCGGTGACCTGTCCCTGTTAAGAGACGAGCGGCCGCATTCTGCACCAGCTGCAACCTCCGGATCTTCTTCAAAGGTAGCCCCACGTAGAGTGCGTTACAGTAGTCCAATTGAGAGGTAATGAAAGCATGGATGATTGTTGCCAGGTCCGACTTGGAGACATACGGCTGCAGCCATCACACCAGATGTAACTGGCAAAATGCTTTCCTCGCCACAGTCTCCACCTGACAATCCAGGCGGAGCTGTGGGTCGAGAAGCACCCCAAAACTACGGAACTGAGCAGCCAGAGGGGGGCAGACCCCGCCGATAACAGGAGCTACCACCCCCTCACCCTCAGCCCTACCCACCACCATCACCTCTATCTTGTCTGGATTCAGTCTCAGTCGATTCACCCTCATCCAGTCCCCCACAGCTGCCAAGCATCGGGTAAGCACTGAGACTGCCGGGCCTGTATCTCCAGAAACTTAGAGGTAAAGTTGTGTATCATTGGCATACTGATGACATCGTATGCCGAACCGTCTCATGACCTACCCCAAGGGTTGCATATACACGTTGAACAAGAGAGGAGACAGAATAGAACCCTGTGGGACTCCACACATGAGGTCCTGGGGAGATGACGTGTATTCCTTGCAAGCCACTCGCTGAGTTCTCCCTGCCAGGAATGAGCAGAACCATTCTAAAACAATCCCACTCACCCCAGCCCGATCCTGCAGCCTTGTCACCAAAATCTCATGATCAACGATATCGAACACCGCCGACAAATCCAACAAGATCAAAATAGATGATCTGCCCTGATCTAATTCACGGCGTAGGTCATCGATCAAGGCCACAAGTGCAATCTCTGTGCCTAACCCTGGGTGAAAGCCAGACTGCGAAAGATCAAGAAAACCGACCGAGTCTAGATGCCCCTGTAACTGCCGGGTCAACACCTGTTCAATAATCTTCCCTAAAAAGGGAAGGTTAGAGACTGGGCGATAGCTGGCCAGTTAATAAATAATGTTGAAGATCCTCCACAACCTTGGCTCCATATACACAGAGCCTATCATAATAGTCGATCCCAGCATATCGACCCTGCACAACCACTGATGTCATTGACTGAATACGAAGCATTGTAAAGGCTTGTCTTTGCACTGGAGAGCAAGTTGTAGAGATATCTGCAACCTTTGCGGGACGGCAGCCAATATTTGTACCAAGGAGAGGCCTTTGAACTGATGGCCAATGACCTGGTTAGCTGGAAGTCTATATCAGTGATTCTCTGTTTAAGCAAGCAATTCGCTTCCTTAATGGGGACGAGAGCCAAGAATTCCCAATACCACCCTAGGCTGTGAAGGTTATAGGTAATCCAACCTTTCCAAAAGCCCTTAGTGGGCATTTTTAATTCCATTTTTTCTTTCAGGCATAACCATGTAAGAGATGCGCGAGAAGAATGAAGAATTTTCAGCCAGTAGGCAAGTGACATCCTAATACACCTGGCAGAGACTGAACTGGTGGACTTTTCCATTCTCATAATTGCTGATGCTGTTCCACAAGGGACCCTCAAAGCCCTCCGCAGTCACAAATTTTTAAAAGATTCCAATTTATCCTGAACTGAACATCCCCAAATCTGAGCACCAAAACAAACCTGAGCCAAGTTCTTAGACTCAAATACTTTGTGTGCAGGGTTAACCAGACCACCCCCCTTGGCATTAAAAAATCTAAGCAGGCTATGAACTGACATCTTGGCCACCAGTTTGCAAAGATGGCAAACCCACAGGCCCACAGGGCAGGCCCAAAGGCCTGTAGCAGCAAAAATAATAGCCAGATATTTAAATGATTTAACTTGTTGCAACTGGTGATCTTGGATCCTCCAGGAAAGTTGTCTAAAATGGGGAGTAAAGACCAGCACTTTTGACTTATCATAATTTATGACAAGCTCTTCAGAGCTGCAAATATTTCCAAAATTTTCTAGCAAACGCTGAAGTCCCAGACGGGCAGTAGAGAGCAAGATAGTATCGTCAGCATACATGAGAATTACTATCCTCCGATTACCCACTTTGGGGGCCAAATACTCAGTCCTGTTCCTTAAATGAGTGATTAGGGAATTTACATAAATATTGAAAAGAGTGAGGGCAAGTAGGCATCCTTGGTGCACACCCGAGGATACTGGTACCACCCCAGAGAGAGAACCCCTCCAATCAGTTCGTACCTGGAGATTAGTATTAGAATACAGTGATCTAATTAATGGTAACAACCTTAAATCGATTTGCAGACAACAATTTTTCCCAAAGCTTTGCTCTGTTACTTCTGTCAAACGCAACTGAAAAAATCAGCAAAGGCCGCAAAAAGCTTTTATTTTTTTCTATGTAGCTTTCTCAACTAAGTGATTTAGGACAAAGTAGTGATCAAGAGTTGATCTGCCTTTGCAGAACCCTGACTGTTCTTCTGCCAGACTACCTCTCAAGGGAATCCAATCTTTCAAACATTGGAGCAACAACCCCAAGTAGAGTTTAGTCACTAGTCGAGTAAAGAGTAAAGTATGGGGCGATAGTTACCTGGGTTCGTTCTCTCTCTCTCCTTTTTTTTTTTATAAATCGGAACAATAATTCCTGTGTGCCAGCTGGGCAGTATAATTTCTGTGTTATTAATTGGGGTGAATAAGGTTGGTCAGGACATAAGCCCACCAGTCTGGAAATTGTTTAAAAATCTCACCTGGCAACATATCCATTCCTGGGGCCTTCCTATTTTTAAGGTTGTCCACCAAGGCTCTTACCTCAGGCTCAGTAACTGGTTCCCATTGAAGGTTGGTTGTCAGCCTAGGCAGCCATAGGCTGAAAGTAATGTTTAATTCATTAATATTGCTGCCTGTAAGTGCAACTCAAGATGGCCACTTCCATGTCTGCTTCATGCCCTTGGTCAGCTGACCTGAGTAGTTCATTCAATCAAGAGAGGGATAGCCTCTGACCTGCCCCCTTTTGCTCCAAACCAACATGTCTGCACCAATGATGCCACATCTGCAGTATAGCAGTGGGAGGCACACAGCTGATGGGCCGGCTCCAGCACCTGGTCAGCAAGCTAGGAAAATAGAAAAGGGGGCTGTGCTATGGGCTGGTCTTGGTCCTTGTTCCCCCATCAGAGCAGAGGGAAAGCCAGTGGAGACAAGAAGTGGCGTGATCCGGAGTAGGAGCTTGTGTTTGAATTCCCCCTCCCAAGTGACGTGCTCATTACTGCAGCGGTGCCAGGATTCCCCCTCGGAGGTACTTAGTTAGTCCCAATAGTTAGGGTGGCACCAGGATTCCCATGCAGTTCGGGCCTATCCCCTGCAGAGAGGGGGAGGGAAGAGACCTAGGCTGGACCTGGAGATGCACACAGTAAGTGGGGCCATGGCAGGGAGCTTCCTCTAGCAGGGGCTCTCCCTGGTTAGAGAGATTCCCCCTTGCAGAAAAGAGGGCAAAGAAAGGGCACAGGAGGCACACTCGCAGTTGAGCAGTGCTGGGATTTCACCCTTGGTCAGGGCCTCTCCCTGCTCAGTAATGGGGAGAAAGAGACCCAAGGACAACCAAGAAATGTCCTCCAAGAGTGGAGCAGTGCCAGGGACATTTATGGCAGGGGGAGGGCTGTCCCAAACTCTTCCCGGAGTTCTACATTAGGCCTCGTGGTTCGGAAATGGTGTGCAGCCACAGAACTGAAAACTCCCCCAGAAGGGAAGCTTCATTGAGATCACCAACTGGAGGGGCACACAGGAGCTCCCAGTTAGTGCCCAGCCTCCCCTGCAAGACTAAGTGCTGATGGGGACCCCGGGATCTCCTAGCCAGGCCCCGCAATCGAGTCTGTACTCACTTTCTTTTGGAAATATCTGAACCTTGCCGTTCTAGAGGCGGTGTGCTTGACCCGCTGTCTGCTGCAAAGGAGGCAGAGAACTAACTGGAAGTTCCAGGGAGGGGTCCTACCCCTCTCACAGCCAGATCCAGTTTCAGTTTTGTCTCTGCCTCCTGCTGGTGAACCTGAGGAGTGACCCTTCGTAGGACTGCTTTGCAGATTGCACACTCGTAGAAGTTGGGACAGGAAGGGAAAACAATTATAATATTAAGGGAGGGTACCTGAGTTGCGAACAGCTTCCAGAAAAAGATTGAATGGCCCAGAAAAACAGAAAAGGGGAGAATCTTCTGCGAGCCATTGAGAAAAGAGAAACTAAAGGAGGAGCATTTTGAGGGAGTCCAGCTGAGACATGGACTGAGAAGCACCAAAAGAAATGGCCCATCTAAAGACATCTAAGCTGTGTAATATGGACTTTACAATATGAAATTTATAAATACAAATTCTTTTAAACAAACTTTTGTGTGCTTGCCTGGCACTGGAATTGGATAAGACAGTTGAGGGGACATCCAAGATTAGATACTTGGGCGAAACTTAATACAATTTTTGTGACTGGGAACCTCCAGGATTGAAGTGGCAGGATAGTTACTGCTTTCAGACTGGGACAGTTCTGGAGAGAGCTGTGGCCAGTGGAGACTAGAGCTGTTTTTAGACGAGTGTGCAACCCGCTCACGCATGGTTTCAAAAATACCACGAGGCGGGATTACACAAGATGCTGCCGGGGATCACGCGTGTGGGAGGGGGACGTGCATTCTTTTCTGGCCGCAAATTGACCGGGTCGGCGATCGAGGTAGGTAATTCGCGGCTGGAAAAGAATGCACATCCCCCTCCCATGCGCGTGATCCCCAGCGACGTCTCGTGTAATCCCATCTCGTGGTATTTTTGAAACCATGTGCAAGCGGGTTGCGGGCTCGTCTAAAAACGGCCTAAGTGGCAAAATAGTCTCAGATGGTCAGGAGGAGGGACAGTGGAAAGACACCCCCAATGCCAACACAGACTCAAAGTGGAGTCATATCATATGTAGATGAGGTTACAATCCTGGTTGTTATTAAATATATTTTGCATATTTTCTTGCTGCTGTCTGTGGTTGTGGAATTATATTAAGTCTCAAAATAGGGTGACAAGAAAAACATTTGGGAACTGCCCTAGGGAAGCAAGGGAAATTTCAGAACCTGGAGTCCTTTAAAATAGATGGGACCAAAGTAAATGCATAGTGGGAAACAATCTTGCTTTGACTTCCAAAGCATGAGCTGGAAGAGGCCTTCCAGTGCTTTCTGTCAGCTCTCTACGCAGACTGTTGAAGCAATTTTATTTGTAGGGTTCCTGAGGCAGCAGACAAGCATGCTGAATCACATTCTGAGGCACCCTAAATATGACAGCCACCCCTCTAGAACATACCATCTGTCTATGAGGGTGTAAAGCATGCCTGGTATTTTTCACAAAGAAGCTGCAGTGGCTTTACTTAAAGCAAATGGGCCCCTTTATAATAAGCTACTTAGCAGGTGCAGTAGGTTTATTTTAATACCAGAAAGTTCACTGCATTGTATAGAGCACGAGCACACGATGGAGATTGCTGTCCACACCCAGCCCAGGCCTACAGGGTCATAGCAGATGGAAAAATGTTTGAGTATTAAAGAGCATATGTCATTTTCCTGAGAGAAAGGCTCTTGCACCATGTGTTCTAACCAAATTTTGATGTAGGTTACATTCTGTCATTCTAAACTCATCCCACAGGAGTTTCCGATGTACAGGATTTCTACTTTTCTTCCTGTCGGAGATGCTGGGGCAACATTGCCACAGTGTGTATGTACCACCTCGCAGATAACTGAACTTCAGGTACAAATGTTACTTGTGTCAAGTTTGTAAGATTCTACAATCCAAGGTCTATCAGAACATGAGAATAACATTCGGAAAATCCATTCTTAATTATGGATCCATTCAGTGTTTAAATGGAGGCCTTGGTAAGCCAATTTCTGAATCTGTGACTAGCTCCTAGTTTTTCTGAGCAATTCTCCTGCAGTACAGATAGAAACCCCTACAAGTAGCAAAATGCATGGCCAAAAGTTGCCCTCTGCACTGAGTTTCCAGTGGTGCTACTCAGTTGCTTGTATCTTGCTCAGACTGTGGCACACAGCTGCTTACTGGGTTAGTAGCTGTGATCATATTATACCCACCGTGCATTCTCTGCTTTGGCTGCCCGTAGAGCAGCCAATTTAGAACAGTGCTCCTGGTTTTCAAGGACTGGAATGGTATATGCCCTGGCTACAGTTGAGACCGGCTTCTAAAACTTCACCCTGGTAGCTATGTGTCTCTCATACCACCTGCTATTTGGGAATCCCGTCATCACACCTTAAATCAGCAAGTGATTGGGCCACTGTTGTGGGTTCCTCAGTGTGGAACTTACTCCCACCAGATATTCATTTTAGTTCTTCCCTCCTCACCTTTATAAAGAATGCAAAGCCTTTCCCACCCCCAACGCTTGTAAAGGAGCCACTGCTGGCTCCCTGGTGTATTTTTTCCTTCCTCTTTACCTTCCCCCATTTTAACTGTTTGAAATGGATTTTAAGTTAGTTTATTGCCCCTCTTATATTTACAGTATTCTGAAGCATGCCTTAAGCGTCATTGGCCAGAGGGAACTATATAAATAATTATTCAGCTACCCTGAAGGCTGTGAAATAACAAGAGCATCATGTATCAATACTGTGTCCGTTAAACAGTCTGGCACACCACCAACTCACCTGCTTTAGCAGAGGATGGCCGAGACAGTCTCTGGCTGTAGATCTGTGCAGCACTCTGAAAGGATGAGAAGGGGCCAATGGTGTAACTGCCAGACCGACAACGCTGCACACCTGAATTGCTAGGTGTGAGGTGGGACGTAGGGTTTATGGAATTAGACCAGTTGTCAGGTGCTGTGCTCTGGAAAGAAGGTGGGGAGGAAGGGGAATGAGTCAATCTGGGACCAGCTAGAAGAGCCAGGGAAGAGTGGTGACCAGGCAGAGGTGTATTTTCAGAAGCTGCAGCATGAGAACACAACTGGGAGCTGATGCTTCTTGGGAGCGTGGCACCAGGAACAGAAGAAGCACTAGGGGGACTACGTCGGGGTATTTTCACTTCATCTTCTGTTGAAGAGGGGGGTCCTGTTAAAACAACATCAACAAGCTGATCAGGAAGATTTATAAAGTTAAGTTGCTTCCCAAAGACAAAGATAAAAACCACCTGGCCAAAGGGCCCATGCTTTACTAGTGGGAAAAAAAAGCCAGGACAACCTTAGCTACCAGCAAGTGCTAGCAAAAAGTAGATTCTGATTTAGGCATACCCTCTCCCCTGAGCTCCCTCTATCCCACAGAGTTTTCTCCCCTGGAGAGAAAGGCAATTTCTTTGAGTAACCATGAAAGGGCAGGACCTCACACACTCTTCCTGTCCTGTTATTGGAAAGGATGCAAGAAATCTTTTTTTCCCCAGAGCTTGGACTGTGACTCTCCTATGAATGTTCTGTCTGTATGTACTGACCTGAAGAACTGAAATGGTCCCAAATGGTCCAACACACCAGCTTAAATCCTTTTTTAAAAAATCAGGGGTATCAAACCCATTTGAGGAAGAGGCACACAAAATTCCCATTTTAGAATGATTTGGGACGCAAGGCATCCATTCTGGATGACAGCCCCTCCATCCACAGCAGACTACCCCTATAATGTCAAGCATAAAGGTGGCACAGAGATCATGTTTTTTATTTAACTACTAAACATTTAGTTAATATTTATTAACAGTGCTGTAAAAGTCCACTCAGCCGATTACCTTTGGCAAGTGTACTTTTTGAGCTAGCAAGTGGATTTTCACAGCCTTGCCTGCCTGCCCACCCCTACCCCTTTCAAGTCTTAGCCTGATGAGTAGGTTCTTATGCCTGGTTAGTGAATTATATATTTTACAGTCTTGTTTATCAAATACTTCACTGTCACATTTATACAGTGGAAAATGTATCCACTTTTAGGCTGCCCACTTTCTGCTTCTCTTCTGCCTTCACGGTGTTCTCTCTTATTCAGTCTCCTCTATTCCTCCCATCTGCCAGAATGATTGGAAGTACAGTAACTAAGGTTGGCATCAAGTGTCCTCAGTTTTAGCAAGCATGCCAACAAGATGAAAATGGGATAAGGGAGTTCCCACCTCTTGGAGCTATTGTATCAGACTGTCTGCAGATTCATGAAGGCAATACCATAGGTTCACGTTTCCATGGGGACTTGGAAAAGTTTTTAAATGAAGTTGAGATTCTACACAAATCTGAGTATTCTGAGGGCCACATACATGTATTGGTCGGACTGAATCTAGTTCACATGTCCTATGTTCGACACCCCTGTTCCAAGTTGTTTCCTGCAGGGATTATCTTGTTCATCTAAGTTCACTCACTAGATTGCCTGGTCTCTTTGGGTTTGTAGTTTCTCAGTTCATCTTCTACATTCTGCTCGACCACTGTATGTTGGGACTGTTCTTTCCCCATTTCCACAGTTTCTGGGAGATCTGAAATGAAATGTGACAGTCAAAGGGAGAACAGTTCAGGCTGGGCATAATGGTTACAGAGATCTTGTTGTAATGCTAGATTCCTTTCCCAATGTTTATTGTGATCCCTTCTCCCTTCATAACTATTATTGTATGTTGCATTTCACAGTATGCACCATCTATGATGGTCTGCAGGCTATAAATACAATCCATTTCCTACACTGAAATCCCAAACAGTCCCAGATACAAGATTCACCAACTTTGGGCTCTGGACATTCATCTTACATTGAGTACCACATTTCTACAGATTTCCATCTTTGGGGCCATCTTGGAGATTCAGCATAGATGCCACACCTGCAATTCACATTCTCCCCATCTCTAAGGACTTTGCTAGCCAGCCCATTTGCAGATCTCAGCATTGCACAAGGTACTCACCTCCTCCGGCCCTGCTTTCCAACTGGCTGCTAGGCTTGGAGGTTCTGGGGTTTGTTCCTAGGAAGACACTTGCTGACTTATTTTTGTGCGTGTAAAACGTCAGCACCTCCTCCAGATCACTCTCACTATGTCGGGGAGAGAAAAAAGGGTTGAGTGAGGATGCCATGAACACCTGCTCTCATACGATACAATCGCAATGAAAACACATGAGGCTAAAGTAAAAAGAGAAAAAATAAAGAGAAAAATGGAGTCTGGAACTGGAATCTTCCCTGGTCTAAAATTTGGGGTGAACAGAGCTTATGGGCATTCCTGTCAAGGTACCACTTCCTTGTGAATGTACGAGAAAAAGATTCAGGGACTTTGAAAACCTTAGTTTCTAAAGGCTAAACAAAGGCCATTGCAAATTTTCTATACCCTTCTCAGAAGTTCTTGATGAATAGGAAGGTCCAGCTCAGAAGAGCTTTTCCACAAGCATTTGTTCAGGTATCCTACAGGGTAGGCAGAGTAAGGGGTTGCTCAGACAGTAATAGGATTTAGCCTGATTTCCTCTTTATATTCATTACCACTGACTACATCAAAAGGCAGAGTAATAAAGCTGCCACCAGCAAGGGAGCACTCAATATTTTTACAAGGTTCACCAAGATGTCGCACATGCCTATTGACAGAATCATTATTAGAATCCCATCCCAGAGTCCTAGACTTCCATCACCACTGGGTATTGGTGCCAGCCATTCAATTAACAACACCTATGAACTTCCCTTGCGGCAGCTTGGTTACAGAATAGAATCAGAGTTGGAGGGTACCTCAGAGGTCATCTAGTCCAACCCCCTGCTCATTGCAGGAAATCCACAGCTACAGCATCCCTGACAGATGGGTGTCTAACCTTGGCCTGAAAACCTCGAGCGAAGGAGAGTCCACCACCTCCCTATGTAATTTGTTCCACTGTTGAACAGCTCTTACCGTTAGGAAGTTCTTCCTAACGTTTAACTGAAATCTGCTTTCTTGGAATTTAAGCCCATTATTTCTAGTCTTGCCTTCAGGTGCAAGAGAGAACAAGTCTTTGCCATCCTCTCTGTGACAGCCCATCAGGTGGTGGAAGACAGCTATCATGTCTCCCCTTACTCTTCTCTTCTCAAAGCTAAACATACCCAGCTCCTTCAACCTTTCCTCACAGGATTTGGTTTCCAAACCCCTGACCATGTTTGTTGCCCTCCTCTGAACCCGTTCCAATTTGTCAATGTTCTTTTTAAAGTAAGGTGCCCAGAACTCAACACAGTACTCCAGATGAGGTCTAACCAGCACAGAATAGAGTGGAACTATTATTTCTCGTGACTTGGAAATGATGCTTCTGTTAAAGCAGCCTAAAATTGCATTTGCCTTTTTCGCAGCTGGCCACCTTTTTCCTATTCATGTTGGTGTTGTTTTGGCATTAAGCATCGTAGAATCACCAAGTTGGAAGGATCGAGGGTCATCTAATCCAATCCCTTGCTTGGATGCAGGATAAACAATGAGAGCATAAAGCACAACAGGAGGATCAGCAAGGAGGACACTTTCAGCAGCATATCTACAAATCCTACAAGCTGGCCTCTGCACAGTCACACCTGCAGGATGCACTCCTGCAATCACTGAGCTTCAGTGCAAGCAGTGCCCTTCCCTGTCCACGCAAGCAATCAAACCTTCAGGGTACACAGCAAAGCTCATTTTGTTCCCACCAAAGGTATTTGAAAGTTAAATTGACGTAGGAAGTGTACAGGTGAGAAGCTGCTAGACAGGAGGAACAACTTTGCTTTTGGGTTGCCTAGTTTATTGGGCATGTGTAATAATGAACTGTCCTGCTGCACTAATTCTGCTCTGATATCAATTTTGTTGATTTTTTAAACTTGTGTCACAAATATGTGGACAGGTCTCTGAGCACAAGTATGACTCAATGAATTCTCACAGGAGGGAAAATGCCAAACAAAACCATTGTGGTAACATATAACTTTAGAAAGGGGAACTATGTAAAAATGAGGAAACTAGTTAAGAGGGAAACTTAAAGGAGCAGTTGCAAGAATTAAATGTCTAAAGGCAGCGTGGAGACTATGTAAAAACACCATCTTGAAAGCTCAGATTAAATTTATTCCACAAATTAAAAAAGGTAGGAAGAGGACCAAACGTCTTCCTGCGTGGCTAAATGGTGAGTTGAAGGAGGCTATTGGAGCCAAAAGGGCATCCTTTTAAAAAATTGAAAGAGTCCCAATGAGGTAAATAGGGAAGAGCATAAGTGTTGTCAAAGTAGACGTTAAAGTTAATAAGGCAGGCAAAAAAGGAATTTGAGGAGCAACTTGCTAAAGATGCTAAAACTAATAAAAAAACTTTTTCAAGTACATCAGAAGCAGGAAGCCTGCTAGAGAGTCAGTTGGGCTGTTAGATGACCAGGGGCTGAAAGGGGTGCTTAGGGAGGAAAAGGCCATTGCAGAGACGCTGAATGAGTTCTTTGCTTCGGTCTTCACTGCAGAGGATGTTGGGGAGATACCCACATCTGAACCTTACTTTGTAAGTGATGAATTGGAAGAGCGGTCACAAATCAATGTGACACTGGAGGAGATCCTAGAGCAAATTGACAAACTAAATACTAACAAATCGCCAGGACCAGATGGTATTCATTCCAGAGTTCTGAAGGAATTCAAATATGAAATTGCAGACCTACTGTTAGTAATTTGTAACCTAGCCCTAAAAATCTGCCACTGTACCTGAGGACTGGAGGGTGGCAAATGTAACCCCGATATTTAAAAAGGGATCCAGAGGTGATCCTGGAAACTACAGACCAGTAAGCTTGACGTCTGTGCCGGGCAAAATGGTGGAAACAATCATTAAGAACAGAATCGTTGGGCATGGCTTAATGGGGAAGAGTCAACATGGATTTAGCAAAAGTAAGTCATGCCTCATTAAACTTTTGGAATTCTTTGAGGTTGTAAATAAGCATGTGGACAAGGGAGACCCGGTAGATATAGTGTACCTGGATTTCCAGAAAACATCTGATATGGTCTCACATAGAAGACTCTTGAGAAAATTAAAAAGTCATGGAATAGGAGGTAGTGTCTTACTATAGACTGGTAATTGGTTAAAGGATAGCAAGCAAAGAGTAGGACTGAATGGTCAGTTTTCACAATGGAGAGATGGAAAAAGTGGTGTGCCTCAGGGATCTGTATTGGGACCAGTGCTGTTTAATGTATTCATTAATGATCTGGGAAAGGGTGTTAAGAGTGAGGTGATCAAATTTGCAGACGACACGAAGTTATTCAAGGTAGTTAAAACACGAGCAGACTGTGAAGAACTGCAACAGGATCTTACGAGACTGGGTGCCTGGGCATCTAAAGGGCAGATGAGATTTAATGTGGACAAGTGCAAAGTGATGCACATAGGGAAAAATAACCCAAACTATGGGTACACAATAATGGGTACTAAGCTAGGAGTTACCACTCAGGAAACAGATCTGGGAGTGATTGTGGACAATACACTGAAATCCTCAGCTCAATGTGCAGCAGCAGTCAAAAAAGCAAACGGAACATTAGGAGTTATTCGCAAAGGGATAGAGAATAAAACTGAGGATGTCATGATGCCTCTATACAAATCGGTGGTGCAACTACACCTGGAATATTGTGTGCCTTTCCGGTCGCCCCATCTCAAAAAAGACATAGTTGAACTAGAAACGTTTCTAGGGCAATGAGAATGATAAAGGGTATGGAACGGCTTCTGTACAAAGAGGCTTGACAAGCTGGGTCTCTTCAGCTTGGAGAAGAGAAGACAGAGGGGACATGATAGAGGGTTATAAAATCTTGAGTGGTGTGCAACGAGTAGATAGGGAATGGTTATTTACCCTCTCAAATAGTACTAGAACTAGGGGACATTCCATGAAACTAGCTGCCACCAGATTTAACACAAATAAGAGGAAATACTTTTTCACTCAACGCATAATTAACTTATGGAATTTGTTGCCAGAGGACGTTGTCAAGGCCAGTAGTACAGCTGGGTTATTAAAAGGCCTGGATAAGTTCTTAGAGACAAAGTCCATTAATGGCTATTAATCAAGTAGCTTACGAGATGAACTTCTTACTGTCGGGAGCTGGAGTGAAGAATGGGGAATGGATTGCCCATTGTGACTGTTGGTTCTTCTCTCAGCAATCGAAATTGGCCACTGTCGGAGGACAGGATGCTGGGCTTGACGGACCATTGGTCTGACTCAGTATGGCACTACTTATGTTCTTAATTAGGCATTCTCTTCCAGCACTGAGCTCTGAAATGTCATTTGGATAAACTACAGAGATTGAACAGTATAACTAGTCTGTGTCTTCTCCAGTGTTTTAAAGAGGGACAGGTTCCACACCTGGATAGGGATAGAAAGGAAAATTGGGTCCCTTACCTTGGGAATTTTTCTTCTAGAGGTTCTCCTGGATATTCCTTCTAGACACTGGGAATGATCCCCACTCAGCTGACAGGAAGCAGAAGGCGACTTCAACTGGGCATGCTCCATGGGAGTTTGTTCTCTGCATCTCCAGTTGGGAAAAGCTCAACTCAGGAAATTTATCAAAAAGAATCGCCAAAAATATTAACAGAATTAAATTGAACAAGCCAAATTGAGAATTCGAGCCAATGAACGCTTTAACTTGAGAAGCACCAATGCTTTAATTAAGAGTAACTGTGGATGTAGAACATTATCTCTGTTTAAATACAATACAGCACCCCTATATCCTATTGTACAGAACCTGCATCTCCCCGTTTCTCCTTGTAGATATTAAATAGGGAGGGCTGAAGGAATATCCAGGAGAACCTCCAGAATGAAAATTTCAAAGGTAAGGGACCCAATTTTACTTTCTCTTTGGTTCGCCTGGATATTCCTTCTGGACACTGGTAATGTAACTAAGCAGTGTAAATCTATTGAATTGGGGTGGGACATAAAACCGACTCCCCATCTCCTATGCTGAAATTACTGTAGAACAGCCTGTAGCACTCTCCTTCCAAAGGTCGCTTTGGCAGAGTCTATAATATTAACCTTGCAATGGTTAGTGAACATATGCAGGGACGAACAGGTGGCCACCCTGCAGATCTCATATGGGGCCCTGGTCCTAAATGCTCCCAAGGTGGCTGTCCCCAAGGGAGTGAGCCAGGACCTTCCTGGGAGGAGACAAGTCTTGTGCTCTATAGGTCTCCATTATACAAGCTGTCACCCAGTGGGAAGTGACTGCAGGAGACACCTTTCTCCCTCTGTTCAGAACCTGAACGTTAACAAAAAGAGCTGAATTGACACAAAGTCGCTGTCCTGTCTAGATATATACTAAGCTCGTATCATATCAAGGGAATGCCATACGATTTCCTTACTGCAAGACGGGCAATAACCTTTGATATAAATGCCAGTCTAACCTTACGACTGCCAATTCCTGCTTAAAGGAGCTCAGATGGAGGTCAAAAGAGAGGGTCCCCAATTCTGAAACTCTCCTAGGGGAGGTGATGACTACCAGGAAACAAACCTTAATGCACAAAAAAATACAAAGCAATGTTCAAACGGGGGGTACAAAAGAGCCTTAAAACTACATTGAGGTCCCATGTTGGGAACCGGTTTACTACAAGAGGGGAGATTGCTTTGGCTGCCCTCAGAAATTTCTTAATATAGGGGTGAGATGACAACCTACCATCCTCTGCTACTCCGAATACGCTTTGAAGTGCTGAGACAGTTTCAAACCTTTTTCTGAATCCCTCCTGCAAAAACTCCAGAAATGTTTTCATGCTTGTGGAATAAGGATCTACCTCCCGTTGCTGACACCAGTTCAAGAATTTTTTCCATGTGGTTTGATAAATTCTCTTGGTTTAGTTCTTTCTGGCAGTCAGAAGAGTCTCTACAACGTGATCAGAATAGCAGAGATTGGCCAATGCCTTATTCTCAATAGTCAACCGGTCAGTTTTAGCTGGTGCAGACTGTCATACATCACTGGGCCCTACAACAATAGGTTCTAGTTCAGGGGCAGTTGAAGGTGTGGAGCTATGCTCAGCTCCAGAAGCACTGAAAACCATGGTCTGAGGCCAGAACCAGATTACCATGATCCGAGTAGCGTTCCGACAGCTCCATTTGACTAATGTCTTGGATACGAGAAAAAATGGCAGGAAAGCATAATCCAGCCATGAAGCCATTTGCTGCTTATAGAGTGTCTATTGTCTATGACCCTGGTTATTTGAAGTGAGACATGAACTGTTCGATCTTTCTGTTGCTTGAGGAGACAAATAGGCATTTGGATACCCAATTATGGACCTATGTGATCAGTTGGGAAAGCTTCCTTGGCTAGCGACCACTCTCCCAGATCCAGATATCTGCGGCTCAACCAGTCTGCCTGAATGTTCTTTTCTCCTTTTATGTGGAGCGCCTGAAGCAACAGGAGCGTGGTTTCCACTGCGCAAATCAACTCTGTTGTCTCTAAGTACAGCACTCTGGACTTTGAGACCCCCAGGTGATTGAGGTAAGCCTTGGCCGCCATGTTGTCAATGTAGACTAATAGATGGTGACCTCTGACAATGTGATCAAAGTGAAGGGCTGCAAGGTGGATGGCTCATAGCTCTAGCCAGTTTATGCTGTGCTGTAGTTCCGCCCCAGATCAGGTCCCCTGAATGGAGTGGCGCCCCAAATATTACACCCTCCCACCCCCCACCCCCAGCTGTGACCTGGTGTGGAACCTCACCCACTGAAGCTGTTGAAGGCACAAGATCAGTAGTCCCTGCAACCTGGCTAGGGACTTGAAGGACATCTGGGTGCGAGATTGTATCTGGATTATCAGAGACCTGATTCTGGCTCATCTCTTGGGTGGCATGAATATCCTGTCCTGTATCCATCACCACCACCCAGATGCTCTATTCTGTGTGTGGGTGTCACATGATTTTTGACTAAGTTTACCACGAACCCATGACTCTGGTGTTGGCTGACTGTATTGCACATCCCATCTGGCCTTTTCCTCTGATGGAGCCTGGATAAGCAGGTCATCGAGGTAGGGGTGTGTACGTGGATGCCTTCTAATTGGAGGTTGGCTACCAAGGCAATGAGCACGTTGATAAATGTCCTTGGAGTCATGGCTAGGCCAAAGGGGAGAGCTCTGTACTGCCAGTGTGCACCTTGGGAACAAAACTTCAGCCACCACCAGATGAAAAGGGAACTGAAATGGGCGTCCTTAAGATCGAGGGAGGCAAACCAATGCCCGAGACACAATGGATGTGATGGAGTTCCAAGTTTCCATTGAGAACTTTCATAATTTGATGAAGCGGTTTAGGCACTTGAGGTCCAATACTGCTCGCCATTCTCCTGACTTTTGGGGGACTGCTCTATTGCCCCCCAAGTCAGCCAGTCAAGAGATCTGGGTTGCCATTACCTGTCTTTTGGAGGGGTTTTTGGAAGAGAGGGATTCTAAAAAAAAAATTGAACGGCTTCCATCTTAGTTCGATAAAGTAGCCCTTGGAGATAGTGTCCACTAGCCACTTGTCCGAGCATGCACTGACACACCTGTGTGCAAACCGTTTAACCTGCCCCCTATGGGTGGTTTGTACTCGGGTTGGTGCTCCAGTCAGTCAGGACTCACTCTTATGGTGGACAGGACCGGTGTTCTGCTCGCCCCATCCCACTCCAGAGAACCTGTGCTGTCACTGCAAGCGTCCTCTGCTCCTGTTGTCTCGCGACTAGTTGCCAGATGAGCATTACCCCTATCCAGAGTATCTGGAGCTCTGCTTAGGTTGTGGGCAAGAGGACCACTTGGTACTGGAGAACTGCTGAAGCGTACTTTTCTTCATGTTGTCCATTGCATCTGCCCGCAGCCTGTCATGAGATTCCAAACAGTTTACTACCCTGGTATTCTATTGCTACCAGCAGATTCTTGGCTAGAAGGACAACTCATCACCATGGCCTCAACCATAGCCTCCTCCTTGTAGGTACATTGTCTGCTTCCGTCCAGGCTGCCCGTGCTAGGATAGAGATACTTGGGAGGTATCCACCAAGGTGGCCATAGTCAGCGTGATACAGGTAGCCAATACCCTAGACCTTTTCTCAGAGGTTTGCAGGTCCCTGTCCTGTTCAAACCACTTCAACAAAGTTCTGATGAAATAATGAAGTAGTGGTGGCCATGCAGAAGACTGCAGCAGTAGCCTTGTATTTATTATTACAAAAATTTACCCCACCCCTCTCACTCAAAGATCACTCGGGGCAGCTGACAGCAAAATCAAAAATACATCAGTATAAATACATAAATATAAAACCATAAGATTAGAGCATAAAAATTCATAGCGATTGGTATAAAACCCCCACCTAACCCATCCCACCCTCCCCACTGCAAAATGCCTGATGCAAGAGCCAGGTCTTATAAGTTTGTCAGAAGGCAAAGAGATTTGGGCTGAGGCAGACCTCCACTGGGAGGGTGTTCCAAAGTGAGTGCAGCCACCGAGAACACCTGCCTGTCCGTTTGGACCCACAGGAAGCGTGGGACCTCCAGGAGGGTGCTCCCGGACGACCGCTAGGGCTGCCCAGGGGCCCAAGTGATCCTTCAGGTAAGCAGGGTCCAGGCCATTTAGGGCTTTAAAGGTTAAAACCAGCACCTTGAATTGGGCCAGAGGACTATAGGCAACCAGCACAATGCTTGGAGCACTGGTGTAATGTGCTTCCTGCAGCCCAGCCAAGAGAGAGGCTGCAACAGTTTGCACCAGCTGCAGCTTCTGAACCATCACCAGGGGCAGCCCCACGTAGAGCACATTGCAACAGTGCAAATTATGCCTGAGGCCTGACTCAATCCTCCGGTCTTTGGGGCCAGAGGAGTACAGTTCCGCTCAGTGGGAAAGACCGATTGCCTCATCAGTGAGGGTGCTACTGCAACCACCTTAGGGGTCTCAACAGGTTCCATTTGTGCTCCGAGAAGCAATAAAGGGCCCTCCTGGGACTTAGTCATGCGTAAGTGTTTGCCCCAGTGTTTTCACTACTTATGAATAATTTTCTCAAATGTCTTGTCCAGGAGAAGGCCCTTCTCCCCTCCGTACCTTGGAGAGATAATAGGTAATCTTTGGGTGAATCCTCCGAGGAGGCGGCCCCCTTCCCCTTTTTACTCTAAGGTTTAAGGCTTTTTGAACCTGCTTGAACATTCCTGGAGGGAAATCCCTCCTGCATTTTTTTTCATTTTGGGAGGATAGGGAAGCCTCCCTGCTTCTCTAGGGCCTGTAGAACCTGTCCCAACATCTCCATCTGAAGAGACTCAGCTGGGGTAAGGTACGGCTTTACTTGGTCTTCGGAGGGCTCCTTTGTGGCCTGTCGGGACTTCCTTGGGGCCATGGTGGGCCTAGGGGTACTGCTAGCCAGGCTGGGTAGCTTGCACTCATGTTGGGATTGGGTTTATCCAGGTCCCAGCAGCAGGTCGCAGCAGCAAAAAAGAACGCCCTCAGGGACTCCTCCACGCCCACTCTTCCCTTCCCCACACCAGTCGGGGTGAGGGGTCCAGGAATTCTGTTGTCCGCAGCAGAGAGGAAATAAAGGGGCATGAGCTGCTTCCAGGCTGCTGTGTCGGTGGCTGCAAAAACAAAACTGAAAGTTGATCTAACTATGGAGCCAAGCAGCTCTGTATCCTACCAGACCAAAGGCAAAAGAACAACTGGCGATGGAGGGAATGAATACCCTTTAAGTATGCTCAGCTGAAGTCTTCTTCTGCCTCCTGTCAGCTGGAGCAGCGATTGTTCCCAGTGTCTAGAAGGAATATCGAGGAAAACCAAAGAGAGAGCAAGTGCAGACTGCACCTCAGCACCCCACAAGATAGAAAGTTAGAGAAGCAGGGTTCTCAAGTGTCTTCTTATGGTTATTTGACCCTCCTGAAGTTGAAAGAGGTCTTTGCAAATATTGGTCACATCAGCTCAGGGGCGTAGCAAGGTTGAGAAGGGCCTGGGCTCAAGCCTCAGTTATGGGCCCCCCATGTGTTTGTCTTAAGCGCCAAAACCCCAAAGTGGGTGGAGCTTAAGGGATGGGGCAGGGCCTGCTGACAGCTTCTAAATAAACAAAATCCAGCAGCTAGGAGTTATAAATGTGGCCATAGACAAGCATGGCCTCCAAATGCTTCCCAGCTGCCCAGCTACCACCACTCCTCAGGAGTGGTTCCACTGCAGGGGCAGCCGGGTGGGCAGTGAGGCAGGCACAGAGAGACTGACTGCGTCCACTGCCTTACTGGAGGAGGGGAGTGAGCTTAGCCAGTCTGGCCTCCAGGGCCTG
The DNA here is from genome assembly GCA_003113815.1 of Sphenodon punctatus. Classification (NCBI taxonomy): domain Eukaryota; kingdom Metazoa; phylum Chordata; class Lepidosauria; order Sphenodontia; family Sphenodontidae; genus Sphenodon; species Sphenodon punctatus. The sequence goes on from QEPC01003965.1 coordinate 1,587,705, forward strand.
TTGCTTCTTGCTGCCGGTGCCGCCTGTGCCTTGTGCACGCATACGGTGCAACCAGTCCAGAGGTGCTGCTATCAAACACACCAGACACCCAAAATGCAGCTAGCTTATTATGTGCCCCATAATCAGTTCATGATGCCCCCACCCAATAACCAGTTCATTTGTGCCCCTGCCACCATATAATTAATTCACACTGATTCACCAGTTCAGTTGTCCCCCATAATCAGTTCATGCTGCCTCCACCCATAACCATTTAATTTGTGCCCCCAGGGCAGCATGAATTGATTATATGGGGGTGCAAATGAACTGGTTATGGGGTGCGGGTTGAAAGACAGTATTCCTGTGAGCAATAATTTCATTAAGAAAAGTTAGTGAAATAGCTGCCATAATAATCTCAGAACCATATTTGCAGATTTATTTTCCAAGATAGAATATATATTGCTTTACATCCTAAATTCCTACCTAAGATAGTATAAGTAACTATAGTATAAGTAACTGGAGTCAGGGACCCGGCCTGGAAAGGAGGCGGAGGGGAAAAGAGACAGTGCAGATCTACCGGGCTCTTTTCCCGGCACCAGCTCCTCCACCCTCCTCCCTCACCCCTCCCGCTGCCACCACTGTCGCTGCAGGTGAGGGGGCCGGCCCTGCCTATGGTTCCCCCCACCCCCCCAGGGCAGGGCCCGGGTGCAAACACGCCCCCCCGCGCCACAGTAGGCATTGTTAAATGGGAAACAAAGATAAAAAGCCTGAATAAAATGATCCAATATGATCTGAGAAGTCTTGGAGAAATTCCTAGATGGACAGCATGAAGACAACAGAGCTGTGCACAGATGTAATGCTTTTCATACAATCCCAAGTAGTGATTTTAACTATTTACATGCTATTTCCCAGTAGACTATCAAATTTAAGGCAGGGACCTGCAAAGCAAGAATAGTGCTGGTCATTTTATTTTAATACAACTGCTCAAAAATTAAATGCTTTAAGCAAGAAGGGGAAGAAATCATGATAATGGTAAAGAGCGTGTTGTCGCCTTCCCCACTCTTCTGGAAGCATAATCCTAAATGGCTTTATGAAGTAGAGGAGAGATGGCAAGGGGGGATTCTGAGGGAAGACGTTTGGGAGTCCAAGACAATGACAGCAGCTTTGCCACAAGGTTCCTGGCAACCTCAGCAGTAGCTATGCTGATCATTAGCAACTCATAGAAGCCTATCCCTTCCAAGGGGTGATTGTACTTATACCAGTGCATCAGTGAAGAGAGATCCATGGTCTAATGGCAAAAGCTTCTATTATAACATGCTCTGTGAACCAGATATGGACGACATTATAGCAGACCTTCCTACACAACTGTTTTCATTCTCCTGGGAGATCCTCCTGGATGGCCAGTCTGTAAAGTAGGGTAGATCTCCATCACTACCAATAGGAGGCAGACAACAATTTTTTCCTGGAGCCTGCCCTTTAGACTCCAGTTTGCTTCCTATCCGTGTGGAGGCAGACAACATAGGGGACTGCCTCTCAAGAACCAGGAACCAGGCAGCCCACATAAGGACAGGAGGAGCCCCGGTGCCAGGGGAGGAGAAATTCCTTGCCCGTTCACCCCCCTCTGGTAGAGGGCCAGGAGATCGGGCGCTCCCCTTTCCTTCTGGCAGGGGAGGCCTGCAGAGCGGGAATAGCTGGCCCCCAAGGGGGATTTGCCTATCGATCTGGAGGAATCCTAACCCCGCTGGAGCCATGGAAGCAGGGGCCAGCCAGCATCTGCAGCGGCCTAGAGCCCGACAGTATTTCCCCCCCCGAGTGAAAACCTGGAGGGGGGGATCTGGTCCAGCACCTCCCTCACAGCAGCGCCGAGATGGCCCCGGGCTCCCATCAACTCAGGATCGCGCAACCGACACCATTAGGCGCGAAGGGGGAGCTCTGCCCCCTGGGGAACGGTCCGAGTATTTGGACCGTGCGCTGTTATGGGCCACATCCAGCGCCAGGGCAAGCTAAGAAAGCCCGCGCTGTGAAAATCTGCCCAGCAACCAGCCGCAGCTTCGGCTTTTGCATGCACTTCCAGGGGCCACTGCAGCCAACAGCGGCAACCCGGGATTCCGCATCTACAGGCACTAGGACCCAGCGCAGCCCTCCCCTACCTCAGCCAGTCCCACAAGCGTTTCCCGATCCCAGAAGGGACGAGAGAGCCGGTTAAATGCAGCTTCTCCGCTTCACTCGCAAGCCTCCCCTAGACCATGTCAAAAAGGCGAGGAAACGTGTCAGGAGAGATGGCGGGGGGATAAGGGAACACCACGGCTGCGGTGGAAAATGTGAGCCCCCCGCGCCAGAACCTCCCAGCCCAGGACCCCCATATGGAGGTCCTCAGGGAGATCCTCTCTGAATTGAAGAGGAAGAGGTCTCCTCCAAGGCCCAAGAAAGGCAGGGAACCCGCTCCCAGAGAAAGGGAAAGCTCCCCCAGCCCAAGAGGCCCCGCAAGGCCTGTAGGCTCCTAGACTCCCCAGAATCCGCAGGATCTCCTGCAGAGAATGTCTACTCCATCCCATCATCGGAGGGGAACCAAGCCCCAAGAAAGAACAGGAAAAAAAGGGGGAAGGAAGTCCCAAACAGAGGATTAACGAAGAGGAGGCCGGGGGAGGTTGGGTGGTGGATCATGAAAGTCTCGCCTCAGAGGAAGAGACAGGGTCCTACTCCCTCAAGGAGGGAGAGCTTGAGGAACAGGAGCTAGAGGCGTCATCTGACCCAGACAGACAATTCCTAGCGAAATACAGCGACCAGATCTTTGACTTGGTAGTAAAAGTCCTCCACCTCCAGCAGAAAAAAGACAAGCACGCCCCCTCAGATTCATCAGAGGAGGAGGAGGAGGAACGCGAATACATTCCTAGAGCAGACTCTAGAGATAGAGGGATGGTCCTAGACAAGGCCTATGAGAAGATCATAAGGAAAGAGTGGCAACAGCCCAACAAGCCATAAAAATTAAATAAGGTGCAGCTGTCCCTGTATTCACTTTCAAAATCTAAGGAACCCCTCCTGGCTATACCCAAGGTCGACACAGCAGCAACATCTCTAGCCAGAAACTCAGTATTCCCTACAGAAGGGGAATGCTACCCTCGCAACCCCACAGACAAGGGTATCGAAACTAGCCTAAGGCGAAATTTTGAGGAGATAGCCTCGGTCATCAAAATGGCTATGATCACATCCTATTTTTCCAGAGCTCTAAGGACCTGGATCAAGCAGGCTGGGGACCGGCGTACCTCAGAAAAGATGACAAGGGTACTGTCAACACGAATACAGCTGGCCTACGCCTTCATCGCTGACTCCTCCACCAATATGCTCCGATGGGCCTCCTGGGCAGCATCCTCCAACATGACAGCCAGACGTAGACTCTGGCTCAGATCTTGGAAGGGGGACAACACCGCAAAGAACACACCGGTGGGGGGACCTTTTCAAGGAGCAAAGCTGTTTGGAGTCTGTCTCGACAAGGTTCTTACGGATGCAGCTGATAAATCAAAGAAACAGACCCTCCAGAGTGTAGGGACTTCAAAAAAACACCACCACCTTTTCGTCCCTTCACAGCCTACCAACCTGCTGGAAATTCAAGACGTCCCTTCTATCCACATCGCGGCAACCAGCAAAAATACCGAAGCAGGTGGAACAAGCAGAAGGAAGCAGGAAACCGATCCAAACCACCACAAGGAGCGAGACACCCCAAGTCAGAGGCATGACTCTGGGGCCACTAGTCTTCAACCCCAGCTGAGGGGGGGGGAGGAGGGGGGAGACTCAGGCGGTTCTCAGTCCAATGGGAAACCGCCATCATGGATACCTGGGTCTTACGGACTGTCACAGAGGGTTATTCAATCGAGTTCTCCTATTTCCCAAGGCAGTCCTTCTGCACCTCGCCAGTATCCAACAATGTCCCAAAACACAGACTCAGAGATATCGGGGCAATAGAACCCGTCCCAACTCACGAACAGGGAACAGGACTCTACTCGATTCTTTTTCTGGTTCCCCCAAAAATCGGGGAAATGGAGGGTCGTACTTGACCTCAAGGCGTTGAACAAAGGGGTAAAGGCCCAAAAATTCAAGGTGGAGACACTTCAGTCCATCCGAGTGGCGACAACACAGGACGAGTGGCTCACTTCACTCGACCTCAAAGAAGCGTATCTGCATGTATCCATCATCCATCGCACATGAAGTGGCTCAGGTTCTCATACGCACAAACTCACTGGCAGTACTCGGCCCTACCCTTCGGGTTAGCCACGTCACCCAGGACTTTCACAAAAGTCCTAATCCCATTAATTGCAAATTTAAGAAAGGAGGGGATCAAGATACATCTGTACCTGGACGACCTGCTCATTGCGTTGCCCTCCCGAGACAAAGCGATTGCAGATGTCCAAAGAACCGTCCTATACCCGCAACAACATGGGTTTCTCATCAACTTCAAAAGAACCACCTCAACCCTTCCCAGTGATTGGAGCACCTTGGGGTGATCCTGGACACCTTCAATTTCAAAGTGTTCCTCACACAGCGAAGGCAGCTCGATCTGCTATGCTAATCAGCAAGGTATCAACATCATGCAGAACCAGACTGAAGATACTAGCCAGCCTTCTAGGCAGCATGACCTCCTGCCTGGGCCACTACATTGGGCCAGATTCCATGCCAGACCCCTCCAACGGCTCCTGCGCCCATGGTAGGACCTGCTGACTCAGGGTGCGAACCCAGTTATTGCAGTTCCGAAGTCAGTCAAGTCATCCTTCCGGTGGTGGACACAGAGGGAGAGATTTGGCAAAGGGGTTCCACTCTCAGACCCAGACAGGACACTGGTGACGACACACGTGAGCCTCTCCGGTTGGGGAGCACACTCACTGAACACATCCACGCAGGGAGTTTGGCGCGAATGGGGAACGGAAGAACCACAAACATTAGTTGGAACTTCGAGCAATATATCTAGCTCTCCAGAACCTGGCACCGACTCTGAGAAACAAACACGTCCTTATCTATACAGACAACACAGTGGCAAAGGTCTACGGCAATCACCAGGGGGGCTCACGGTCGGAAGCCCTGCATCGTCAGGCATCGGCTCTGATCAGATGGGCAGAGAGCAACCTGAAATCCCTCAGAGCTATCCACATATCGGGAGCGACCAACGCACAGGCTGACTGGTTGATGAAGAGCCCATTCCCCTGGATTGATTTTTTCGCGGCTCAGTCAGCATTCCAAAGGATCGTACTGCACTTCGGCCAGTCAAAGATAGATCTCTTTGCGTCTCCGGACAATGCGAAAACCCCACAGTTCATGACCCGGTTCCCAGACTATTGGGCTGTGGCATTCAACGCGCTAAACGTGAAGTGGCCCAAGGCTCTGCTCTACGCGTTTCCACCTTTCCCATTCATCCACAGAACAGTAGCGAAAATCAAACGAGAACAGGCTCAGGTCATCCTAGTAACCCCGTACTGGCCACGATGCCTGTGGTTCGCGGACATTCTGGAGCTATTCAAACATCCCCCGCTCAGCCTCCCAGACAGAAGAGATCTGCTTCAGCAGGGCCCTATTAACCACGGCAACCCAGGGACTCTGAGGCTAACTGCGTGGCTCTTGAAAGGGGGGCCTTTAGAAAGTTAGGATATTCCTGACAAGTGTTGGACACCCTACTGCAATTGAGGCGTCCAGCCACCAAGATGATATACCAGAGCACCTGGGCCCTCTTTGCAAAGTGGTGCAGGGAGAGGGGAATCAGACCAGCAAAAGCTTCTATCAGGGTTGTGCTAGAATTCTTGCAGAAGGGTCTAGATAGAGGTCTAAAAACCAACACCCTACAAAGGTAGGTGGCCTCCTTAAATAGCGTGCTTTGTACCACCAAGGGTTATGGAATCTCCAGACATCCCCATATTGTGAGGTTCCTCAGAGCATCCAAAGTTATTTCCCCTCCGGTGGTACACTGGTTCCCTTCTTGGGACCTGAACCTAGTACTCAGGGCCCTAACCAGCATCCCATTCGAACCTCTAAGGGAGGCTTCACTCTACTACCTTTCGCTCAAGGTGGCCTTCCTTATAGGAATTACTTCAGCACATACAGTGTCTGAACTAGGAGCCCTATCCATAGACCCAAGTCTATGTTTGTTCAGAGCTTCCTCTGTGATCCTTAGACTGGACCCTGCATTTTGTCCAAAGGTGGACACCCGTTTTCGCAGGAGCTGAATCTCCCGTCCTTTTATCCCAACCCTTCTCACTCTCAGGAGAAGGTGTGGCATACTCTGGTCATCACAAGGGCTTTAAGGATTTACATAAACCGTATGGCTTCTTTCAGAATGTCCTCAGCCCTGTTTGTTAATTATAGTGCCAGAGACAGGGTCTGAAGGCATCTAAATCAATTATTGCTAAATGGATATCTCTATGTATCATAGAGGCCTATAAGGCACGGAGAAAGCTGCCTCCACAAGGAATCTTCGCACATTCCCTTAGAGGGGCCGCTACTTCACAGGCTTTCAAGAATTCAGCTTCATTTGGGGAAATTTGTAGGGCAGCTACGTGGGCCTCGGTGCACTCATTTACTAAGCACTATAAGCTTCCGCTTCTAGAATCAGCGGAAGCAGCTTTCGGTAGGAGGGTGCTACAGGCTGGATTATAGAGGGATCCTGTGCCGGGCACCTCCGGGAGTTCATCGCCTATCCTTCCCTCCCGCAGAGGTATTCCTTGGGGGGGGAGACACTGCTATGGTATGTCCCTACTTTACAGACTGGCCATCCAGGAGGATCTCCCGGGAGAAAGGAAAATTGGGTTCTTACCTGCTGAATTTTCCTTCTGTGGGAGATCCTCCTGGATGGCCAGACCCACCCAGAGTGAGGAGCAACTCTGAGGTGCTTGAAGTTCAGCCGTCTGGGCCTAGTTAGTGTTAGTTTGGAGTTTTGCAAATTTCTCAGTTGCACCAAGGGTTTTACAGGCGTTACCTATTCCCTCTTAGGTTTTTATAATTTCTCTTCCTGTGAAGAAAGGAAGTTTACTCTCCAGGGCACGATTTGCAGTGTGGTCGAGAGCTGAGAACTACCTGGAGTCTAAAGGGGGTGAGATCCCCTTGGGCAGGCTCCGGGGAAAAATTGTTGTGTCTGCCTCCTGTTGGTAGTGGCGGGGATCTACCCTACTTTACAGACTGGCCATCCAGGAGGATCTCCCGCAGAAGGAAAATTCAGCAGGTAAGAATCCAATTTTCCTTTTCACAGTCAGCAATCATCAGAGAAGGGGAGAGGAAAGCAAAAGAGCAGAGGGGCTGCATAATGTGTTTGCTTTCTTTTTAACAGGGGGCAAGAGTAAAGCTCATATCTACCTTGCCCTGGTAACAAAGTCCTGAAAATCTTCAGAATTGACCCCCTCCTCCTCTTCCTCTTCCTGCTTCTTCTTTGATCTTTTCTGAACCATCTGCTCTGTTTCCTGCAAATAAGCAACATTAAAGTAACTCCACCATTCTCCCTCCCCAGACAGCTGTTTTCAGTCTTGGGATCCATTTATTGCATAGGCAAGGTGACTGCAAAGCAGTTTCATGCGATCTAGAACAAGGCAGCTGCCTGGATTTATAGGCAAACTGAAAGCACATTTTAGCATGAGTACTGTTGCAGAACCTGTAGTGACAGCAGGAAGCCCCAGAGACAGAGAAACTGTTCTGCACATGCTCAGCTCTTCACTCCACATGCCAACACCTGGAACGGAATACCATATTCTTTGAAACAAAAGCAGAGGGGGGCACTGGCCTCCTTTGCTTCTTGAAAGTCCCATCCTTTCCACCTTTTCTAGCCCCAACAGAGGCTCTTCCACAGAAGATTTTGCCCCAACCTGTCTGTCCCTCCAGAAGCAGGATGGGTGTAGAAGGAATAAATTATCACATTGGAGGGGCTCAGTCAGGTGGCTCTACAATGGTCCTCCCCTCAATATTCTTGGACCAGACTTGTTTCCTGGGGTGCTTTGCAGTGCAGATCGGCATTCAGTTCCTGCCCACCGTTGCTCCTAGCCTTGCCAGGTCAGATAGCCAGTTCTCTTTTTGAAGATGTTTTTTAAGATAACATGTCTCAAAACAAGGGGGGGGCACCCAAGCCCACCCCCCTAGAGAATGTATCTGGTCACCACCACCACGAGGGGAAAGCTCACCCATGTATGACCTGTTATTTAGCTTGCTCTTTTCTTTGATAGTGTTACAGTGTGTACATAAAGTTAACAAAAGATCTCTATATATCTACAGTTACTAGAATCAGTGTGTATTGGGACCAAACATGAAAAAACCTGTAGCCAAAAAGTTTCAGCAGCTTTAAAATTTATCACTCAAGTGATCGGTTTTCACTTACTCTAAGAAGAAAATATAGCTTTACACAGATTACAAATTACACAGCTTTATTTTGCAAATCTACTTGAACACAAAATCATGTATGAATGAAATCAAGAGTGGGAATTACTTCCAAGGCAGCCATGTTCTTCTCTCATCATCTGAGTGTCTTATGGTTACTCCTAAGACACTTGGGACATTTTCACACCTGCTCCAATGAGTCCTTAGAAGCTTGGGAGAGGGGACGCCATACAAATGGGACGCATCTTTGATCAAGTGTGAATGCCCCAAGGCCAGAGACTGCAGCTTTTATGCATGTTTACAAAGGCGATTGACAGAGCTGGATTTTGCAGCTCAATCGCCTTTGTAAACATGCATAAAAGCTTCAGCCAGCCACCTGGGGTGGGGGATTCACAGCTGATCAAAGACATGGCTGATTTGCATGCACATCCCCTCTCCTGAGCTTCTAAGGACTCATTGGAGCAGGTGTGAAAGTGGCTTAATTCAGGCAGCATTAGTGCACAGGGCACTCACTGAAGCAAATCTGGTTCACTCCCAACTTTTTCACAGACCAGACCCGCTTACCAAAGAGGCAGGGCAGACAGAAGATGCTGCGAGTGGAAAGTGAGGTATCCTCTCTGACCAGTGGAAACTGAGCAGGCCAACTCAGTGGAAACTGAAGAGACTCTTCTCATCTCTCAGCCAACCCTTACTGTTCCCAAACCACCTAAAATCTGTTGGGACACTTCAGTGCTGTGAGTAGCGTCCCCTGAATCTACAGAGGTAAGAAATGCCAGATTGACCTAAACCAAGGCTTTCAACCCCTTCTTGCCAGTAGTTTGCGTGAAGACCAAATATTTGTCAGCTTATATTTTTTTCTGCATATTAAACATAGTTGCATATTTTTCTGAATTAGTTTTTTTACAGACACTTCAGAAACAAAGAGGCAGAGAAGCCAAAGAGCATCTCACAGAGATAGCCAAGTGCCAATTAAGATAGTCTTTAGAGGGCCTCTCTTTCACTGCAGTCTGTTGGACTTTATTTTTCTGAAATGTAAGCGGATTTCTCACTTTGAAGCAAGCTGGATATTATGCATTTCTAGTTCAAGCCTATTCTAACACTTTTAGAAGAACTCATGCACAGTTATATCCCGTATTACTGCAGTTGCACATGCAAGTAACCAGAGTAGTACTAGCCTGCCAGGTTTTGTATAATTGCAGGGGCATAGCTAGGTGGGAATGGACCCTGGTGCAGAAGACTGACTGGACCCCCTACTGGGGCAATCCACTCCAGTGAGCCTAGCATTCTGTAGGTCATTTTAAGTTTGGGCAAGATTCCTAGTATAGGCACTCTGGAGGTACTCCATCTCTCGGGAATTGACCACTCAGACAAGGATGTTTACAGAAAGTAAAACAGCAGTTTATTAAGATAAAAAGTAGAAAGTAGACTACTGGATAAAGAATGCAAATTAGGTATGCCTGACATTGGACAAAAACCAAAACCCAATAATACATTCAGAAATCACAGTCTGTAAATGATCTTAAAAGAACACAATAAGACATAAAAGTAAATAACATTAGAAATCCTAAAAAAAGTTATATACGGGGGGGGGGGGGGGGGGACCTTTTCAATGTGGCAGCCAGTCTCCTTGAATCAGCAAATCTTACCCATTAGAAGGTCAGAAGCAAGCTGCGGTGGAGACGTGGTGAGGGTTCCTCGATGGAGACACTGCTGGGGTCCATGTGTCCCACAGACCGAGTCCCAGGGGTGGAGAGTTGTGAGCTGCACAGCTAATGAGCTGGCAACTGGGGTCAACTTTTATAGACCCTTCCATTACCAGAATATCAAATATGGCAATCCCTTATGATTACTCATCAGACTTTAGCAATAAGTAGGATTTCTAGCTAAATATGGGAATAGTTTGCACCATCCAATCAAATCCATCATCTTACTTCCCCTTTTCTCTGATCTGTCAATCAGGCTTTTCTTCTTCACGTTTCCTCCCTCCCCCCGAGCATAATTCCAAGTGAGGGAGAGAGTTCAAGCCTGGTGGCTCTTCCCTATTTCGCTCTCTTGCATTGGCATGAGTTTACTTATGTCAAGTAGCCAAGCACAAAGCAAGCAAAAAAAAAAACCAACCTAACTTTCTACTCATATCAAACAAGCAAGCAATCAACCTTAGCCAGGGCAAATAAAGTACTACAATTCTACTTGTATGTGGGCAGAAGTGCAGCTGCCCCTGCTGCCCCTATTATAGCTACACCCCTGTATTGTTGTCTCGAGTGTGGTTGCTGTGTTGTTTCCATATATATGAGAGAGACAAGACAAAAAGTAGGTGAGATACCATTTAGTACACTGTTTCACAATTATTTAATATGATAATTAACCCCCTATGCTGATCTTTGTATTTACCTTAGGTTGAGCTCTGACCTTTACATTTTGTCCAAGGAAGAGTCTGAAGCTGAAAAGCTTGCTAACAAAAGACGTTTCAATAACAGGTATCATAATCCAATAAAAGCTCTTTTGTCTCCACCATGGTTCAGAGACAATTATGACTACGCAAAGTAGTACAGGAGCTTCCAGAACAAATCAGTCAAATTATTGTCTTGTTCAGCATCCTGTCCCCAGCACTGTGTTGTATCCATTAGGAAGACTATTTCCCTGCATCCACAAAACACCCAAACACCTTACCGTATAAATGTTTTCAGACAGGGGCCTTGCCTGTGCTTCCTTGGACAAAGGAACTAGATTCTGCCTAGGGTCACTAAGGCAGACTGCCCTTCCTAAGATAAAGAATCTCCCCATCTTCCCCTAATCGAACTCAACTAGTTGGGTCAGATAAATTTAGCATCTTACAGGTTAAAACTTAAATGTGAGTACTATGTCTCTTCACAGCCTGAAGTCGGATAAACAAGGTTTGATTATGACCAAAGGTTAGGTGTTTGTATTCCTAATCAGTCCAGTCTCATTTGGAACCTGGGTACTGCGTGTATCACGACATACAGTATTCTAACAAAAAGAGCTATATGCCACTATATAAATCTATGGTACGACCGCACCTTCAATATTGTGTACAGTTCTGGTTGCCCCATCTCAAAAAAGATGTAGTAAAAATAGAAAAGGTACAGAGAAGGGCAACAAAAATGATAAGGGGTATGGAATGGCTCCCCTATGAAGAGAGGCTGGATAGGTTGGGGCTCTTCAGCCTGGAAAAGAGACAACTGGAAGGGGATACGATAGAAGTTTATAAAATCATAAGTGGTGATAGGAAGTTGTTATTTACCCTCTCAAACAGTACTAGAACTATGGGNCTGCTTTAGCAGAGGATGGCCGAGACAGTCTCTGGCTGTAGATCTGTGCAGCACTCTGAAAGGATGAGAAGGGGCCAATGGTGTAACTGCCAGACCGACAACGCTGCACACCTGAATTGCTAGGTGTGAGGTGGGACGTAGGGTTTATGGAATTAGACCAGTTGTCAGGTGCTGTGCTCTGGAAAGAAGGTGGGGAGGAAGGGGAATGAGTCAATCTGGGACCAGCTAGAAGAGCCAGGGAAGAGTGGTGACCAGGCAGAGGTGTATTTTCAGAAGCTGCAGCATGAGAACACAACTGGGAGCTGATGCTTCTTGGGAGCGTGGCACCAGGAACAGAGGAAGCACTAGGGGGACTACGTCGGGGTATTTTCACTTCATCTTCTGTTGAAGAGGGGGGTCCTGAAGAACTGAAATGGTCCCAAATGGTCCAACACACCAGCTTAAATCCTTTTTAAAAAAATCAGGGGTATCAAACCCATTTGAGGAAGAGGCACACAAAATTCCCATTTTAGAATGATTTGGGACGCAAGGCATCCATTCTGGATGACAGCCCCTCCATCCACAGCAGACTACCCTAGATTGCCTGGTCTCTTTGGGTTTGTAGTTTCTCAGTTCATCTTCTACATTCTGCTCGACCACTGTATGTTGGGACTGTTCTTTCCCCATTTCCACAGTTTCTGGGAGATCTCCTCCGGCCCTGCTTTCCAACTGGCTGCTAGGCTTGGAGGTTCTGGGGTTTGTTCCTAGGAAGACACTTGCTGACTTATTTTTGTGCGTGTAAAACATCAGCACCTCCTCCAGATCACTCTCACTTGCCCTGGTAACAAAGTCCTGAAAATCTTCAGAATTGACCCCCTCCTCCTCTTCCTCTTCCTGCTTCTTCTTTGATCTTTTCTGAACCATCTGCTCCGTTTCCTTATTATAGCAGACAATGAACTCGCCCAGCTGGTGAGCTAGGATGCGCCTACGGTCATTCAGGGCCAGACGCCGACTGGGAAGCAGCATCCTCAAAGACTGCTGAAGATTGCTGGCTGCTCGCTTCAAAAACCGGACCACCAACTCCTGCCACCAACCGACACAGAGTTAGAGAGACTGTGGGAGTTGTGGGACCCAGAAATTACTACAGCCTATGATGTTTAAAAAAGGATTACTGTTCTGGAGAAGTGGCTGGCAAGTGGCAGGTTAGAACATAACTCTGGATGGACAGTAGAAGTTTAATGTAGCCCACAACCACCCAAACTAAAAGTGAAGAAGGATTTTCTGTCACTCCCTTATACACATAATATTTCAATGTAGAAGCCTGAAGGATGAGATTGTATACAGTCACATGCCACAGAAAATGGAGGCTCCCTACCAGAAATACCACCATTTTCTGGAGGCAATGCAAGAACTTTTTATTCAGCCAAGCGTTTGGCAGGCAGAGATAGGGAATAGGAAATTTGTTGTTGGTTTTATGTATATCATAGATTTTTATATATGCTGTTTTCCACTCAAAGCCTCAGAGAAAGGGTGGGATATAGTTTTATTTTTATTTATTTATTTATTTACTGGATTTATACCCCACCCCTCCTGAAGACAGCTCGGGGCAGGGTTAAATCAGGGATTCTCAACCTGGTGCTCAGGAGCACCAGAGAGCTTGGACAAGTGTGAAAGTGCATCCCAAGTCAGCTGTCAGTGGTGCTCAGGAGCACTGTGAAACGGTTCTTCCTCCATTAAAGTCAATGTGAGCTGGGATTGATTATCTCAATTTCCACTGAATTAAGTTGAATTGTAGAGGAGGCTTAATCTATGCATATTTATGCAAATCATTCATGCAACTTATGCAGTGCTCCCAAATAGTAATTTACATCATTCCAGTGCTTGTGACTGGAAAAAGGTTGAGAGCATCTATTCTAAATAAATAAATAAATAAATGAGTACAATAAAATCAGCATTGTTCTATGGAAGGGGTCCTTATGGCAAGATGACGTTTCACATACACATAGCAAGGGAGGGAGCAAATCTTGGGATTCTTTGGCCAAATTCCCCCTCTACCCTGTTGGCCAGATGCCCATTCTCACCTCTGTTGCATCTTACCTCTGGCAAAGTGCCCACTCCCACCATGTCTCATTTCCTGTACCACCTCTGCCAGATAGTCCCTCTTTCCCCAACTGTGTTTCACTCCCACACCATCTCGGACAGCTGCCCTCTTACAAGTCAGGCCCTAAGGAAAAATGCCTTGGGTGGATGTTCAGTTTTGAACCCATTTTGCTTCCACTCTAGCTTTGGCTTTGGTTAGGTGTCCCGCTAGCACACAAACAAGTTGCCTCACAGACACAGTTTTGAATTTTACAGCTTGCCTCTCGTGGCCATTACATTAGGGTGGTTTGATCTGTTATTGTAAACATTTTTCACAGCGCAGCAGACAAAGCGACTCTCTAAAAGCCAGTTTCAAATTTCCACTTGGAAAGAGCAGAGGTAACATTTTCCACTGAGCCTGACTGATTATTCTTGAATCCAGACACAAGGTTTTATCTACAAGTTGTGCTGGCTCTTTCCCACAGGCTGCTTTCAGGGCAAGTCCATTTGGGTTTGCAGAAAGCCCTGTCCCTGACTACGGGCCCAAGATTCTCTCTACAAGCTGCATTGAGAGATGGAAAGAGGTACTGAAATTGCTGTGTGCTTTCAGGAGAGGCTCTGCTATACTGTCTGAGCTTCCCCTCACCCCACAGGCATTCAACAACAGGACTGAAGAAAAACTGTTCCCTGCAGGCTTTCCTCTCTGGCTGAGCCTGGAACAAAAACGTCCTAGGAGGTGGAGCAGCCTGAAAAGAATGATTGGGAGAGGACTACGCCAGGCACCTGCTCCTTCCAAGTAATATTTATAGAAAGCTGCTAGGCTCCTGGTGATTTGACTGAACAATCCAGGTACTGGCAAGCCAACTCAGAGAACCCTCTCAGGAAGCAGGAAGACAATGACAGGTATAGTGGTGTGTGGGAGGAAATATAGCAAGGCAGAAGCAAGAATCTGAGGTGGGTAGAATATTTACCATGCCCAGTTCACAGAGCCACACTGTGTTCCTCTCACCCACAGGCCAGAGACACCTGTTCTACCTGCCCTGTACACTGAGACTCTGGCATCAGCTCTTGTGCCAAGGCGAAGGGCTCATGAAAGTAACTTAAGCCAGGAAAGTTTCTGGGCTGCTCCCCTGGAAGAGCTGGCAACAGAGAGCTTCTTACCATTTGTTCATCCTCCTTGGCAGCCCAGGCAGCATTCTGGATCTGGTTGCCAGTTTCTTTCATCAGGCGCAGCTGAACACGCTGTAGGTAGGCAGAGAAAGCCCTGCGAGCCTGCACTTTGCTGGAAGGCAAGAAAGGAGCAGAAAGCAGTCAGCTACATGGCACATTAACAACATCCCACCTTATGGACTAATGTTAGGTACCAAGGTCCTTCAACACACAGGGGCAGCCAAGGCTGAAGGGGAAAGAGGACCTCTTTGATCCTGGGTATTCTCTATGGAGGAGGTAGCCAAACTGTGGGTTGGGCCAAGTGAGATTACATCATCTGTAAATGGGGTCATGGATCATGACTGAGGCCTATAAATCTAAGCTCTAGGAGTGACAGGATATTATTGGTCTCAAAATGGGGTCTTGCAAGCAGAGGGCCACTGCTCTATAGACCTTCCTTTAATGGGGATGATCCTCTCCTAAATAACTTATTCAGAGTCTCTGAATAAGTTATTTAGGAACAAGGAGACCTTTCCCCACTTCTTCCCACTCCCTTTGTAGCAGAGACAGTTGACAAGGTGGTCAACCGTACAAGGGTCAGCTAGGCAGAATATTCTAGCCTGCTCTGAGAAACTCTTATTTGTCTTTGTGAGTCATTTGGACCTTAAACTGGATCAGGGGCATCTACTCCAGTGTCAGCTGTAAAGAAAACTTTGTAGTTCCCATTAGGTCAGTGGGAATGGGGCTCAGGGCTTTTAGACACTTCAATTCAAACATACCTTATTGGCATGACAATTGATTATTATAAAGCTTTTATATAGTGCCAACGATGTACCTGACGCTTTACAGAGAATAAAATAGAAATGGTCCCTGCCCGAGAGCTTACAATCTAAAGAAGACAGGGGGAGGGGATACAAGGAAGGGGGAACAGAGGGAGAGACAAGGGATGCAACATTCATGAGGATGCGAGCGGCATGGTTACAGTAAATTAGGTATTGCAAAGTACAAGGAAAGGGCAGGAAAGAGGAATTGGGTCGCTTACCTTGGGAATTCCTTTTCTATGTCCCTCGAGGGAGGTCATTCGGACATAGGGAGCGATCTCCTGGACGACCACTAGGAGGCAGCACAACTTTTGCTGGGAGCACGTAGGGAGAACGCTCCCCCGCCATCCCAGTAGTAATAAGCCGAGGACCAAGCTGATCTGAAAAACTTAGCATATATTAGTAAAACGGACCCCCGAAGGGGCAACATATAACTAGACACAACAAAGAATTAATTTCAGCGCCCAGGAAAACCCGGGTGGGCCGAATGACCTCCCTCGAGGGACATAGAAAAGGAATTCCCAAGGTAAGCGACCCAATTCCTCTTTCTATGCCCTCTCGTCCGGTAATTCGGACATAGGGAGGTACCAAAGCAGTATGTAGAACAAATGGGAGGGACTGGGCGCTTATTGAGGATCTAGAACCCCCTGAAGCACCGGCCTCTGCGGACTCGAAGCGATCTATTTTATAATGCTTCCTGAATGTGTGGAGACTCCTCCACGTTGCCGCTCTGCAAATTTCTAATGTGGGAGCCCTGGCCCGGAAAGCCCAGTTAGTGGAAGCTGAACGGGTCGAATGAGCTAGGACTCTAGCTGGAGGTACTAAGTCTAAGGCTCTATAAGCGGTCTGCTACACAAGCAGAAATCCACTTGGAAATGACTGCTTTTGAGACTTTTTTACCCTTAGAGTGAGGGTGGTAGCTCACTAGTAGGGAAGAAGATTTTCTAAAGGCCTGAGTACGCTCTAGATAAATTTTGAGTGCCCTTCTAACGTCCAGAGTGTGCCATAGCTTCTCTAAGGTGTGGCGAGGCTTAGGGCAGAAAGAAGGTAGGACCACCTCCTGGGCTAGGTGGAAAAAGGAGGGGACCTTAGGAAGGAAGG
>QEPC01003965.1:1618138-1664399 GCA_003113815.1 Sphenodon punctatus
TCCTAGATCGGCCCCTGCAGTCATTGGGGGGGGGGGGTGTTCTCTTCGCGGTCCCTCAGGTTTCTCGGGGGGCCTTGTTGGGGAGGGCCTTCTTGGTGGTCACTCCTCGGCTGTGGAACTCCCTGCCATTGGAGGCTTGTTTGGCCCTGGATCGCCCCTCTTTTTGACATAGTTGTAAGACTTGGCTGTTCCACCTGGCCTTGGAGGGGGGGAATGGGGGGGGAGGGAGTGGGTTGCGGGGATGATGTGGGACATTTTATCTTCTCTTTTATGTCTGGTTTTAAATGATGATGTTCTTTTATGTTTTTATCGTGAGCTGCCCAGATATTAAGTTAAACGAAACAAAAGAAACATGGCCCTGAGGGCAGAACCCACAGCATGAGCAAGGCCCCATGGAAGAGCAGAGGAGGGGGGAGTTGACAGTTTGTCTCCATCTTTGACTGCTTCCCTGGCCTGCCTTCTTGCATGCATACCTTACAGCTCCAAACCAGAGCACCAGGGAGACAAAGTCAACATGTTGAGAGGTTTTGCTCACCCATAAAGGTCCCATGTTAGTGGGGTAGGAAATATTCGGATAAACCCTCCTCTCCGCTCATTCTCCTCCTTCACTCGCCGCAACACTTTTATCTGTAATAAAAAATGGAATAAGATCCATGTAAACCTGATCCCAGTAGTGAAAGATTAGCCCATGGGTCGAGACTCTGTTGAGGGGCAATGGAGCCTTCAAGAGTCAATCGGATATAGCTTTACAGTAATGTTAACATTCCTAAAGAGCACTGCAAGAGCCCAAAGCACTTTGGAGTGTGCACATACCCTTGCTGTACCATGGCTATTAAAAATAGCCACCCTAAGCAGCAACAATACAGGAGTTTCACTCTACAAAAGTTAACCATTCTTCAACCAGACTCCCTTGTCACTTTTGTTTTCCCTGCCTTGGGGCCAAGGAGTGAGATCTCTCTCAGGAGTGCAATATTTGGCAGCAGCACCACTGAACAAGGAGTGCCATCCATCTCTACTTTCTGTCCCAAAGCCAAGGAACACTATGGCTTTTACCTCCTCCATGGAGAGGCCCAGTACAGAGTTGCCATGTCTTCCTGCTGCTCTCTCTCTGCCTGAGGGCAACAGATTTTTCATCTCAGCATCACTTGCAGACAAAGGACGAACACGCTGTAAAAGAGGGAGAATTAAGGTTTTTCACTTTTCTTTGGCTTTATTCAAATTTTGTTTTTTACAGCCTAGTTAAAATTCAAAGCCTCCATGTCCAGCAAGAGCCAGGCTTCAAAGCACGAGAGGCAGGAGTTGCACTCGTCTTCCAATACAGCCTGATACACACTCCAGGGACACTGGTGCCGGTATTCACACTCCTAGCCTCCAACTATAGCAGAATCCACACCTCAAACCACTGGAGGCAGCGTTCACAGCCTTAAACCCCCATTGGAAAAACAAGACACCTAGGGTATTTTCAGACGTTACGAGATCATGCTCAACCACCGTGAACCACGGTCAATCCCGCAGCGGGGCCAAAGCGCCCTAAACGTCTGTTCGGCGGCCGCCAGATGTTCACCACAGTCAATACCCACATGGGGTCAAAATCAACCACGTTTCCGGGGATCCCCGCCGGACAATCTCCGAAAGAGTGGTCAAAGAAATTCCCACCGGGAAACAACAAAAAGTAACGTCTGGACAGCAATCACCGGCCGGAACCAAAGAAAATGATTCCCAGCTGGGGACAAAGCACGCAACGTCACTGCCAGGCAACCAGCAACAACAGGAGCAGCCTCTCAGTTGCAAGGACTCTCCTGCGCCCATGGTGGGCCCTGCGGGCCCTTGCAGCTCTGCAGGCCAGGGAAACCCACAGGCGGGCGCCCAGGTGCTGCTCCGTGGTAAGGAGGTGCAGCTGCTCAGTGTAGTCAGCAGGAGAGTCCTTGCCCGGCTCAGGGTGCAGAGGCTCTCTGGGGCAGACCAGCAGGCTGTGAGCTGGGGCCTAATCCAGTCTGCGGCAATCCGCGAGGCGGCCGGGCGCCTCCAATGGGGGACGGAGACCATGCGCCAGGCAGCCCTGCTCACTATGCCCATTGACAGGCAGATATGGGTCGCTGAGCGGGCACAGGGTTGGTGGGCCAGGGCGCTGGCCCAGAGGGACAAGACAGCCTGGAGGGCCCACTTTAGGATGGACAAGCTCACCATGCTCCGGCTCGCTGAGCTCCTTACGCCCTAGCTTGAGCGACAGCACACCTCCATGAGGACCCCCATCCCCATGGTCCAGCGGGTGGCTATAGGGGTCTGGGCCCTAGCTACGCCCGACTCCTGCCGGTCCATCTCCCAGCACTTCGAGGTTGGCCTGAGCACCGTTGCCTGTATCCTCCAGGATATGTGCGAGGCTGTGGAGAGCGTGCTCCTGGACAGAACAATCCAGCTGGTGGACCCAGGGGCGTAGCCAGGTTGGAATGGGCCCAGGGACAAAAAATGGACTTTGCCCCCCTCCCTGGTGTACTCGGTTGCGAGCACGAGGTGCATCCAGTAGGCGGCTGCCCTGTCCCGCTCCATGGTGGTGGGGGCCCCGGGGGATGGTTATGCTGGCCCAGTGATGACCTGGGTGGCCCGGGGCCCCGCCCCCAGCTGGCCGGGCCTCTCAATGCGATGCTGGTGTCCATAGGCATGTGGTTGGGTGCACCTGCTGTCCTCATATGAGGCCTGGCGCACGCACAGGTGCGCGCGGCTGTGCTTTCCTTGTGCAGCTGCATGCCTTCAGCCATCACACACACACACACAGGTTGCAACACTGTGTCCTTGCCGGCCTGATTAGCCAGCCTGTTTGGGCGCTTGTTTCCTGCAGCTGTGCCGGGTCCGCACCCCACGCCTCACTCTGTTGCTATACAATGTTGCGGCCCATGGCCACCTGTCCTGTCCTTGGGACCCCTCGGAGCCCCCCTCCTCCCCCGGCCCTGGAGGATATGTGTGTCCCCCTGTCCATGGTGTCATTCTCCCTGTCTAGCTGGACCATGGCTGGTTGTGCATCCACCAAGCTCCCGCTTCAAGAAGCATGATCCAGACAGAAAATTGAAACAGTAGATGCAAAATGCGTCATTCCAACTTATAGATAAGCAAGTAGTTGGAAAAAGGAGGACTGCAAACTGGTTTCTCCAGGAATAAGAGTGAATCTAGGATGACAGGGAGCTCTGGAAAGACGACGACACTTATGATCACTGGTCAAATGGTGTTGGTGTTGGTTATGGATTGATTTTTTCTTTTCTCCCTGCCTTTACTTTCTACCTCACCATCACTGCCAACTCCTCCTTTGGCTCCAATACCTCCTTCAGGTGTCTACCTAAAACCTTCTGCTCTTTACCCACTTCTCAATAATTATTCTTTCACCCTAACAGTGACACCCATCACATCCCTAGTATGCTCTTCAAGAATAATTTCTCTACAATTCTTCCTATCTTACGGTGGGGGTGGGTGGGTAGATTTATGTCATTATCCTCTTTACAGATGGGGAAACAGGGAAAGTTAATTACTCAAGTCAGATACTGGACTAGAACTAAAGGTGTTAAAGACAGACGCTCACACCAGGTGGGTGTCCACCTGCCTGTTTATTAGGTATTCGCCCCCACTGGCCACCCCCCATCAGACACACAGCCCCCACTCATGGCAAGCTCCCCAAGAATGTGGATCATGCCATGCGGGCAAACGCTGGCTGTGCGCCTCAACATCCCATCAATTAGCTTGTGCGTAGCCTCGCATGCATACAGATCCGCCAGCACCATAGAGTTGTGGGCAAAAAGACGCCAAGAGCATTTCACTCTTCTCTGCTCTCACCAGTGCACATGTAACGTCTGCCTTAAAAGCCCAACCTACGCCAAATTCAGACATGCATTGTCCCAGCTCATCTGGATTTGCAGCACATGCCCAACGCTCGCTCTTCAGACACCATTGCCTTCTCTGGAGTGACTTCCACAGTCTTTTAGTTACTGCAGCCATGGTTCAAAACAAAAGCCAGACAACTATAGTAAGTTAATGTTTGGAGGGGTGGGGGGAGAGGGTGCTTTTACACAGCTGCATGATAAAAGGCTTCTATTTATTGCTATCTAATTATGTGGGCTTCTCTCTTTACTGTGTTCACAGGTGGCTAGGAAAGCTGCAGGACACTCCCCGGGACACAGCAGCACCAGACACGACCGGTATGCATGGGAAGTGGGTGGGGGCAAGGCACCATGGTGGGCCCAGGGGGAGTGAAGGATAGAGAGGCAGCGTGGCAGGACAGCACCTTGGTGGAGGGATGGAAGACAAAATGGCAGCCAGGAGAGGGAGCAAATGGCAGTGCTTGGATTTCTGCATGTTCTTCACTCTTCTGCAGTGCAGGAGGAGAACCACATGACACCGAGATCCTGCTGCAGCAAACCGCCTCAACAGCAGCAGAATAGGTCAGGTACTCATTCCCCACTTCCCTTTGGATGGGCAGAGGGAGGTTGCTATACTTCGTACTTACTTTATTTGAATTTATATGCCACCCTTCCCAGAGGCTCAGAGTGGCTTACAATCCATAAAACCATTTAAAACTAATTTTAAAAAACCTAAAAACCTCATAAAACTCAGCCAATACCAACCCTCTCTCACATCCTTACCCCAAAATCATCCACCATCTCACCCCAATCCCCTATCCCCACCAGCTGAATGCCTTTTCAAATAAAAAGGTCTTACACCACCTCCAGAAGATGCTCAGGCCCAGGCTCAAACCAACCTCCAAAGGAAGGGGATATTTGGACAAGGATAGGCAGGGGCTGAAATACCAGGGTGGGAGTGGGGTGGTCTGAACTAATGGCTTTCCTTGTTGCCTTGTTACAGGACTGCAGCTGCAATGGGTGCAGACCGATCCCCCAGGAACAAGTGCCCAGAGGAACCAGGACCTGTGGGTCCACAACTAGCAGCGCAGAGAGCATTTGTTGAGGGGGCTGCTGGAAAGAGACCACACAGCAGGATGATGACATGGGCCATTCAGGGCATGGCTCAGGAGCAGAGGCAGTTGGTGCAGGAGAATGCCGCACAATGCAAGGCTGAGGCCTGCCTGGACTGCCAGCAGGAGGACAGTCACTGGGCCCACCTCTGGCAGCAGTTCAAGCAGAGTTTTTTTTTTTCAGTAGAAAGACTTTTTAGCTTTGGGTGAGATTTTGATAACATGGAAACACTTGGTTTATAGGTGTCAATGTTTAAACAACATTCTACAGCTGTTTTTAACTCTGAAACAAGCATGACAGTACTCCTCTTTATAGTAGCCTTACAGGGTTTTTTCCCCACCCCCATCTTTCTTTTGCCTGTACAAGTTGTTAAGGAATCATCCTTAAACTCTATAGCAATGTCTTCCTTCTGTTACGTTAGTCTTTATTTTCTGTAAAAGTAAGTAACATTTCCTGGCTGTCATGAAATTCTGACCTTCACGGTCACAGCTTTCCCGTAAGTTGTTATATCATATGATTCTGGTAGCAAACCCTTTTGCCTTTTCTCTTCAACTTTAGTTACAATTTTCAGAGATTTATGAACTCAGTTTTTTGTAGCTGAAACACAACTTTGTGTGTTTTTCTGGCCAGATGCTTACTTTTGGTGTCTAATGATACCTTGCTATAGAGCATACTTCAAACATTTTAAATACATTTTTCAGACTGTCTGGAAATAAGTTGCCTTTACATGGATTTTACATTGCTTTATTATATTTTATTGCATGGATTTTGTGAAATACTCTGAGAACCATTTGGCAGATATAGAATAATACACTATAAAATAGCACATATTATATAATAATCAAAGATAAAACAGATTTTTAAACAAATGTATACTATGAGCACATTCAAACCATGAAACAATGGACTGATCTCTAATACCACTTCTAATCTAATGCTACTTTTATGTGTGGGCATGTCATTAACAGTAAGCACATGCCAAACATACAATGACATGTGACAGGAGATATTATAAGTACTTATGAAAGATATAATGTGCCTGGAAGGAAAGAATACAACAAGAACGTATCGGATATCCCCAGTATCGGATTTACTTCAATGGCCGCAATGTAAAAAAACCTGTGAAGTGGCCAATGTTAAAAATCCGGTATGCCGATACCGGTAAATATCAGATTAATCCGATACTCAGGTGTATCGGATTAATCCGATACTGATATTCCCACCCCTAAATTGAATAGGGTCACATGACCTGCTCTGGAAGTCAAGTTGTGAGACTTCCAACAGCCAGTGGATCCGGGCTTGCTTACAATACCTCCAGGGAGCTGGGGAGTTATGCATTCCCCAATGGAAGTCACCCCTGTTCCC
Organism: Sphenodon punctatus; assembly: GCA_003113815.1. Classification (NCBI taxonomy): domain Eukaryota; kingdom Metazoa; phylum Chordata; class Lepidosauria; order Sphenodontia; family Sphenodontidae; genus Sphenodon; species Sphenodon punctatus. The sequence continues at coordinate 1,624,459 of QEPC01003965.1, forward strand.
ACATGCCCACTAGCCTTCCAATCCCACTGTGGGGAAGGGGAACCCCCAGCAGGCATAGTCCTGTCCCCATCCAGCTCCCCAGCGTCTCGCAACTGAGAGACTGCTCCTGTTGAAAGTTGCGAGACACTTCTTGCGAGGGGTTGGGGAGCTGGACAGAACTATCCTTTTGGGGGGCTACCCTTCCCCACGGCAGGGTTGGGCAGCTAGTGGCCATGGGTGGGGGAACAAGAGTGTATTGCATTAGGACCCCATGCGCCACTGATCCCGATTCCCTGTTGCTCAGGACAGGGAGGGATTTAGACAGTGGCTGGCCACCAGGGCTCCCCTTTTCCCCAGGCCCCTTGCAGGCTTGGCAGCATCTGGAGGGAGTGGAGACAGGGGAGAGGAACTACTGTCGCTCCCCCAGGCCTCTCCCCCTTGCTGGTCCGATGCCACACAGAGCTCTGCTGCCTCCGCTAAGGACACTAGGGCCGTATGTCTGGGCATGCTGGGACTACATTTCCCCATCAAAAAGGGGAAACTGCTCTAAAAGCCAGCTCCTATTTAAATGAAGCCAGCTTCATTTAAATAGGAGCTGGCTTTTAGAGCAGTTTCCCCTTTTTGATGGCATAATTGCATGGATGTACTGCTCTTTATACCTTTTTTTGTTATAAATTTGGGACTACATTTCCCAGCATGCCTACAGTGATAGAAAGATGGCAGCAGCCCCCCACATACTCGTGTGGGGCCTTTTAAAAAGCCTCCCCTCGGAGGCTACAAGCAGTGGCTGTGGCGGAGGCATTGTTGTTGTTGGTGGAGGCGGAGGCAATGGCAACAACAGTAATTTATCATAGGGAAAGGAGGGGGGAGTGCTTGTGTGTGATAGAGAGAAGGAGTGTAAGAGTAGGTGTGATGGGAGGGGGAATGGAGTGTGACAGAATGAGTGGGAGGAAGGTAGTGTGTTTGGTGTGCGAGACAATGTGGGGTAGAAGAGTGTGTGTCTGGTGTGAGAATGAGTGAGTGTGGGGGAGGAGAAGAGACTGACTGCTTGTATGGGGTGTGTGAGAGGGTGGGGTGCATGTCTGAAAGAAAATCTGTGGTGTGCGCGCACGCACGCGAGAGAATTAGTGGGTGTGGTAGGGGGAAAGTAGTGTGTTCACGCACGTGTAAAAGGGACAAATGAAGTGGTGTGAGTGTGAGAGTGCAAGAGATGTTAGAATGAGAATGAGTGATGTGTAGTGTCTCTTCCCCGCCCATGGCTGTCCCCTCTCCTCCCTCTGCCCCCCACTTCTCCTCTCAAGATGCTACAGAATGGAACAGTGGTATAGCTGTTGGTGTGGGGCCTTGTTTAATCCCATGAAGATTAAACGGGTCGGGCCAGAAGGCACTAGCCATGGGGCAGTACATGGAGATCCTAGTGCAGGCAAATTGAATTTATTGAATTGAATTTATTGACGGCTTTAGCTTTCGCCGTAGTCCACATTTACAACAAACAGACAAGACCTACACATACAAATAATATAAAATTATAACATAATAAAATGAACATAGTTGTTGATTTAAATTAGAGCCAAAATCTTTTCATTCAAAATCAGCCATCTTTCTCCCTCTATCCAATGTCATAAGTCTTATTTAATATCTCGTACTGCATACAGACCATATCTTGTATAGACTGTGAGCAAACCTAGCGTTTCAAAAATTATAAAGACGAGTTCAAATTCCCTAGGGCACGATAGGTGAACAAGTTTTCCAAAGCAGTTATCTACAGTTATGGGTGACAAGAGTCAAGTCATCCACATCCTGGACTGAACCTGCTATTACCTTAATGTCCTTAAGTTTGTGTTGATTTTCATCCTACTTTTCATTGCTAGCCAGAGGAATGTCGCAATAGCAATTGTATCCTCTGTATTGGATAAAGAAAACAAAACAAAACAAAAAAAACTTATAGCAGTTATCTGAGCAAAAATCCATATCTCCTTTTAGCAGGGGACATAACCAGACAGTCCTCTGATTGTGATAGTAAGGGCATCTCACGAGGAAGTACTCAACTGTCTCAATCTCACCCAGACTGCAAGTACAGCACCAAAGGTCGTAGTCAAGATGAGCATAACGGTCCTTGGTAACTGCAGTCTGAATGAGCTGAAACCGTAAGAGCGTGCAACATCTATGGAGATTCCCACTGATAATCCTGTCCAGATATAATTTGAAGGAAGAGTTTTTAATTTGGCGCAGCCAGGGTGCCACCCTCCAAAGGGAGACTACGGCAAGCTCCTCCTGTCTCCCCATATCGCCTGCTCTAACGGAGAATTCACTTTTAATAGCTACTAAAGGTTCCCCTACAAAGTATTAAAAAAGAGAACCCCATATGATTTAAAAGAAGAGCAAGGGAACGTATCCAAGGATAAATTCTTGGACCTGAGTGGATTAGTTCTTCCTTCAAACATTGGATGGCGAGAGCAGTCTCCTGTTTAGCTAGAAGTCTCAACCAGAATCTAACAAAAGATATCTTAGAAAGGGTTTCATAGAAGCTAGAACAGTCTCTGCTCTTAAGATTGCACTAGGCACGTTATTTCCCACTCTTCAGAGGTGTCACAAAAAAAGATTTTGGACTCTCTCAAGTACAGTCACATTAGGGAATGGTATAATGTCTAAGCCGAAAATCGCCATTGCAGGAACCTTTGCAAGGTATGTTTGGAGAAATATAGAAAGATACTCCTTTGGAAATATTCACAGCCCTGGTAATGGCGCATGCAATATTTAGGGCCTTAGTTGTCCTGTTTTGAATATGCACACCACACGTTCCCCTATTAGTAAAGGTAACTCCGAGGTATGAAAAGGATTTAACTACCGTGTAGCTTTTGTCACAAATTTTCCATATAGTAGGGACAGATTGCCATCCAACAATCATAATTTTAGATTTTAGGGCATTAATTTCCAGACCATTAGCCTTACAGTAGGCTCCCAGTTTTGAAACTGGGTGTCTTAGGCCTATTTTGGTTTGAGAGAGAGGAGAACTAGATCATCTGTGTACTGTAGTACACAGAGCGTGGAATTCCCAATTTTAGGAGCATATATATTATCAGTCTTTAGAAAATCAACAGGGTCAGATAGGTATAAGCTGAATAGTAGCGGGGCTAACATGCAGCCCTGTCTTATACCTCTGTTGATGGAAATAGGATCACTCTGTCCACTCTTACCTCTGTTTTTAACTGCTGCTTTGTTATTTAAATGAAGCTGTGCTAAAAAGGGCCAGAACTTTTCCATTCAAGCCCAATAATTTCAATTTCTCCCAAAGGTTTGCTCGGGGGACTGAGTCGAAAGCCTTAGTTAAATCTATGAAAGCTAGAAATAGCTTCCCTCATTTAATTTTATGGTATTTAAACATGACGTGTGCTAATATATTGCAACAGTCCATTGTTGATCTTCCAGTTCTAAATCCAAACTGCTCTACAGGAATAATGCCCAAATCCTCTGCCCATTTCTCGAGGTATAGCAAGAGAAATTTTGCATATAATTTACCTATCACGGATATCAAGCTTATTGGCCTATAACAAGACAGATCCTTAGTATTTCCTTTTTTAAAGATTGGTACGATCCAGCTTTGCAGTCACACATGGGGCATCTTACCCTCCTCACTAATTTTCAGGAATAAACTAGACAAGATTACAGCCCACCACTTTGGAGCTGCCTGGAGTATTTCTGCTGCTATGTAGTCCAGGCCCGGAGCCTTATGAGGTTTCAATGCTCTAATATACTCCTCGATCTTATCTTCAGGAAACTCAAGTGGTAGATTTGTACATGAATTTTGACTGAAATCTTGTTGCTCTGCCCTCTTGTTTCCTATCCACAATTCGGCATACAGATTTCCAAAGAAGGCTTCCCAGGTCTTGTTAGGGATCACCTTCTTGGTAGCCTTAGTCTATGGTTTTAAAAAACCATTTAGAAAAAGCCAAAACTGACTGGTATTCCCTACGTGTAAGGCTATTATCATTTCTCCCCATTTTTTGTGATAATACATAGTTCTTTTCCTTCTCACCAGTAGATTATATTGATTCCTCAGCTGCAAATATTGATTCCATAGTTCTTGGGATAGCACCTTCGCCCGCTTCTTTTTACATATGGTTAACTGGATCTTAATTGACTTAAGAGTCCTGATCATACCATAAGCACCCCTGCTTTAATCCCTGCTTTTGCCTCACTGTTAAGGAAGTTTTAAAATAATCCCAAACCATGGCAAAACTATCAAGCAATATATCCACATTTTGAATATTCAAAATCATGTAAGCCGTAGGCAGGGACTGCGTCATTCTTATTGTTCTGTAAAGCGCCAGTTACACAGCTGGTGCTATACAAATGCTATACAAATGCTAATAATAATAATAATAATAATAACTTAGATCAAAGAGTTTCTCAGAACAACAAAGATCCTGGATTCTGCATATCAGTGTTGCTGAAGACAGTTTCATAAGTCTCAAGGGGGGTTGTTTAACTTCTTTTGAGTTATCAAATTCGAAGGGAGCATGACCCTCGATCTGGACACTAAGAAGGGCGTGATCACTCTCAGGTCTATGAGTCAGAGAAAAATTACTGTACTTGTCATAGAAGTTCCTTTCAACTAGGATAAAGTCTACCCTACTTCTTCCATGCGGGTCCAGAAAGGTGAATCCCCTTTCTGAACTACTAGAGGGGTCCTCGTGAAGAGCTATCAAATTAAACTTGCGAATCAAATTTATCAAAAGACGACCAGAGTGGTTGGTCGCCCCTTCATTTAAGCTGCCAAAGGGGGCTTCAAATGTAGAGTCAAAATAGTCAACTTCAACTTCCTCAAAACCTGACCCAATATGGGCATTCCAGTCCCCAGCTAATATAAACGAAACCTTGGGGAATTGGTCTTCAATTAATAATATTTCTTTTTCTAACTCCACCCATACATCCTCATCATATCTTGATGAGGAGGGCGGAACATATACATTAAACAAAACAAAGCAACTGTATTTGTCCAATGTAAGGAGTCCTACCTGAAATTCTGGTCTAGGAGAAGCCAAATGTCAGAACTGAGGACCCCATGAATTGGAGACAAAAAAGGCCAGGCCTCCAGAGACACGGCCTTTGTCCCCCTTTTTCTGCCCTTCCTGTAATTCTAGAGAGAAATTATCCAAATTTAATTCTTCAGCCTTTTTCAGCCAGGTTTCCTGAAAGCAGATGATATCAAATTTAGAAAGGCACTCCAACCAATCCCTGTCCAACACTTTTGATTTAATGCCCGCTATATTCCAAGAGGCTAGCGAGAAAAACCTTTCAGGTACTGCTTGGTATGGGCAAGGGCTGAGTCCTTCCTTCGCTTTATTAGAACTCCTGTGATTTGTCACCTGTTGGAGCAGACAAAGTCCTGCTCCAGCTGCCTGTCAATGAGCGCACGGGTCTATTTCTATTTGTAGTAAACTTGAGTCCAAAGTAACTACACTGTACCCAGTCTTAGGCCCCTGATGTTGAAAATCGTCCAGCTGAGGTATAACAGCTGTGGTTTCCTTTCCGGTGGTTGGGCTCCCCTGTTCTGCTGCATCCAGGAAGCGAGCTGCAGTTAAAGACTCCAGGTCATTAACCAGCTCATAAGGCATCGTTGCATGTGCTATATGGGAAGACGTATAATCCAACTCGGTTATCTGGGCATCATGCCTAAGTTGAGCTAGCTTCTGAAAAAAGATGTCCTGATCTATGGGAGGGAGATTCTTAAAACATATCCCAGACCGAGAGGGTATTCTCTGTAATAGGAGGATTCCTATTGGCGGAACCTATCTTGCTAGCAAAAATCTGTTTCTCAGACATTTAACTCGAGCTTCCACTGGTTTCTACATTGCCCTGCTTGGGATCAACTGTTTGGGCTACGTCTACTATACCCAAAGGCCAAGAGGTGCTTTCCCTTTTATTGCTTAGACTACAACTCACAGACTGAGTATTTTCCGAGTTAGCTACAGGCTGCGATCCCACCATAAAATCCATTAACTCAGTTAGATCTCTCCCCTCAGCATGGTCAGGGTCCTGGTGTACTGCTCCTACATTAACCTTCAAGGGTTTGTTCCTGAGGACTTCCAATGTCGGACCTAGTTCATTTTCCCCTATTCCCTCCCTGTCCTCACTTCTCCCATTGTCCAATGACCTTTCTCCTTGAACCTGATATGCCTTTTTACTTTGTTGGGTCTAAAGAAGGAAGTCTAAAGCTCCGGTGCCTTAAAGGCACAGAGTTGGAAGAGGAGATTGGGAAATTTTGGCCTAAAGACTTCCTTCTTGCATTCTGTGTCACCCAGGTATGATTCATAACTCTATCAATCTATATACCCCTGAATCTTAAGAATTTCCTGGCTTTGAAAATATCCCATACCCATGTTTTTGACGTAAAATGCACATACGAGGGGCCAAAAATTCTACTTTCCCAATGTGATTTGTATTCAGGTCCTTATTCATCAAACAGGCCAAATTATTTGCGATATCAGCCACATGCTCCCGAGAGTGGAAATCTCCACTGTAGTCTAGTCCTATAAAACGATAAACCGTCATTTCCTCAATTGCGAGTATCCATCTAGAGTCGATAAATCAATGTTTAAAGAAGGTTTCTTATAATTAATATTGTTTAATTGCATTAGATTCCGTGACTCGGAAAGGCCTTCTTTGAGTGACACCAGGCCTATCTAATTTGTTTAGAATCACTTGTAATTGCGGCTTAACTTTATTAATGGAATTGCCCAGTTCTAAAACACTAGTAAACAGTGCTTCCACTGTCTTTGCTATCAGCAGAGTTTGTTGAGAAAGGACTTCGTTATAGCTGATCTCCTGGTTCCTAATATTAATCTTGGGTGTCTCATGAGGCGACTGCAGGGTTGTCTGCGGCTTTAAGTTGGACAAATCTGCAGAAGCCCCTTCGACGTTAGATAAGCAAGAAAATCGGTTATGTAAAGGGAGACAGTTCTCTCTCTCCATTGTCTTCTTATCCCTTTTCATATTTTTAGAAGGGAGGCCTTCCTTGGGAGAGAGAGAAGAAGATTGTCGCCCTCTCTTTCGATCCATTGACTGATATGTAATTACCTTGATAGGAAAAACCAAATCGCCCTAAGTCAGACCTCAGTGCACCACCCCAGCGTCTCTCAAGGGGGGAATCTAAGGATGCTGACAAATGAAATAACCCAATCCAGAACAATAGGAGCCTATTCTTCACAAACTAATCCAAAAGGGGGTTTCTCTGCTATACAGATAGCCTCTCAAGATTAGAGTAGCCAAAAATAGCAACAGTGCCAAGGGCAGGGACCAAAATTCCCCTTCCTTCCACTGAACTCTAGCCGTTACCAAAAATCAGGAGCAAATCCAGCTGTAACCCAGTCTCAGCATTCTAGCCCCAGACTAACAAATCCTATGACAGCAGCGAAGTATCCCACACCCGTGCATTGCCGGCGCCTACAGCTGCGTGCACAAGGGCACGCCCTTGCACGCGCAGCCCTTTGGCGCGACGCCCTCCAGCGCGCCTCTTTAGTGTTGCCGCAGGCACAAGGCTTCCTTTAATGGTCCAGCCGGCGTAGCAAATCAGTCAGCTCCTCCAGTATCCGGGTCAGGTGAAAACAATTCAGCTAAGGTCAGGAGGCCGATAAACACAAGGCAGGAGCCCCTCTAGAGTAAGCACAGGGCAGGGCAGGCTTCACTTGTCGCTGGATGATGTTCCCTAAAGCTTCTGAAGGGCAGCAGCATCGGCACAGTCCCAGTCACCCCAAGCCGTTTTCCCCGGTCCCACCAAGATACAGCTCACTGCTCCCACTGAACACCTCCCAGTGCAGGTAGCGTAGCTCCTCCTTGGGCAGTGTACTTGGGGATGATCAGTTGGGTGCTGCCCTTTTGGAGCCCCAGGGTATCCAAACCAAATCAAATTTATTGCTTGACCAGAGGCCATTGCCAACAATACAACAACATAAAATCTAATATACAACAACCTAATATAAAATTTCCACAACTTAGATCCTATCATAATGATAGTCCCCAAAGTATCATCTACTTCGAACAATCTATATATTAAAACCAGCTTAAACTAGTTAACTCCCCAGCAGATCCTCAAGGGAAAAAGAAAAAGAGCAGTTCTAAATCTCTTGAACATCATCTATTGTCTTAAAAGAGAGAACACATTTCCTAACCTCCATAGCTGCCATCAAAAATTTCTGAACCTGCCTGGTCATCTCTGGAGAGGTGTCAGCAAGTGCTATCTGGGCCAAATATACTGTTGTAGCACCTGGCGCCTTTGAAATAAAGGTGTCCAAAAATTTCCCATGGATGGAGTCATATAGAGGACACTCAAATAAGACGTGGTGTGTGGTTTCCGCTGTCAAAACATCATAAGGGCATAAGCGATCCCCATAGGGGGTGCCATTAAAACACCCCACAAGTATGTTAGTGGGTAGAGCATTGACTCTAGCACAGAGGAAAAGATATTTCTCTCTGAACGTGGTCCTCATGCCGAGATAATGCACCATTTGTCCCATGGGAGGGGGGGGGGGCACAGACTGTATCCCCGAAAATGAAGGGAACTGGCCACCCGTGCCATATCCTCCTGCCTACCTATCTCTCTGATTCTTGCGCTAATCTCATGCTTAGCAGCAACAAGATTTTGCCTCTGTAAATGCTCCAATGAGAGACCACAGCGAGTCAGATATTTAGTGATGGCAATTTGCCATGGACTCTCAAAGGTATCCGACAGAACAAGTTTAGTCAAATTCTTACTATGGGCCCTACTCGCTTTTAGCCAAAAAAGGGCCTCTTGCTCCCAGGCCACGGTCACCCAGTCTCGAGTACCAGCCTCCAGTCTCATGGCCGCAGCTGGAGTCCCGTTCGGGACCTTTGTAAGAACACTGAGGAAACGCGCTTGGAGAGAATTCAGGCTGATGTCTGACAAAGGGGCCCAGAGTTCCGCCCCGTATAAAAAGGAAGCTTTTACCTTGGCTTTGCAGACCTTGATTGCTATATCCAGGTTCCTCCCCCCTGTCCCTGCAAACAGCCTAAGAATTGCTAGCATCTGGCTCTTCGCTACCACTTCTACCTTCCTAAAGTACTTCTTCCACTGCCCGTTAGTGGCAAAATGCAGCCCAAGGTACTTATAGATCTTTCTTTGTGCCAGGCATACACTGCCAACGGGCCACCTATGGACCCAGCGGTCCCGTGCAAAAACCAGCACATTTGACTTAGAATAATTAATTGTGAGGTTGTTATTGTGGCAGTAGTCTGCAAACGTCCCTAGCTGCCTAAGCAGCCCAACCCTGGTCTGGGATAGAATCACTAAGTCGTCAGCATAAAGCAGGATCCCGACAGGGTTAGCTGACAGTTTCAGGGGGGAAAATCTCTCTTGCCTCATCAACGGGATAAGATCGTTTATGAATACGTTGAACAGGGCTGGCGCAAGCACACAGCCCTGTTTCACCCCTTTAGTAACCATGACATCTGGAGTAAGCTGGCCGCCCCGATCTACTCTGACCCGAATGGTGGTATCTGTATATAGGGCCTGGATAAGCCAAAGTAGCCTATTATCTATCCCAAGTAGAATGAGCTTACTCCACAAAAGGGATCTGTTCACAGAGTCAAACGCCACCCTCAGATTTAAGAAGGTGGCGTACAACTTCCCGTTGGTACTCCTATACTTTTCAATTAAATGGTGCAACACTAGGCAATGGCCTAGCGTAGACCTTCCCTTACGGAACCCTGCCTGCTCAGGATGCAATATCTGCGTAGTTTCTACCCATTCTTCAAGCCTCGCCAAAAGATACTTGGCATAGATTTTGCTGACGACACTGATCAGGCTAATTTGCCTGTAACTCCCGGGATCCGTTGTAGTTCCCTTTTTATATATGGGAGCAACTATAGCCCGAGTCCAACCTTGTGGAAGAGTTCCTGTGTTATTAATACTAGTAAACAATTGCGCTAGCATCGGAAGCCACCAATCTTGGTTTAGTTTTATGGCTTCCACCTGAATCAGATCCGGCCCAGGCGCTTTCCCATTGGAAAAGGTCTCTAAAATTTGACCCAATGCCTGGATAAAAACCGGGGGCCATTCTGGGGTGGCCTGCTCTAAAGATCCCCAGCTCCCCATGTGGCCGGCCTAGCTCTAAAGATCCTCGGCTCCCCAAGTGGCCGGCCCAGCTCCCCATGTGGCCGGCATACCCTTCCAAGGTATCTGGCATGGAAGGGTGGCAGAGCAGCATCCCATACTCTGCTGACCTGCTCCAATGTAGCCATCTGCCTGGATACTTTCCATTTCCAAGCTCTGCCCGGCTGCTCTGTCTTTGTTAATATCACCTGCAGCTTCAGTATACATGGCACAGACAGCTAACAGCCTTTCCTTAGACCTCGAGTCTTTCTGCTAAGTGGAAAGGGAAAGGCAAAGAAATAAGTGTGGAACCTGGGAAGATTTCTGATGGCTAGAGTTTTGCATCATGAGAAAGAAAACCCAGGCTGATGTGTGTTGTTCAGACTAACAGGAGAAGGAGACTACGTCCCAAACAACCTTGGACATAGGTTTTGCAAGTTGTTAATGCAGGAAACATGTGCACTGTATTTATGACACCTACCTGGGATTATAGGCAGAAGTAACTTTCTCATGTGATATCACATAACTGAGATGTAAATGTTATATGACATTGCAAAAAAAACAAAAAAAACATTGAAATTTTCCAAACAAAACGCCTATGGTTTCAAAAAAACATTAAAAGGTAGGACCATTTCCAAAACAAAAAACTTCCCTCTTAAACAATGTTCCACAAAATACATTTCCCCCTAACTTACACTCCAAAAATCATGAAAATTATTTTCATATACAATTCAAAAAACCAATTGAACTACATTACAAAACCTACACGCCAAAAAGCATGGAAATTCTTTACACTTCTCTATATTGCATAACAGTAGATATGTTGTATTAACAGTGATGTCACCACTTTATTACTACAACTAATTACTTTTTACTATTTACTAGTAACTGAACTAGGACATTCTTACTTTACATGTACTTAAATTTGTATGTAATTGCATTCTTTACAGGTACTTACATCATTCATTAACTTCAAACTTAACTATCGGTCCGGGGGTGAGTGGACTGTGTGGGGTGAAGCTTGGATTGCCTCCCGGCATGTGTCATCTGCTGGAGTATCCCCCCTCCCCCCGTGCCACAGCTATAAGCCTTGCCAGAGCTTCCCGATCCCCCTGCATGACCCAGCTGTGACTGATTTCAATCAGGGACCCTGCGTGTCTGGACGGAGCAGTGCCCGGACCTTTATATTTCTGTGGACCCTACAGCAGCGCTGTAGGCACGCACCCGTGTGCTGCGCCTAAGGGCGTCACGCACAAGGGCACGCCCTTGTGCACGGCCTTAGGCGCGGTCGGGCTCAGGGCTGTTAATCTCTGTCTGGGGGTTGTTTGTTGTAGTGTCACCTTACAGCTATGGGTAATAGGCAGAAGAAGGAGGCGAAGAAATGGATGGAAACCCGTTCTTGAACTCGGATTCGCCAGTCGACTATGAAGGACTTTGTGCGTTCTCCTCTAACAGGAGCTCCCCTCCTGATTTGGACCTGCAGTGTGAAATGGTAATCCCGCAACCTCCACTCTGCGTGGAGGATCCTGGGGGACCCCCAAGAATTTTAGAACCAAGTCCCCCGCAAACTCCAGAGAGTGACCCCAACCCCCAAGGTGTCAGAAAAGGTAATGATGGGGCTTTCGCCCCCTTCCAGTAACATTGAGGTGGAGCCCACCCTGGACCTAATGGGAAATCAATGTTTTGTAGTGGGGCACCTAGTCTCTAAATTGTATGCCCATCGTTGGCGGGAGCGGAGGAAGCCCAAAGTGGAGCTGGTTCCCTTTTTGTGATGCAGGCTCCAATGGAGAAAGCATCCATACAGCAAACAACAGAGGATTCCTCGTCTATGCCAAAAGGGACCAGTAGTTTTTCATCATCCCACTGACTATCCTTAGAACCCCAGACAGGAGTTTTAAATTTCTTCTCCTGGAATGTGGCAGGGTGGGACCGTCATAAAACAGACCCTGATTTTCTAGCCTTTCTGGCAAGTTTCATGTTATACTTGTGCAGGAAACTTGGACTAAACTTCCGCTTTCTCTGGAAGGCTTTAGGGCCTACGATCTACCAGCAGTCAATTATAACATGCAAGGCCATCCCAGTGGGGGGCAGGGTTGTTTTATATCACAAAGTATCCCTTTACAGGAATTAGAGGTCATCAAAATCCCAGCCCTGGCAATGGCAGTCGTTTTTTGTATTAATACACAAATATGGGTTGTTATCTCAGTGTATGTACCCCGTGTAATGCGGGGTTCTTTGGACAAACTAGCTGGTCAGGATTAGACAGCTTAATAACTAACCTAAACGAGAAGTATCCCGAGGGCCTTATAGTCATTGCAGAAGATTTTAATGCAAGATTGGGCGCCAACGATCAGGTCCTTATCCAACATTGTGACCCTCTACCCCAGAATCCCTTTGGAATACTATCCTCCAGAGAATCTAAAGATTCTAACTTAAATACGTCTGGTATTAGGTTGGTCACCCTTTCAATCATGCATAGGCTCCATATTTTGAATGGCTCAGGTTTTGGTGACCCTAAGGGGGAGTATACTTACCTGGGACACACAGGATCCAGTACAGTGGATTACGCCCTGGTATCAGCCCCTGTAATTCCACTTATAGAAGACTTACGGGTGGGAGAAGTTCTTGTTAGTGACCACGTGCCTCTGATACTGGCCTTGGCCTTTTTATCTTTTATGCCCCACCCCCCTAGGACAGATCATATAGAAGGAGGTTCTTTGGAAGTCTTAGGCTCTACCAGATGGGATAGGATATCACCAGATACAATAGTTGCCCTCTTACGGGATCCAAATTGTTTGGCCTTGAGAGAGGCTTTACTGGCCTCGGTCGGTGACCAGGGCACGGTTGATCTGTATGATCATTTTATAGACAGCTGTGGCCAGTTCCTGAGGACCAAAAGGGTTTGTCTAGTGGCCACTGATGTGACAAAGAGGAGAAGGGGCCAGGGTTGGTATGATAAGGAATGCCGGGACACCAAACGAGAGCTGGCCAAAATGTATACGCAATATAGAATGTCTAAGACCGTTCCATTGCCCCCTTCCTATCACTCCCTCAAACTAAAGTATAGGACCTTGTTAAAAACAAAGAAAAGCCAGTTCCTTCAAACGAGATGGGATAAACTCCTGCTCACAGCGAAACAAAAGAATTCAAAGGAATTCTGGAGTTTGGTAAATGCCAAAATTACATCTCAGCCAGTTATGGTGGCAGCTCCTATCTCACCTAGACCGTGGGTGGAGCATTTTCACCACCTTTTCAACCCAGGCGAAGGGCCCTCTGCCCAGGAAGTAGCTTTGGGCAATATCAACCAAGACACCCCCCCATGGCCCCCGGTTACAGTAACAGGGGTAGTAGTTCTGGTAGATTCCTTTAAAAACGGGAAAGCCACGGGTGGCGATTTGGTCCATATCGAATTCCTCAAGCAACATAGGGAGTGGTGGTTTCCGGTCCTGGCTGCTTTGTTTACAGCTATAAATGACACGGCCATACCACTAGGTTAGGGAAGGGTCATCATAATTCCAATCTTTAAGAAAGGCTCAAATAGTGACCCGGCGAATTACAGGCCAATTAGCCTTCTGTGCATAGTGGCAAAGATTTATGCCAAATACTTGTTATCTAGATTCACAGACTGGCTGACTAGGAAAAAAGTTATAGTAGAGGAACAGGCCAGGTTCCAGCAAGGCCGCTCCACCACTGAGCTATGTTTAGTCCTGTACCATATAGCCTCAAAATACAAAATCCGGAATGGATCTTTCTTTGCTGCCTTCTTGGATTTGAAGGCAGCTTTTGATTCCATAGATAGGCAACTTCTATGTGCCAAGCTGGCAGTCTCTACGATTGATAGGCGGCTACTTTATTTAATTCGCTCCCTTTATAACAAATCCTCAGTGACTGTCAAGGTAGATTGCCAAGGGCACCTGACACCACCTACCGACATCACCAAGGGTGTACGACAGGGCTGTGTGTTGGCACCAGTCCTGTTTAATTATTATATCAACGATGTTGCCACCCGGGTAGCGGATCCTACGTTTTTTCCTCCAAAACTAGCAGAGAGGCCCTTGGGATGCCTTATGTTTGCGGATGACGTGGTCCTTTTATCCCAGACTCAAGTGGGCCTAAAGTGCCAACTGGTATCCTTTATGACCTTCTGTAGGGACATGGAATTGACATTAAATGTCCAAAAGTCCAAAATCATGGTCTTTACAAGAACTAGGAGAACCTATAATTGGGAAATTATGGGCCACAAATTCCAGCAGGTGTCCAGCTTTCAGTATTTGGGTCTTTTATTCCATCAATCACTCAGCTGGAAGCACCATGTACAAAAATCCATTTTGGCCTCAAAGGGCCCAACCCAGGCTATTTTGGGGTTTTTTGCGCAGGTGGGTAGGGTAGCTGTTCAACCAGCAATCCAGACCCATAATGCCAAAGTCAGGGCTAAGGTCATGTACGGGGCCGAGCTATGGGCACCTTTTAATGCCCATTTGTTAAATTCAACGCAGGCGAGGTTCCTCCAGAGACTCTTACATGCTCCTTTGGGCACCCCATATGCCACTTTGAGGGTTGAATGTGGGCAGATGGACTGGCAGCAGGTAGCCATGGAACAGGCTTTACGGCTATGGTGTAGGCTTTTGATCCCCACTGCCCTGCGCTATTAAGTAGCCTGGGTAAAGACATCTTTTTGGATCCTTGGATGGAGAAAATTCAGTCATCTCTCTCCTCAATGGGCATTTCAGTTGAATATTTATCGCATAAGCCCTTGGTTTCCCTTGCCACGGAAGTGAAAATGAGGTCGCAAGATATAGGTAGACAGCTGGACTTGGGAAAAATTACAGCATCCCCCCCATATGCTATTCTACCTAGAGCTAGCTCCAGATCCAGGCCAGCTGGCTCACCACTTTTCAGGTCATCTCAGCAAAGGGGAGAAATTTAATTTTGGCTGCACGGTTCAATGCTCTACCTTCCCAGGTCCTGGAGGGCCATCTAGACGGAACTCCTTTCACCAATAGGCTATGTCCCTTTGATAAACAGGTAGCAGAAACAGTAGGCCATATAGTACTCCATTGCCACCTATATGACAACCAGAGGCAGAAATTCTTACAGGATTTACTGCTTAAACTCCCAGGTCGATCTGATCAAATTATACTTACTTTTCTTTTGAATAGTGCAGATGCAAATGTTACTAAGGGTACAGCACGCTTTTTGGACCATGCTTTTTGTAAAAGGGCGGAATTTTTGGCCTTTAAATCATCTTAGCATGGTTAAATGGGTGGCATAAACTTTGAGTTCTATTGTTAAGATTTTTGGACTGAGGATCAAATTGTATTTACCCAATTATGGAATTTTATTGTATTGTGTTTGTCTAATATGTTTTATATGTAAATGCAATGGCCTTTGGCTACGCAAATAAACTATTCATTCATTCAACTTAACTATCTTTCATTTCACAAGTTCTTATATTATGTACACGTCAAACATATTAACACTCGCCTACAACAATCTTTCACACCGCCTTAACTCTGTCCTTGTACGCAGAAATGAAAAATTCACCCAAGTTGACAGCCAGTGTGCTGTAGTGGCTAAGTGTGCAGTACCTGGACCAGGAGGTAGGGGGACGCCCCAGTTCAAGACTCGCCTTAGCTAGAAACTCACTGGGTGACCTTGGGCCAGTCACAGTAGTCTCTCAGTCTAACCTACCTCACAGGGTTGTTGCGAGGATTAAAAATTGTGTTAAATTGTTCTATGTAAAGCACTCAGAGTGCCATGGCAGGGGGCACATATCATATCACCCACCCACCCACCCGCCAGGCTGCCTAAAGCATATGCACACAATGGGTTTCCATATATGCATGATGGAGTCATACATTCCAACCATGTATGCATGGAACATATGCATTCGCTGATGGAGAGGTTCTTGCTCTGTACAAGGTTTGGACACTTCCATAGGTGCAGGGCACCCTGGCAAGTTGGAATGTTTTCCATCCCAACTGTTTGGTAATGCAGAAGATGATGAAGGGGGGTACAAGAGACGCATGTTTGACTGGGGTTTTTATTTAAACAGAGGGATTTCCAACACCACAGCAGGAGAGACCTGTGATCCGTGAATGTGAGGATCAGGGAGAACATGCAAAGACTGACTGCTTTTGATTTGAATTTTTACTTTCACTTCCTATTTTCACTATAAGCATTCAGTAAAGTATGTGATTTGCTCAGCATTCTGTGCACAGCAAAACATTATTCCCAGCCACCAACTCCATAAACGCAGGTATGAACCCTCGTGGGTGGGCCAGAGTAGCAGATGCTGGACGCCTCACCGAGACAATAGCCTGAAAGGAACAGCTGGTGTGGGTGTTTCTGCCCATTGCTTGCCACGGCTGCAATTCATAACCGGAGGTGGGCAGAGCACGGTGGAGAAGAATGCCTGGCCATGTATTAGGTTTCTTGTGTTTGAGATAGTTGGCCAACCACGTGACCTGTGAGACATAGGGACCCCTGCTATCAATAGAGTCCAACCTCCTTTGATCACTCAGGTTCACAGTCTTAAGAGTGTTTTAGGATCCACTGTCGCAATTAGATTACCAGGTTGCAATGGTGGCCAGGAACGCTTTTCATCAATTACATCTGGTGAGAAGGCTGCTATCTTTTTTAAATCAAACTCAGACCTGGTCACAATCATCCATTCCTCTGTAGCCTCAAGACTAGACTACTGCAATGCACTCTATGTGAGGCTGCCCTTGATGACTGTTTGGAAATTGTAGTTGGTTCAGAATGCAGTAGCTCATCTTCTGTAAGGGGTGGGTCATTGGGAGCACATTACACACCAGTGCTCCAGAGTCTGCACTGGCTACTGATAGGCTTCTGGGCACAGTTCAAGGTGCTGGTTTTGACCTATAAAGACCTAAACAGCTTGGACCCCAGGAATCTGAAAGACCACATCCTCTCTTATGTCCTGCCGTGGTCTCGGATGTCAGCCGGAAATGCACTCATGCAGATACCACCTGCCCATGAGGTTTCTACAGCTAGAGCATGCATCAAGCTGTTCTTGGAGGCTGCCCAACAATTATGGAACTCCCTCCCCTTGGAGATTTATTTAAGTCCAAGCCTGGTCATCTTCCAGAAATGATACAAGATATTTTTATTTGGCCAGGTGTTTGGCAGGCAGGGAAAGGGTGGGGTAGGATTGAGGGTTAAGAGGACTTTTAACGATGTTTTTATCAATTGTAAGCCAGCCTGAGCCTTAATGGGAAGGCAGCATATATATTTAAATAAATAAATAAAAATAAACCTGTAAGCGAGGGCCACGTGGGGGCTACGAAGCCCATGACACAGGGGGCTGCCATTTATTAGGCTGTACACACTCAACACGTGAGTGGTGTTTGCACAGACTGAACCCAGACTACAGCAAGCTATCATATTGTTTGTTAACACCTTAACACTCAAGAGTGCCTGGTTTCCACAACTTTGCTTAGTTCATTAAACCTTTTCTCTGTCAGAGTGCCACAGAAAAAACGGCTCTCTAATCCAATATCAATATCCTCTAGCATCATCAGTGTAAAGTTCACTCTGGTCATGGCACTGAGGCACCTCTTCTCTGAACAGCAAGTTAGTTCAGGATGTCTCTTCCTGTCTGATCTCAGTGCATCCTTTGAAACTATGGTCATGTCCATTCTCTTAGACCTACCTCCATAGGTCCTGCTCTTACCTACCTAGACACTCAATCTCTGGTGACAGCTGCCCCATGATTCTTCACTCAAAGTTTCAAAAAGGTACAATTCTACTATTTTAATCTTATTTCCACACTGAACTATAGCTGCAATTTATATGCAGTTGATACTCAATCCTACATCTTTTCTATCATCTTTAATAAATCCCTTCTGGTTGTTCTCTCAGTCTATTCTGACTTAATAGGTTATAGAATCAGAACTGTAGGATTGGGCAGGATCTCAAGGGCCATCTAGTTTAAACCCCTGCTCCAAGGCAGGATGCCTGCTCTTACATTTACAAGCAGGTGCTTTATGGCTCTCACTACTTCCTACAGATTAATTTTTCAGCAGTCGTTCTCTTAAGAGAAGCAGTCTCTAATGCAAATTCACTTACTTAACCTCCTGCACTTATGAGTTTTTGGACTCCCCATTTCATTACCTAGAAAAAAATCCTGCACGCTCATTCTACAGCCATGACATTGACCATGCTTACTACCTCCTTCATTGCCTCTACCTAAACTTCAAGTTGCAAAATATGCCAAATAATGCTGCTACTCTCTCACATGTGCCCATATCACCTTAATCTAAATTCCTCATACCTCACTATTTCAGGATGCAACTCAAACAGCTGCTTAGAGAAAGTCATCCAAATTCTTAACCCAGCTGACCTCCTCTCTCACCATCACCTCCCCGGTTTCTTCCCCGTCTAGCACAGTCTTTTTAAAAATATAGTCTTGTCCTGTCATCTGGAACAGGTGCTATCTCTCTCCCACCTCCCAAAGAAATTCACCACCACCCAATACTTACCAATTTGGTGGTTACTGGTCGATACTGCGCAACGAGACAGACAAATGGAATAAAAATCTCATGTTCCCCCAAACCCCTGTCTTCACCCTTCCCTGTTCACAGCTCAGAAGAGGTGAGGAGTGCCTTGCAAGTGAAAGGGCATAGCTGAAGCCCAGGGGAATGACTAGGAGCTCCCATCACCTCATTTAGACTTGTTTATTGCTGTACAAGTCCAACTTGCTGTATTTTCCAATCATAATACCCCCTAGTGATAGTGCTTAAAATGTGTGTACACAGCTTCCAAAAGGTAGAAATGCAAGACAACATCATGTGACAGATGTAAGCAACTTACCTCAACTGCCAAGACCAACATTCTCCTTTGCTGGGAGGGGGGGGGGGGGGCACAAATATTTTTTTATCTGCACTAGCACCTATTAGTCACGTAAGGAAACCGATAATCAATGCTGCCCAGAGGAACTGAACAGATGAGAGAAAAGATAAAAAACCCAACAGGATGTCCTGTAACACATTCCATTTAATAGGAAAAAGAACACTCCCAAGTCCAGTGAAGAAACAGATCATTTCATGTACCATTACAGTTACAAAAACAAGCAAATGGCAGCACATTGCAAAAGAGTGAATAAACCTCTGCTTGGCAGCAAGATCATATGCAAGTCCAGCTCAGTGTGGGAGAAAACAGTGGGAAACACATTTGCGTAAGTGCAATGGTTGTTCTTGCTTTCAGAAGTGCTCAGGAGGTCACCCTCTCCAACACACTTAACAGTGGAGGGCTTGATATAATACCTTCAGAAAACTGGGCCATTTCCAGCAGCACCGGGGCCAACAGCAGAACTTCGCTTATTTCCTTTTCCACTGGCCTCAGCACAAGAGGCTGCAGTCTCTTCACCGTTCAGTACTTGCTGAAAGAGCCAGTGGTTAGTTGTTAAGGAAACAGTTAATTACTGAGATTTTGCTAGAAAATACCAGAACTTGAGGTCTCAACGCAAAGAAGTTATAACCTGGCAGGTTCAAGGCACCATAAGTCACCAATGACACCCTAGAATAGCCAGCCCTAACTTCAGGATTAATTACTAGCAAAGGCGCTTCCACCAACTAGCAGCCACATGCATAAAATATTTAATCCTCAAATAATCATGAAGTGGATCAAGGCCCAACACACCTTCTGCAACTGAGACCTGGAGCAAAAGACATGATGAAGGTGGAGCAGAAACCACACTGATGGGCATGCAGAGACGATAAGGCCAAGAAAAAAACCTGACACTGTCTAAACACTTTGTAGACAGCCCCATGCCTATCTCATGTAATTCCCAGAAGGGCTCTGAAACTACTGCTGTATTTCTTTTCTCATTGTCCTACAAGACTTTTCCTGCTGAGGAAAGCACAGGCAGAGGTGCTCTCTTACCAGAGTCACTCATGCTCAGTTCCCTGAGTTTATTCAATGTAACAGCAGTGGGTGCTTAACTGTTTGCTTGTATGATCCTGTTTGAGACTTAAACAGAACCCTGTAATCCCAAAAGCAACAAAGACATGCTAAATATATCAAACATCAACTGGAAGCACGATAGTGCAACCTCACTTAGGGTCCTGACCCACAGTTATTTGTGAATATCGGATGTATAGCTTTATGTGGAATCCATCCTGTGCATTTCAACTCCCCAAATTCAATGCTCCAAAACCACATTCAAGAAGATCATCAATGACCATCAAGTCTAGCATCAGAATAAAAGCTTCCATGTAACCATTTTCTGAATGTAGCCTCACTTCTAGATGCATTTGTCTTGTTATGGAGCTCCCCTGCATGAGGACCTGCAGAAGTAGTGTCACAAAGGAGAAAACAATATACATCTTTGTGGGCCCCCAAAGATGGCTTTGAAGATCAGATCAAATATACTGGGGACACACAAGACAGAGCTTCAACCAGTTCATTGGGCATTCTTGTTTGCCAGTCCCATTACTTAGCCACAATGCAATTGTTTTGAGTTGAGATATTTACCACGATCCATGCAGAACATATCGTGTTCTGACCGAGACAACCTTGTGAAGTTTGCCCAGCTGAACAGAGAAAGGTTTCATTTGAACAACAGGAGAGGCAACTGGCAAATACTGTGAGTCACCTAGAACTTCAATTAAATGAGCAACAATCTGCAAGGACTGTGGGTTCATGAAGCTAGAATGAAGATGACTAGGATACCATAGTCTGGCTGCATCCCATAAGCCTCCTCTTCTGCAGTCTTGGGATTCCTTAAGGCCTCACTTACTTGCTGGCTCTTTCATCTCGAGGGGGCAAGCCAAAACAGAAACAACTGGTAAATCCCCTTACCTGAGGCTTCTGGAAGGGATTTCTTCTGGAATCAAGGGACTGATAGGCTGCCCGGCTTGGCCGCTGGCCTGGATCCTGGCACACAAAGCCTGTGGGAGTGGAGATATGTAGGAGAGTCACATGAGAACCTTTCATTTGGGGGAGAGTTTACAACCTACCAACACACACACAAAATCGCCATTCCTCCCAGCAAAAGCAACATTACCAGAACCAGGCAGCTCCCTTCCCCAAGCACACTTCTTTCCCTTACACCACATCATTCTTAAGTATCCATATTGCATTATATTTCTGTCTGAAATCTCCAGAGTGTGTGGTTGCGGTGTTGGTCCCAAGTGACCGAGATGGAGACAAGGTGGTTTGAATGATCTGTTCTATCATTCAAACCACTTTGTCTCCATCTCCATCTGAAATCTGCTTCATTAACAGTAAGTGGCAAACAGCAGCGCAGGACTGCCTTACTCCAGGGGTTCAACATGCTGGTTGGGTGGCACTTTTATCCTCTCGGAACTCTAAGAATCATGCCAATGTATCTCACAAAAAGACACAAAGAATTGCCCAGGGATGCTTCAAAGCTCAACATATGTTATTAATAATTATTATTATTATTATTATTAACAAACATTTATATAGCGCCAGCAGTGTACATGGCACTTTACAAAGTAATAAAATAGACACGGTCCCTGCCCCTAGGGCTTACAATCTGAGAGACAAGAGCTGGGGGAGAGACTTAGGAAGGGGAACAGAGGGAGAGACAAGGGGTCTAACATTCATGAAGATGCGAGGTCTCAAGTGCACGTACTTGGCTTGGTTACGATGAGAATGACAGCAGGCAGGTCCATGTTGCAAGGATAAGGGTAAACCGATCGTAGGTATAGGAATAGTGGCTCAGCAGGATAAAGAGTCAGACAGAGCAGAGCGAAAGAGGTGAGTTTTAAGGAGAGATTTGAAGGTATGAAGGGAGGGGGCAAGGCGGATGTGGACAGGGAGGGAGTTCCAGGCATGGGGGGCAGCAAGTGAGAAGGGACGAAGGCGCTTAGGGGAGCAGGGAAGGCGTGGAAGGGTGAGAGAAGGGACAGAGGAGGAGCGAAGTGCACGGGCTGGAGTATGGAGGGCGATAAGTGCAGAGAGGTAGGGGGGAGCGAGGTTGTGAAGAGCTTTATAGGTGAAGACTAGGAGCTTGTGCAGGATTCGTTCAGGAAGGGGAAGCCAGTGAAGGGAAGAGAGGAGGGGCTGCACATGGTTGACACATCGCATAGATGCAACTCTCTGACTTTACAAATATCTTTACCATAACTCACTAATACTGCCTGCTCTGGTCCCCCAACTGTCTAATACGCCCCACCTTCCATCCCACATCTTTTCACACCCTGCTCCTGCCACTCAGCAAGCGCACTCAGCTATTTGGTGCTCTGTCAAGCTAACACAATTCTACACGCCATTCCCATAGTTCAGTACAGTTCCGCACAAGACTCAGCACACCTCTGTTTCCCACAACGTGGCACATTCTCCCACCCACCCCACCACCTGGAAACCTGTCCCTATACAACTCTCACAACCTGGGATACTTACCCACACATCCTCAACACAGCATAACTGTTCAAGTTAAACACATCACACATTTATTCACTTGCAATCAAAACACACCATTCTCAAACTCATCACCTTTAGTCCAACTCCCAAATCTAATACACCACATACCCCACCCTCATAGTCAACATTCCCATACAAACCAATCCTATACACCACACAAAACTGCATCTTCTGAAGGCTTAAAATGCAGTGAAAAGTCAAGTGAAATATTTCCTGCACTCACCTATAAGAGTGAACATATCTGAAATCATGCTAGCTTTGATCTTCAGGTCCAAAGGTGCATCACTGTTCTCACATGCAGCAAGAGACAGGAGTCAACAACAGGAAAACATCAGTTACCAATACAGGTCCCCTCACACTCAGTGGGTCAGTTTTCTGATAGCACAGCTACAGCACAGCATGTGGGGAAAGCCAATAGATTTTAATTTTTTTTGTGGTTGAAAATTGCCTACAAACATTGTATTCTCCATTCTTAATGCAGGCATATTTTTTAAGATTATGAGCTCTTCTTGGGCAGAAACTATGCCTTAGGATGTTATTTGCACTATGCTTAGCACAATGGAGGTTACCGCAATATAAGTGTTCAAACACCACCAACCCTTGTAAAATGCCAGGGTAATGAATGCTAAAAAGGTGAGAGCAAATCTAGGGACAAAACAAAATCACCATGAACGACCAGATGCAGGGGGAGAAGTGCGCCAGGAAGAATGTATGCTCTTATGCACAGGGAGCTACTCTGCCAGTCCATTAACAGCTTATCAACATACCATGGGCGTTACTCACTAACATCCTCCCAGGGCTGCCAAATATTCCAATCACCTGCATCAAGGACCTAGACTTTCCCTTTCTTTGCACTTGGAATCACTTACCAGGCCAACGATGGGGACAGGTTCACCTCCAGCAGCCAAGGCTTGAGAGTAGAATCAATAAGGACATCAAAACCATACAACTCTGGAAACAACACACAGAATCACTAGTCATTTCATATATAATCGTTACACTGAGAGGGTAGGAAAGGACCATTATGAACCCCTGCCAGGACACTTCCACCCACCCAACTTAGTTGAAGTTACAGATCCTTCTAGATGCAAGGAAATCCAAACCTCCAAAGTAGTCTGGCTTCCCTACAATAAGAGCTGGAGACACTCACTGTTCTAGAGAGCATGAAAAACAAACCAAAACCTAGTCCCAAGAAATCATGAAGTGAAGAGAAAGAATACTACATGCAAAAAGGAGGAGGAGCAGCAGCAACCGCAGACATGCAGTAGAGAAAGAACTACAGCTACATGACTTTCAGAGTCCCAGCTCTTAAGACTCGAGATATCCACTACCTTTGTCCTCAAAACGTACAGGTATACTGAAGTAAAACCATGCCACCACATCCTCAAACTCCTCCATTGGGTGCACACTGGTTCCATGATAGAGTTTCAAGCATCTTCTGTGCTTTTAAAACCCTTCAAATCTTGCCCCAGTCTGCCAGGTGGCCTCCACTCTTTATCAACATCTTCTCTTCCTCTGTTCACCTTACAACAGCCTCCTTTCCACACTCCTATGCAATTCCAACTTGGATGCAAGAACTTTGCTGCTCCCAACAAGGAGCCTCCTGAACAACATCCCACTGTTGCTTCCCTCGCACAGGAGTTCATTCTTTCTTGCAGATCTCCACAACAACTAACTTTGCCTTCTAGTCTCTGAAAACGTTCTCTGTGTCAGGCTGCATTACACAAGTTCAGTCTGCTCCTCCCTACACAGCTGAAACCAAAGTTAGCTTCCCATTCCAAGCCAAATCATACAGTCACCCACCATTTCGAGATAGGGTACTACATAAAAAGACACAGCACCAAGTCCAGCACTAATGGAGAAAGAATTAATTGAAAATGCTCTTGGAAAAGACCTGAGGGACATGGTTTGTCACCCAAGACGCTTTTTAAACTCTGGAGAATGGAGAGAGCCGTCTGAACATACTGTTTCCCCTTCCTGGTATACTCCCACCAATGGCAAGCTCTCTGTTGCTGTTTGTCATGTACTCCCTCTGAGGTTTTGAAGACAAACTCCCTACACCAGTGCACAAGCCCATCAGTTACACCATCCTTCTTGCAGGGCAGAGGTGAGTTCAATGCAGTTCGGATGGCCATGTGGCAGAAGCTGCTAGGAGCATCCCTGCCTTTCCATGTGACCTTCACTGACACTCTGGCTTCCAGGTTGACTAGGCCTGGTTTCGCAACCGGCCGCATGGCAGGATTTCGCAATACCGGGGGAAGGGGCCTACAGCCAGCATGGCTGGGGGGATCTCTCTCTGATTGGAGTAGGTACAGCCAGGTAACCTCCCAAGAACCAATCACGAAAGAGGGATAGGGGGCTTTTAAAAAGACCAAAGCCACGCCTCTTGAGGATACTTTTACTTTTACTTCTGTTTGCTCTGATATACTGACCTTTTGCTATGGAGCTAAGGGAATGGCTCCTGGCCTGTTTGAACTAAACTGAACCTAAGGACTGAACCCCTTTGCTGCAAGGCAAAGGCGCACCTAAAGCTGTGAGTAATTGAATGTTACATCTGAGGGACCAGTTTAGGCTAGATGCTACAAAAAGGGCCCTTGAGCCTAACTGTGTTCTGATCAATTGCTTTTGCTCAAGGTTTCAAAGTACCTCACAGGGTTGTAGCCTGTGATGCTTGGTTTAAAATACTATTAAAGTAATATTCCTTTTTCTGATCTAAAAGATGTGTGTGTTAGCGAATACGCTTTGCATGCTCCGGCGGCAGTACTGTGGAACTGAATTATTCTGGCTTGCGAGCCTGTCTGTTTAAAGAGAAAAGGCAGAGTTCTCATTCTCCCCAGAGGGATGAGACTCGTGGCCTAAGTAAATTCTGGGTGGTGGCAGCGGAAAGGTACCAAATAATAGGTGGATAACAGGGTGCTGGGAGGCTGGGGTGAACCCCAGTGGGCTCTGTTACACCACAGGCCAATCCTGACACCCTCCAGAATTTTCCTTAAGTGACTCCCCTGCAGAATAATATTGAACAGGAGACTTGCACAAGAAAAGAGTTTCCATGGAATTAACCTACTCCTTAGTGCCCAGGGAAAGAGCAAGACAATTTCTTTACTATGTGTAGTGCTTATGAAGGATCCATTCCATGATCCTAGACAGTATACAAAAATACCCACTGTTAGTAGTAAAAAAAATCCATAGTAATCCACTCCAGGTTTTGCATTGGCCAAGAAAATAGTTAGCAGTTGGTTAGGCTGTGAGACCCTTTGAGCAACAAGAAGAAAAATTGCCTGTTTTAACACTACTGCATCTGCGTCACTCATTCCTGAAGCTCCCATTGCACTGGGACACACCACTATGCTTTTAACCCTTGAGCTCTGTCCCCAGCATTTTGTCACCTGTGTGATGTTCATGCTAGTTCCATAGAGCCAGGCTGTTTATCAGATTCCACTACCCACAAGCTTGTGTAGGCAAGCAAATCAGCTACAGGAGTTGAGAGTGGGAGAATAAGGACAGTATCTGTTCATTTCTCTGGGTCCTGTGACCAGGCAGGGAGTAGGAAACCAAACAGTACAGAGCCCAAGGTAATTAGACCGATAGAATTTGGATCTTTTGCTCCCCCAGGACAGCCTGGAAAAGCTGCAGTGGCATCCTCTTCAGCCCAGAGACATGACACACTCCTCTCTCCCAGATATTTAAGTGGAAGCTCCTCCAAACCTTTTCTGTACAGGCTGGGGGATGTGGATCTTAGGAGCTCAAAAGATCTAAGCTATGGTGCAGGGTCAGTAGATTTTATTTAGGGGAAATTCCTGCACCTTTCTACCCACAGGATGAGAGAAATGCTCTACAGCAGATACCCGTCTTCACTGCATTTTCACTATTGGTGGCAATGGGGGAAATACAGTGAGCATGGGGTCCCTGCTCTAAAGTTCTCATTGATGATGTTCCAAATCCCCATTGTGCTAACTTACAGGTAGTAGAACAGGAGGAATAGTGCAAGGAGAGGGAGCAGCGTCTAAGAATCCAAGTAGAAGGCTAGGGCCCAGGACATTCACCTGGGGTTTATTTCCAACTTCACTGACTTCTATTTATATTAGTTTCTTGAATTAGAAAAATAAGCAAGTATCGGTTAGGAGAAGGAACAGTTAAGTTCTCTGAACATAAACATTTCTACAGGAGAATTATGCATATTCTTTAAAGTATTGACTGTGTGGCTGACAGTGAAGGACAAATCCAAAAGTGGGCAGACAGCTAAACCTCTGCATGGAAGGCTATCACAGCTACACCCCAGCCATTCCCAAATCTAGGAACTGAGACAGACTATAGTTGGGACTGTCACCACTTTCCCCAGTTAAATGGCCATTTCCTCCCTCTCTCTCCAAGAACAAAAGGGTTGTACTGGGTCAGGTCAATGGTCTATCTAGCTCAGTGTTTCTGACACCAGCCAGCTTCAGTTGCTTCAGAAAAGAACACAACAGGATCATAGCAGAATGATCCATTTCCTTCTATTTATTCACTCCCGAGCTCTCATCGCCCAACCAGTTTGACTAAGATCATATCCTCTAAGAATCCTTTTTTGAGTCCAGTTATGCTACTGGCCTTCACAGCAGCCCATCAATCAGTTCCACAGGTTGTGTGTCGTGTAATTCCCCTCCTCCTCCTCGCATGTAGCATTCTCTCTACATTTCATGCTTTCTTGGACTAGGTTTTTTTTTGGGGGGGGGGTGCTCTAACAATGAGTGTCTCCAGCTCTTATTGTAGAGAAGCCAGACATCAGAAGTTACATTTTATGTTCCCAAAACCTACTTGGCTAACAACCATTAGCAGACCTATCCTGTCCCTTTTTAATACTGGCTAGTGCTACACTACCAGCCATGATCACTTCCTCTGGCAACAAGTTCCACAAGTTAATTGTGTGCAGAGTGAAAAAAATACTCTGTTGGTTTTAAATCTGCTACCAGTTAATTTCATGGGGTGTCCCCTTGTTCTAGTACTGTTAGGGTAAATAACCGCTCCCTATTTATGTGTTCTACACTACTCACGATTTTATGAACTTCTATCATATCCCCTCTGTCTTCTCCAAGCTGAAGAGCCCCAACCTATCAAGCCTCTCCTCATACGGGAGACATTCCATACCCTTGATAATTGTTGTTGCCCTTCTCTGTACCTTTTCGAGTACGTGTTTTATTCATGAATTACACAGTAAATTGTATGTTAAAGACAACTTTATTAAATATCAGACCAATCTATACATTTTTCTGTTCTTATTCATTAATAAAAAGAAATGATGACTTAATGGAAATTAAACTGTATACATTCCTCATCACGTATAAGTATTGTTCAGTCACCATACCATACATATGCAGCTTAATTTCAGTTAAGTCATAATTTTTTTTATTAACAAATGAGAAAAGAAAAATACATAGATTGGTCTGATATTTAATGAAGTTGCCTTAACATACAATTTACTGTCATGTTAATGTTTGAGTATAATTTGTAATGCTGCCTTAACAAGCTTCTTAAACCAAAGATTTTTTGTCTAGGTAATTTAAAGAGTAACTGGTATAACATATGCCAGCCATCACCCCAATAGCTATATATAGCACAGCAACCCTTTCTCCACCTTATTGAGGTGTGGATCAATTTCTCCTAGAACAGGTGGGAAGGTGTTTGGTTGTCTATAGGCCATTTCCTCATTGGGTATTGGTAGCATCTTCTTTCCTCTCATGTGCTGCCTTCATAAGGAGATCTCGCTGTCTCTCTTCCCACTCCTAAATAACTTTGGTTTAGCACTGTGTGAATGCTTTAGACGACAGACAGTTATAAGGTCCAAATAAATTGAATTATCTGCTCATCAAAATGTGGCCGAGGTCCACACAACAGAAGTTGCTTGCAGGCACCACAGCACAATTCACTTATATTCTTAAGGTGGTGGAATGAGAACAAGAGTATAAGCCATACTGGGTCAGACCAATGGTCCATCCAGTCCTGCATCCTACCTCTGATAGTGGCAGAGAAGTACACATCAGGTCATAACTGAGTGAGCCATTCTCTGCTATTTACTCCCAGCTCCCAACAGTCAGACATTACATTCCCCCTCCAAACCAGCCTGACTAATAACCATTTATGAACCTGTCCTCTAAGGACTCATCTAATCCTTTTAAAGCCAATTACACTATTGACTTTCAGAACATCCTGATAACGAGTTCCACAAGTTAATTGTACATTATGTGAAAAAGTAAAATCTGCTGCCAGTAAATTTCATAGCATCTTCTAGTTCTACTATTATTAGAAAGTGTAAACAACTCCCTATTTTACTTATTTACAAACTAATGAGTAGTGTGGCAAATCGCCTGTTCCCTCTCAGATGTCTCTTCTCCAAGCTGAAGAGTCCTATCCTATTAGCCTCTTTGTACAAAAGCCGTTCCAGACCTTTGATCATTTTTGTTGTGCTTCTCTGAACCTATTACAGTTCTACTATATCTTTTTTGAGATGGAATGACCAGACCTGCAACATTCAAGGTGTGGTTGCACCACATATTTATATAGTGCCATTAATATATATTCTATTTTAGTTTTCTATCCCTTTCCAAATCATTCCTAACATGGTTTGATTTTGTTTTTTACTGCTGCTGCACATTGAGCTGAGGTTTTCCACAATAACTAAGATCTTTTTCCTGTGCAACACCCAATTTAGAATCCAGCATTGTGTATGTATAATTGGAATTTTTTCCCTATGGACACCATTTTGCATTTGTCAACCATTGCCATACAACGGATTAACAGCAGAGTCCTGGGCAATTCAGCCCACAGATACGTTTCACAAGTTGCTCTTGAATAAGACATTCTTCCACAACCCTGATGAAAGCAGAAATATTCAGAAGTTAGTGGGTTTCCCCTCACAGAACAGAAATACAATGCTCTCAACAACGAAGTATGATATGAAACTTTAGCATAATGCCTCCTCTTCAGATTCATGTAAGGAACATGGAGACGTTCGCTTAATTCACACAGCCACGGCAGCGGCAACGTTCAATTTAAAGCAACGCGCACTTCTGGGTTGGTGTGAATGCACCTAGTGCGCACAATTCTGTGTTATGCCGAATTGTTTAAACGTTGGTTTGAGCAGCTTTTCAAACCGCACTCCACCAGTTCGCATAACACTGAATTGTGTCCACTAGGTGCATTCACACCAACCCAGAAGTGCGCGTTGCTTTAAATCGAACGTTGCCATCACCGCAGCTGTGTGAATTAAGCCAACGTCAGAATGAGATCTAAGCCTAGATGCTACACTCTGCTGCCTTCACACAATCCCCAACTATTTCATCCTGGAGAAAGGTGGGTGCCCGTTTTAAGAAGGGACTTCAGTGCCATAGGAGGGGTCTTTCCTAGTCAATCCAGATGGAGACTACAAAGGCAGAACAATTAAGCTTTTACACAAGCTTGGCCCTACACAGTCTCCCATCTTCTCCTCACCATGCTAAATCATCTCTACAAGGGCCTGCCCAGAGTACTACAAACTGTCACCTTCTCTCAGTTAATCCCTAGATTCTACCATCACAGCATGAGTTCTGCTACTTTGTCAAAACACACATGAACAGATCAACCTGTGGGCTTCCCCAGTAAGGAAACACACACCCTTCTCACAACCTAGACTGCATGTGTTTCTGCTCTTCATTACAGGATTTGCTCACATGTTAAGATGGCTTAACCCAGATCCTTTGCTCTTCAGGGCATGAGAAAGGTTGTCTGTTAGTGTTTACTCCAAAACCCAGACCTCTTTCCCCCTGAATGCAGAAAGGATTGCATTGACCTTAGAACACTGTCATTTTCCAGACTGTTTGCAAAATGAATGCTTAGCAAGGATGTATATATAAATCTTGCAGTCTCCAAAGGGGCTACAGCCAGACTACCTAGACCAGTAATTCCCACAAATCTCCCAAACTAAGCAAGGTCAAACTAGGTCATTACTCTGATGGGAGGGAGACCACCTCTCCAGTAACCAATTCCAGGGTGCTGGAGGGAAGGGTGGGTAACACTGGTTTAAACCGCAGTGACCCTGTCATCAAGTGGGACTTTGTGTTCTAAAGATGTCGACATCCAAATGTGATGGGGAGGTTCGGGTGGAATCAAGGACTTGACACTTTTAGCTATAAGAGACTCCATTGCACTTTCCATAGGAGAGGATATGGACTCAATTCAAACTTGAGAGACTATATTCTGTCCCTAAAGTTCTGAGTGGATCTCATGTTCTTCTTTCCTTCCTGCCCTGAACTGTTGTGCAGTAACAACAACACTGGACAGCTGTAATTTAACACTCCTCCAGAGGTGGCTTCATTTCAGTGGAGAAGTGTATTTATTTTTAAAGTCGTTGTCAGATTTTGGCAACACTCACCTTGCAGATGCTAGAAAACAGACTTGTTAAAAGATACCGTACCAATTCAGAAAGATGTTGCAAGAAAGTAAGCTCTTGGTTTAGGAACTGAACAATTGTATGGAATGGTTGATGGATGGGAGGGAGGGCAAGAGAAGGAATTTTAGGGTTGCAAGGCAACAGAAGATAAGTGTTCTATCCAGTATTTCATAAACAAACACCAGTCTCCCAAAACAGATATTCCCCAATCAGAATAAGAGAAAGCCCCTCGACTCAGTTTGCTTCCCATCTCCAATAGAGGAGTGGAGCTGCTGATACGTCAAAAACTGCAGTATGGGGTACGTTTCCTTGGGCTCCTAGGACTTTACTGGCTGGCCCACTACTGTGAACATACTCCAAGGGGCAGGAGACTTTCACTATTCCCCCCCAAAATGCCGTCAGAGCCCCAACCAGGTTTAAAGATAACCCACAGTTACTGATTTAGAGGCATGTGAGGACACTGTGCTGGCATTATGTGCACTAAAGACAAGGGTCTCAACCATAAGGAAACTATGCAACATGATCTAGCTTAAGTGACCATGAAGTAACTGTAAAGGAACAAAAAAAAAAAAATCTGCAAATTGAGCTGCTGAGTTCTATTCTGGAGATTTCCACGGTTGTGTTGCATCAGAGTAGGAGGGCATTTGATAATGCAATTGGATATCAGATGGTTATAGAAGATTAACCCCAAGCTCTGATGCTACTCAGTGTGCTGTTGACAACGACCCATAATAAGGGGGACAGAAACAATTGTGTTCAGCACAAATTATTTTGTTTAGTTGTATATGGATCTACTCTTAAAATGAATCACTTTGGGATATAATGCGGTCTTTTTGTAATGTTTGTATGTTTCTCCAACTGATGCACTGATGCTTTACAGCCATTGTATTTCCATTATGTATTATCTCTTTCCCCATGGACTTTTGGGACAAACACATGGCCTAGTTTTTAGGCATATGTAGGCACCAGTTATGTCCTAGGAGAAAGATTCTTTACCAGGCTGTCTCAGGGCCCAATAGTCCGGGTACCCATGAGACATTAAAGAATCCCAATTGTACCCAGGCAGTGGAGCAGGCATTCTCTCTCTCCCCTATTGAATCTATTAAGGATAGGATTAGGGATCTGGCACAGCCAGATTCCCTCAATTCTCTTTTAGAACCTACGGTAATTTCCAAGGAAAGCTCTAGCCATTTCCCTTCCACACAGCCAGTTACTTCTTGTGGGGAAGGTCCTTTGATGGTTATGCAGCTGGAGCCTCTGTGCTCCCCTGCGAGGGACTTCCAACGCTCCTTGGGGTCTCAGCTTATTGATCAAAATAAGGGGTTACAGTGTGTGGGGTTGAAACTTTCTGCCCATACTTCTTCTGATAGGGGATATAGTGAGTCTATTAGCCATCAACAGCCCCTGCGCTGCCCTATAGTACTGAGCCCACATTTGGCGAAGCAGTTGCCCATTTTGCAACCGGGTTTCCCTCCTCGTGGAGCTTCGCTATTGGAGGAACTTAGGGCAGCAGATCCCACGTGCAGGGTTGTTGTAAGTAGACCTGCCAGATAGCTTATCCTTGCAGGGGTATTCTTTGGGGGGGGGCTGATTAATGAATGTATTTAGAAGTATTATTGCCCTGTTCCCCTTTTGTAATTTTATACTAGAGATAATGGGCTTATTTATGTATTATTTTGCCAATCAGCCAATTGCTTTATGAACATGTGTACTTCCTATTTATTGGGCATTGTTAAGGACTTTCCTTCTGTTATAGGTTTGTTTATTTAAATTTTAAGATTCTTGCTTACTCCATAGGCTGATAGCTTTGTAGAATCAGCATATAGAATTGTGGTTTGTAGGTATTCTAAGGCTCCTTTATGCTTCTATGTCCTTTATGCAATTGCTCTTTTGTGGTCACATATTTGGCCTTCCAGGGCCTGTTTTTACCTTTATGTATATGGAATGTTTTCTTCTCCTTAAATACCACCAATTTGTAGGTGGTAAAGGATGTGGTCCTTATTCCCTTCTAGATCCAGGGTTATCCATTGTGCTAAAAGTTTTCTGGATCTAAGCATTAAAAGGGAAGCCCTGATTTATTGTAGGCTTTCTAGTTTGAACTCCTGGAGAATACCTATTTATATTAGGAGCTGGGAAGCAGGGTTATCCATGAACAGTTTTTAGGGAATGGATTATGTATGTATTTGTTTGTGTATGTTTGTCTGTCAAGCAATGGCCTACAGCCACGCTTTTAATAAACTATTGAATAGCTTTATTTATGGGGATAGGAGCCCCAGGGGAGGAAGACAAACAGAAGCATCCAAGAAGATAATTAACATATCTGAAAACAATGTGAAGTGGAATTATAACTCCAAACCTCAGTCAGATCAAGCAAAGATGCATCAGGGCAGTAGTACCTCCATGCAAGCTGCTCAGAGTAAACTAAAGGCAAAGGCTGATGGAAAAAGGGAGGCAGCCAGGACTCTCTCTATTGAACAGTTGATATTTTTGGAGTAGTTACTAAACCACTATTTCATCTATTCCATCTGTTACATTCTCACCCATTCCAAGAGACTTGGCAACTTCAAAAGAAGAGAACTAAAGTTACCTAGAAAAATCAAAAGCCCTGAGAATTTGCTGAATTTCCCACAGGGCAAACAAAGGATTCAGTTATATCCCTTCCAACTCTTGCCAAGCTCAGGCCTGCCTCCATCCTGGGCCCCCAATTTGAATCCTGGGAATTAAAATAGCAGTTTTCATGTCAGAGGAGTTAATGGCTTCAGTGCTACCATCCTCCGTAACTCAATGCAAGGAATTCAGAAAAGTGTTCTTCAGTCACAGCTGGTGCTCAGGTGGTACTTTCCTTTAGTGCCTCTACCAACGCAGGCCAGCTTAAGTAATTACCTGTTTTTGTCAAGCAACTGACTCCACATAAAATTCTAGACTCCGCAATCCCCTGCTCTGCAACTGCTGCCCTATGCATTTGCAGAGGGCGGCAAGGAGCAGGAGTTTACCACCAAAGAAAAGGCCAAGCAGCAGCCATTAGAAAGCTGAAGGCGGCACACACTGGTACCAGCCGTCACTTTTTGGAGTCATTCCCAGCCTGCCTGCCAACAAACTTTCAAATCGCTTTCCCAGCACATAGCTGCGCATTCCAGTCCAGCCAGATGTAGGCTCTGCCGCCACCATGTGGTACATAAACACAAGCACAGCAAGCGTCGTCAACATTCACACAGAAGACTCCCTTTAGAGACTTGATTCATAGTGAGAGTTCAGCCAGCTTTCCTTCCCACATGCACTAGCAGTTCACTCCCTAAAACCAGATAACCCAAATTTAGACTTTGGGGCACAACACCCTTCCAGGAATGGGCTCAAAAGGGTGACCTTGGCCCACTAGTGACAGGGACCTTCAGCCACAGACAGAGGACTGCAGAAATAGCTTGACTATCACTATCAAAATATGGAGTCCAGATTTCCCCCCCAACATTGCTGGTACAGAAGCACCTCAAATCTCCAGAGAAAATAGAATTTATAACATTCAAATAGAGGCTCCTAACCTCCTTACCAAAGCAGACACCACGGTGTGGGACAAAAGCTTTACAGGCTGTGGCAATGGCCAGCTCAGCAGAAATGATGGTCTTAATGATCAGATCCTCCACACTGGCCATCAGTACTGCAAAAAAGGGGCGGGGGGGGAGAGAAGAAAAGAAAGACACACTCTGAAGTAAAGTATACTTCCTTGGTTAACATTCAGGAGAATTTGAATGAGCACATGTGAACTTAAGCACAAGTGGCAGCAGGAGGGAGAATACAGTTAGGCATGGGTAAGCAAGCAGACACATGGCACATCCAAACATGAGCATTATCACAACAACTAGTGAGTATATACTGCACCATTTAGCCCCCTTCTATTCTTTTGTTTTACATCCACACATGAGAACACACATTAGCAAAGGTTATCTGAGGATGGGGCACAGTGCTCACAAGAGCAAGCATGGCAGCAAGCATGCACACAAGTATCAATATGCTCATGCAATAGCTGCAACACAAGTGTCATCAACACACACACTCACACACACAAAGAATTAAAAACAATTTTAGGAGGGAGATTAGCCTTCAAGCTTCAGCATGCAAGCCAAACTAATATCATTCAAGGAGACATCTCTTTATAGGCAGGTTATTCCACAAATGTCACGTGCGAAGCTGCACTTTTTTTTTTTTTTTTTTTTTTTTTAAAGCATCTAGTACCGGCCGCTGTCACAAACAGGACACCAGATTAAATGTTTAGTTGGTTTGGTCTGGTGTGACAATTCCTTTGCCCCATACAAAGAATGCCAAGTATGTGCTTAGGCAAACAAGCCATCAGTGCTGGGGGGGAAAAAAGGGGGGGGGGAATAGCGCTCTCCCTGGAAGGGATAACGCACACATGCTTGCCTATAAACACTCCTGCACAGCTTCTGAGGAACTGCCTTCCTCGACTAGCATTCCTAATCCAGTGTCCTGTCTCAGCCACTGACCAGCGCTGGAAGAACTCCTTCCTGTAATCTACAGGTAAGGGGAAGAGAAGTCCTCCCACTTTAGTGGTTGGCTTATTTAGCAAAGTTTCCACTCCTATATCTTTGTAACTTATTTAACTTGTGTGATTATTCTCATTATCGATGAATAAGTGTCAAAATATGTATAAATAAGCAAATGCATCACAGGTACAAGCCAAAGACAACATGAGCAGTCACAGTCATGTACACAAAGAATCCGCTTCTATTTGAAAATTCTTTCTTCTACCAAACAAGTGCTCTGGTTGGACAGGCATAGTTGCTGCCAATTAGCATTACTGAGGGCTAAGTACACAGGCAAGTTATCACTCAAGGTGTAGGGCTAGACACTGCTCCGCAGAGATGTCTGCTCCCAGCAGATCGGGCAAATCTGCTGAAGAGGGAACGGTTCCATAGGAACATGAACTCAGAATGAAATTTATAAACCCAGCAAAATATGGGGCATAGAAAAGTTACACTACATTGGAAAGACGTTTGATAACATCATCGGAAAGACATTCAAAACCTTAGGTCGGCCACTCACTCAGACTGCAGGGTTCTCCAGAGGTAGGACATGTGAGCCATGGAGGGAGGGGAAGTATTCAGGATGGTACAAGGGGATGTAACTAGGAAGAATTAGATGAAGTTTAGGAAGAAGAAAACGTAGACTGAATCAGGAAACATTCCAACAACAAGGCTGTGGAATCAGTGCCCTGAGGAAGGGGAGCAAGCCCCAGTAAGAGGCCCCATAACTAGAGCAGACAGCGCTCAAGATGAGAGCTTAGAAAACATAGGGAAATAATCCTGTTGTCTATCCCAGGGATGGACAAGACTGGACCTACTAGGGTTCGACCATGGCTTCTCCTGCAATTCAGCAATGACAAAGGCCCAGGAAAGAACCAAAAGTGATCTTTACTTACCTGCCGTGTCTCTTCCTTCTTGTTTCAGGTACCTCAGCATTGCACTCATACTCCACTTGTTCCCATAGTCCTCCACTTCAGGGTCATCACAGCTACAACAAACCAAGGAAGCAGGGCTCTCATTGCTCTCCTGTTTCTCTGCAAAAAGCTTGCATGCATTTGCATACATTTGCTCCCACCCACAGCCTTAGGTTCCATCTTCGAGGGCGCTGAAGCACTCTCAAATCCAAGTACCTGACGTAGTCTCCACTCTTCTTGTTGACACTGTAGTTCGTCAGATGCATAAACTGATTTTTAACATTCTTGGCTCCCTGGTCATATCTCACTGTTGCAAACCTACAAACACAGGCAAAGAGTAACTACAGATTTTCTGGATAAAACAGGCAGACAACTCAAATCAGTGAAACAAAAGATAGAAGAGACCTATTGGGTTCTATAGAATGCAACACCCTGAAGAACAACTATGGCCTATTTCCCAGGGATCTGATCAGTTTCATTTATTTTCAGTGTCCCAAGGAATGGAAGGGCTCAAACACATTCCCCTGATAAAACTATATTACTATTCAACCCTAGGTCAGAAAGTCATTTAATTCCTTCTAACTATGCCTTGCACTCAAGTATTATCTTTAATCCCTTTCCCTCATTTTTTATACTTTCAGATGTGTGACATCTTCTGCATTGTCCTTTTAGTCGTTTGTTTAGCCAAACCAGATTTTCCTCCTACCTATCCCTCAAGCCGTTGATCATTTCTGATCATCTAATGCTTAATTGAGTATAAGGGCGCATTCTGACGTGCGTTTAATTCGCACAGCTGCAGCGGCGGCATTGTGTGATTTAAAGCAACGCGCACTTCCGGGTTGGTGTGAATGCACCAATTCAGCGTAACGCGAACTATTGGAGTGCGGTTTTAAAAGCTGCTCGGAGCAGCTTTTAAATTCGCACAGCTGCAGCGGTGGCATTGTGTGATTTAAAGCAACGCGCACTTCCGGGTTGGTGTGAATGCACCAATTCAGCGTAACACGAACTATTGGAGTGCGGTTTTAAAAGCTGCTCGGAGCAGCTTTTAAAACCGCACTCCAGCAGTTCGCATTACGCTGAAACGTGCGCACTAGGTGCATTCACACCAACCCGGAAGTGCGCATTGCTTTAAATCGCACGATGCTGCCGTCGCTGCTGCTGCGTGAACTACACGCACATCTGAATGCAGTCTAAGTAATACAGTAACCGGAACTTGACATTGCGACCATTTACCAGGGCATAATAATATGTGAAAGCGTAGACTATCCATGGGGATTTAGGTACAGGAATGTGATTTCCTTCAGTGGAATTTGGGCAGGATACTAATGTTATCGTCACACCAATTCTTGCAAAAGGTGTCTAGAATTTCAAATGAAAGATTGGGGGCAACCCCATCACCACAGTATCTGGTTGAAAGGTGAAAAGGCAGAAAGGGAATTTGCAGAAGCACTGAATCCTAAATTCCTGGTTCAGGGTGGCTATCCTGGGTGCAGGGGAGAAGGTAATCGGATTGAACCCAGCCAGCCACATTTCCAAACAGTAAGAACCTGCCAGGCAGGAGTTACTGTGAGGGGGTCCTCTGCTGCTGCAGCAGGCTCCTGGCCACAGCACAGCCTGTGAGGTAATGTGAATTCCTTGGCTCGTGACAAGTACCTGAATTCTTTTGGAAACCACAGGAATCCAGAAGAGAAGAGGTAAATATCCCAGTGGAGCCAGTGTTAATTAGCAAGCAGGGCTACTGGTTGGAGTTCAGTGGGCTCAAGCAGCAGGAAGACAGCCCACTATCAGACAGACGAGGTGGCTCAGCTGCCTGCATTACTGGAACTCTCATGTTGCTTTGGAGCCGTGCACATCACTCACCTCCCACCCACTTAGCTCCTCCTCGGGCCCCTTTCACAGGCACCATTTGGTTTTCAGCTCAATTTGTTGGACTTGTTTTAAAACTATTTCCCCTGTTACAGTGCAAATCTGGCTACAAAATTCCTGAAACAGGACTGTTCCAGTAGCTCAGGCTCTGAGTTCTCTGCCTAAAAACAGATCATTCAGGTGGGAGAAATAACTTTGATTCAGAGATTTAACAAACACCATTTTTCTGAAACACAAGAAAACCCATCCCTTTCCACGAGCACCCCCTGCTGGTCTGTCTCACCAAAGCCACCAAGCAGGAGGGGCTCGCACAAGGGGTGGGCTTTCCAGATTTAGATTGATCCGTAATGTCCCAGAACAGGCCGTTATAGATCAATCAGATCTAATGCCCCAGGAAAGGGAGTTGGGGGAGGTCAGACTCACTGCCCTGGGAGTAAGTATGGATGGGAGCACAGATCATGCCCTGGATTTGGATTTC
The DNA here is from genome assembly GCA_003113815.1 of Sphenodon punctatus. NCBI lineage: Eukaryota > Metazoa > Chordata > Lepidosauria > Sphenodontia > Sphenodontidae > Sphenodon > Sphenodon punctatus. The sequence goes on from QEPC01003965.1 coordinate 1,663,157, forward strand.
CCCCCACCCCTGGGGCCCTGGAGTGTACGTAGCCTGAGTAAGGGGGCTTAATTGAAGCTCCACCGGCCTGCTGCTACCTCTCAATGCTGGATCGCACATGTGCAAAATGGCCACCAGAGCAGTTTTGCGCATATGGAGCTTTTTCCCCAAAATGGTGTTGACAGTGTCATCGCCATTCTGAAAAAAGGGCAGTCATTCTGCGCATGCGCAGTAGTCATTTTTCACATGCGCAGACCGGCTCCCCTTTTTCATAACGGTGGTGGCACTGCCACCACCATTTTGGAAGAGGGCTTCGCATGTGCAAAACGGCCTTGACGGCCATTTTGCACATGAGATCCAGAGTAGGGAGCTGGGCAGCACGTCACAGCAAGGGAAGCCTGCCAGGAGGTCCCCAACAGCAGCGGCAGGCTGACAGAGCTTCAATGAAGCCCCTCCCCCAGGTTAAGTACACCCCATGGCCTCGGGGGTGGAAGGAGGTTGGACCCACGCCTCGCAAAGGAGTATGGATGGGAGCACAGATCAATTTCCCACTAACTTCAATGGGAAACTTTCCTATTGACTTCAATGGGATTCTAACCCGAATCCATAACTAATCTGGAAATTACAAATCTGAATCCAGAACCGACCCAGATCCATAATTCAATCCAGATGCCCATTCCTACCTCACATGTACTGAAATCCAGGTTCCACTCTACTCCACAGAGAGCTAAACAAAAGAAGCTGGGGAGGAGTGAAATGGGACCCTCCACGTTTCATTTGGACAATATACACATACACACAGAGGTATTGGAAGTCATTCAAACCCCTTCCTGGCATTACCCAGAGCACAAGACACTCTGCCAAAGGAAGATTTAGAAAGGAAAACAGGATTTAATGTAAACAGTAGGGGTGGGAAATCGAATTCAGATTAAATCTGTAACTGCACGAAACGGGCTGTTACTGATTAGTCTGTACCAAACCGCAACAGCACAATAAGCCTGTTTTTGTTCAGTTCCAAAATTATTATTTTTTAAAAAAAGATTACTGTGCATGTGCAAAATGGCCACCAAACCTTTCTGTGTATGTGCAGCCCTTCACCAAAATGGCCGTGGCAGCATCACTGCCATTTTAGAAAAGGAGCCATTCTCTGCATGCATGACAACCATTTTGCACATACGCAGACCAGCTGCTCTTTTCCAAAATGGCGGCAATGCTGCTGCTGTCATTTTAAAAAGGGCATACATGTCCAGAAATTTATTATTAT
>QEPC01003965.1:1666972-1728551 GCA_003113815.1 Sphenodon punctatus
GGGGGGGGGGGGCAACAGTGAGAGCAATAGAGGTCAGGAGGCAGGAGGAGATTGGGTCAAGAGGGCAGGTGGAGGAGTTTGAGGAACAGAGCAGTGTGGAGACTTCCTCAAGGGAGGCTGGGGAGAAGGACGCGAGGAGAGAGGGGGGATTTATTAGCTGAATATTAGCTTTTCACTGGAAGAATCATCATGAAGGATGTGAAGAAAGTGAACAGGGATCTGTTATTTGCCCTAAATACAATAATTAGGAGATTCTAGAGTTGTTTATTTTGGGGAAAGTATTTTCTGGAAAAATTTCCATCTTTATTTAAAATTCTAATGTTCCTGAGCATTTTTATTTTTTTTTACGACCTGTAGATCTTTAGCAGTAAGATAGATTGGTATGCTTCATTATTATGCACAGCATAAAACTCTCTGATGTAATAAAGGTTGCAGGCAGCACAGTCATTTACATCTTATTTAGTATTTCAGTCCGTACCTGCCCATTTCATACAGGGCTCTGGGAAGCTTACATTAAACAACAACATACAATAATGAAATAAAACAATAAAAAAAACCAACAGCTGCCAGTTCTCCAGGTGGGCCAGGGGGATGACAAATCAAACTGTACTACTAAACCACCATTTACAATATAGGACACTGATTTTTAACAGCAATTTTTAATATAAATATAAAATAAAGGCAGATAATTTTCTGAGTTTAGGAGACTCCAAAGAAACTAACAGGCAGCAGCAAACTAAAAGGCGTCCTTTTTAATAAATCCAAAATTGACCTGTGGGATACATTACTATGGGATGTTATGAAACACAATCATATAATTGGGTTCAATGATAACATAAATTTACAGAGGGCAAGTCCATCAATTACTATTAGGAAAAATGGTCAAGCCTCCCATTCAGTCTATTCCCAAAATTCCAGCTGCTGGGTGTCAACAATAGATGGTGTGTGGATCACTTAATTCCTTGTTGCTTGTACAATTCCTCAGAAGCATCCGGTGCTGGCTAGTGTGGGGACGGTGCTGGCGAGAGTGGTTAACGTGTCCCTGCGGCAGGGAGGTTGTCGCCTGGCCTCAAGGAGGCTGTGGTACGCCCCCTGCTGAAGAAACCATCATTGGATGTGGACGCACTCACCAGCTACCAACCTGTCTCTAACCTTCCCTTTTTAGGGAAGGTTATTGAGCGGGCGGTGGCGATCCAGCTCCAGGCGCATCTAGATAGCATTGGGTTCCTGGACCCTTTTCAATCAGGGTTCCGTCCCGGCTATGGCACTGAGACACCGTTGGTGGCCTTGGTGGACGATCTCCGTTGGGAGATGGACGCAGGATGTTCTACATTTCTTGTCCTGCTAGATCTCTCGGCCGCTTTTGATGCCGTGAACCATGGGCTGCTGTTGAGATGGCTGCGTGACCTGGAGGGTCTGCATGGGACTGTTCTTGAATGGTTCCGCTCATTCCTCTCGGGGAGAAGCCAGCGGGTGGTGTTGGGAGCTGAAACATCTTGCCCCCGTGCCTTGTCCTGCGGCGTTCTGCAGGGTTCCATCCGGTTTCCATTATTATTTAATGTATACATGCAGCCCTTGGGGGAGGTCATGAGAGGGTTCGGGGTGCTATGTCACCAATATGCTGATGATACTCAGCTGTACCTCTCTTTTTCAGCTGATCCAGACCCTGCTGCCTTGTTGCTATCCCGGTGTTTGGAGGCCGTGGTGGAGTGGATGTGACAGAGCAGACTGAAGCTCAAACCTAATAAGACAGAGGTGATGGTGATGGGGGTGGGGAGAGCAAGAGAGGTGTCAGCCCCCCTGATTGGGGGGCTTCACCCTCCTATTGCTCAGCAGGTTCAGAGTCTGGGGGTGATAGTGGACTCAGATCTCCGCTTGGATCGACAGGCGGAGGTGGTGGCGAGGGCCGCCTTCCGCCAGTTATATCTGGTGCGGAGACTGCGTCCATACGTCTCCAGGCCAGATCTGGCCTCCCTCATCCATGCCTTCGCCACCTCAAGGCTGGACTACTGCAATGCGCTCTACGCGGGGCTGCCCTTGTTCCTGGTTCAGAGGCTGCAGCTAGTGCAGAATGCAGCAGCCCGACTCCTGATGGGGACGGGTTGTTGGGAGCATAGAACACTTGTGCTCCGGACTCTGCACTGATTGCCAATAGCGTGTCGAGCCAGGTTCAAGGTATTGGTACTGATCTATAAGGCCCTTCACGGTCTCGGCCCCTCGTACCTCTGAGACCGCCTCACCCTCCGCACCCCAGAGCGGGTCCTTCGGTCTGCCGGGGGTGCCTTCTTGGAGGTCCCCCGTGTTAAGCGGGGGCCACAATGGAGACGGCATTCTCGGTGGCCGGGCTGCGTCTTTGGAATTCCCTCCCGGAGGAAGCTCACCTGGCCCCAAGCCTTTTAACATTCCGGCGGGCTTGTAAAACCTGGCCGTTCGTCCAGGCCTTTTGGGGGAGGGGAGGTTAGCTCCTTCCTACCCTTATTTCTATTTTGATTTTATTTGTCCTAACCCTGTTTTGAGGTTCTTAAATTGTGTGCTGTTTTTAAAATTGTTTTATTCAATTGTTTTTATCGAATTGTATGCCACCGCGAGATGCCGTAGGCATATGGGGCGACTAATAAATGCTTAAAATAAATATAAATAAATAAATAATAGTGTCACAGACATGATACTAAACTAGATGAGCCAATGGTCTGATTCAATATGGCAGTTCCTATATTCTTATTTGTGTCTTGAACAACCCAAACACTGCCCGTACAATTCTATCTTTTCACAGTAAGGGCTACTGTAGGAAATGAAGAAATGTTGACTCTTGGGAGTCCCCACCCACTCCAACCTGAGCTACTTCTAGTAGAGACATAGAATGCTACAGGGGTCTTATTTTAATAGCCCACCCTTGTGGTAGAATTGCACCTCTCTCAAGTTTCTTACTGAAATCTGTTTGGTCACTTTGACTTCAGGTGTTAACAAACGAGACGGGGGAATGTCACCATCACAACCTGGCCTGGGTCGGGAAACTGCCCCCAACATGGTTTGGACCAGGTCAAGCCACCCAACAAATGTGCCAGCAGCTGGACCACCCCCGCACTGCACCCAGCACCCCCTGCCGTGAAGGGCAGCCATGGCGACCAACAACAGCTGCCATGGCAGCCTCAATCTGGGCTGGGTCACAGCGGGCCACAACCAACGTTCTGCCCTGCTGTGGGTGTGGCCCACTTTGGCCCGATTGGGCAGAGCTTAGCCCAGTGTGTGACCCCAGACGTCTCCGGGATCATAGACCGGGCTAGCCACTGACACAGCCCGGGGCAATCCTGGGCCAACATCTAGCAGCACCTGCATAAACATGCAGGTGAGGTCCAGGGCAAATGTGACAGAGTGGGCCAAAGCTGCCTGCAATCATGTTTGTTAACACCCTATGTCTTAGTGAGAGACTGTTTCTTCCCAACCATTAATGCCACAGCGCCTATATATTCCTTCCCCTACAGGAGATGCAATAATAAGCCCTGAAGATCTTCAACTGGTAAGACAGTCAATTGTTTGTCTTTCCTAACAGCAAACGATTAAAAAAAAAAATAGTGGAATCTGAATGGATTAAGCTGACAACAAGAGTAGAAGGGGAGCACTGGCCTCTCTAGCTGAATTTCATATGGGCTTCCCCGCCTCTCTCCCCCCACCTGAAGATGCTGAAAGAATAGTCATCTCTGCAAGACAGTTTCATCTGCAGCTGCAAAGGCCATTCATTACAAGATACTAACATCTGCCATTACCCTCTGGGTCCTAACCACCTACTTTAAAAAAGTAACCGAATAGGCTGTGACAGGCAGAAACCTGAATCACTTGATTTCCTCAGTCCCCACAAACCAGATTTCAAGGATGGGGTTCAGGGATGACATAAGGCCTATACGGATATCCTGGACCAAGACTATCCTCTTTCCAGCTGTAAGGTGTCTATGCTTACTTTATTAGATCTCTGTGAAGCCTTTGGTACAATTAACAAAGAAATGTAGAGCATGTAAAACCATGCAGGAGTATATGGTGCCACTCTGCAGTAATAATTCAGCCCTTCTCTCTCTCAGAGACATCCCAGAGTGTGTTACTGACCATCTACTGTTCTATAGGGGCTCTCCCAGGTAAGGGTACCACTGTACCCATCCTCTCATTCTTGTTCAGTGTGTGCATGAGGTTGATGGAGAAAGATGACTGGAATCAATAATATGCTCAACTGCTCTTGAGTTTTCTTTTTCCAGTCTTCTCTACTTTCCAAGAGCTTGCAGCTGGAAGTTGGTTAAAAATGAACTAGTTAAAGATTCAATTCAGACAAAACCAAAGTGATGCTGTTTAGCAGATACACCTGGAGGAAATGTGGTGGTAGAGGGGGGATCTGTTCAGGGAGACCAGCCACATTTTATCAATGTAGGTCAAATATCAGGGGTTATCAGATTCACACTGGCTCTAGAGGGAGAAACAGTGGCTCGCCACTGAACGCAGCTGTCACCGACAACCACAAATGTTAAGTTTTCCCACTTCCAAGTTTGAAATATGACCCTAGTTTTAGCCAAAGCATCAGTTCTCTACAAGCACAGAGGGGATTCTCTTATATGGCTCAACATTAATTGAGGGGTCAAAAGAGAAGAACAAGGAAGCCAAAACCTGGCAGCACCAAGCTCCCTGCAGCTTTCCCTGTGTCTGGATTCTCAAATCCAGGCAAAAAGGGTGGGGTGGGGTGGGGTGGGAGAGAATTACTAGACACTGAAAGCTGTAAAGTCTGCTACTGCCACCTGGAGGCCACACAGAGGAGGAAACACCTCACACAGCAGCGCACACCATTGTCCCATTACACAGCTCAAGCCAGTGGACAGACACCCTAGGGGTTTACCAGCATCTACTGTACTCCCACACCAAGTGGGTAAGATTAACTGAGAAATATGTAAGGAGTGGATTCAAGTTATAGTGACCTTTAGAAATACTCAGCCACTAACTCCACTACAAGTTCCCAGCTATGGAGAAGTAGCAAAACTGTAGGAACACTCGCCAGCAGCAGGTCTCTCTACTATGCCAGGCTGTGTTGCTGGGTCCAGGTTTCCCAACTTGGCTAATTCACTCAGTGCACCCACTTCATAAATCCCAGTGGCCTGTCAATGAAAACTATAGATCTACAGAAGTCCTGGCCTTACATATAGCAGGTCCTACTTATTTTCCAGATTGACCTCCATTTACACTAGCCACAAATCTAAGAGACGCTGTTTTTGATCTTTAAAGCCCTAAATGGCCTGGGCTCCACATTTTTTATTTATTTATTTTAAAATGTCAAGCATAAGCTGTTCTAAAGTTGCTCAAGACAGTGAAGGAACTGATCAGCTAGGCTCCACCCCTTCCTCTTATACCCTCAGACTCTCACCAGGGTACGGGGGAGGTGAGAGGGGGCAGAAGCATTAGGCTTCCAGAACACTATCTGGAAGCCGTAGAGGACTGCTCTTAAAGAGACATGCTACTTTCTGAAAGCCAATAGGGCTATCACATGATCCCATAAGTGAGCATCATGGAGCCCCCCTAAAGAAGACCCTTTCTTTTTGTCAAAGCATTTGGCAGGTGGGGATAGAGCTTTAAGGGAATTTAATGTATTTTGTGTTTTTATTATTATTATTATTATTAACAAACATTTATATAGCGCCAGCAGTGTACCTGGCACTTTACAAAGTAATAAAATAGACACGGTCCCTGCCCCTAGGGCTTACAATCTGAGAGACAGGAGCTGGGGGAGAGACTTAGGAAGGGGAACAGAGGGAGAGACAAGGGGTCTAACATTCATGAAGATGCGAGGTCTCAAGTGCACGTACTTGGCTTGGTTACGATGAGAATGACAGCAGGCAGGTCCATGTTGCAAGGATAAGGGTAAACCGTTCGTAGGTATAGGAATAGTGGCTCAGCAGGATAAAGAGTCAGACAGAGCAGAGCGAAAGAGGTGAGTTTTAAGGAGAGATTTGAAGGTATGAAGGGAGGGGGCAAGGCGGATGTGGACAGGGAGGGAGTTCCAGGCATGGGGGGCAGCAAGTGAGAAGGGACGAAGGCGCTTAGGGGAGCAGGGAAGGCGTGGAAGGGCGAGAGAGGGGACAGAGGAGGAGCGAAGTGCACGGGCTGGAGTATGGAGGACGATAAGTGCAGAGAGGTAGGGGGGAGCAAGGTTTTAATATTGTAAGCTGCCCTAAATGTTAGAGGAAGGGTGGGGTAAAGTTTAAATACATAGAGAATAGAAGCTGCTAGAGGGGATACAAGTCACCACTTCACTGGGTGTTTTGCCCTCTCCTTGCCCAAACCCTTAAAGTCAGTTCCTTCCCATTCATTGTATGACCAATGCACTTGCTTAAAACAAGATAGTGTAACTAAACACCTTAGCCAAGATCCTGCAGAGCTCCAAAACTGGTACCGCCATGCTCTCTAGTGAAGCCTCCGACTCACCAAGGGAACAAAGGAAGGGTAGGCCATTTGACATGCAATTCCAGGCTGAGCTGCTCTACAATAGCAGCTAATTAATGGAGGAGGCATAGAAAAAAAAAACACCTACCTGGCCAGCCCTTCCTCATAGAGGTAGATGACAAGCGGATCATAGGAGGTCACCAGAACATACAGGCGCACGTCAAATTTGAAGTCTAAAAGAAGAGCAGCAGGAGTCAGTGGCCACAAATAGTTCCTATGCATTTCCAAAACCTGCTCCTACCCAAGGTGGGCAGGGATCAGCAGACCCTCCTGAGAGCCGAGTTGGAGAGTTCCATACATTCCAACTGGGAAGCTCTTTGGGCTTGGGGAATCCCATAGCCACAGTTCTAGGATGTTAAGCAACATTTGCTTATCCCAAAGGAGAAACAGCTGCTAGCAAGGGCCTACAGCCTACAGAGACTTTAGGCTCTAGGGATCTCGCAGAGGAGGAGTCAAATCTGAAGCACTCACCATCTATGAGCAAGGGATTGTTGATGTAACGGGAGACCAGAATGTTCTCTTCCAGGGAAATCTGATTTGGCTACAGGATGAGAAAGAACATCAGAGCAAGAAAGCTTAGTATGTCCAAGACTGAACTCATCTTCCTCAGCTAAGCTTTCTTTTCCCTTTCTATTCCCATTGATGGTGACACCACCAAACTTGTCCCACAGGCATATAGCCTGGGATTCATCTAGGGCTCCGTCCTCTTTTGCAATTCCGATTCAGGGCACTTTTAAACGATCCCGCTCACAAGCGGGATCGTTTAATCTGCCGCATCTTCCCCCCCGCCTTCCTCTCTAGGATGGGTCTGATGTTCAGAAGAGCATCAGACCCGTCTCAGAGACTATGTGTACATGTGCGTCCTTCTGCTTGTGCGCACTCTAAAAGGGGACCCGGAAGTGCGGCTTAAAGCCGGCACATTGGGGATCCGTGTCGTAGGGGGCAGGATCGCCGGGCCAGTCTAACGCGGGGAAGATCTGCCTTCAAAGTAGGTTAGACTTTTAAACAAGCACAAAGAAAGGTGGCTGATCAAAGGATCAGCTGCGTTTCTTGTCTCGTTTAAAAACGCCCCGAGTCTGTTGCTAAGGCCCATCATTTCTCACTGACCACCACTGCTAAAATCCAGCCTTTTCTTGCTGCTCCCAATGCAAAAACTCTAGTCCATGCTCGTCATTCTATTGCTCTGACTACTGCATCTTCCTTCTTACTGGCCTTCCCCCTCTCACCCCTTAATCCTCATTTCTGTTCAACACTCTGCTGCCAAGATAATCCATCTTGCCCATCACTTTGATCATGTTCAAATCCTCCTCACATCTTTTGCATCCAGCACAAAATCCTTATTTTCACCTTCAAGGTTCTTCATGGCTTTGCTCCTCCATATCTTTCTTCCCTCATTTCTCACTCTGTTCCCACACAGTAACTTTGCTCCTCCTCCGACATCTTCCTCACCAACCCAAGAATCTTCTCTTCCATGCTACCCCCCTATGCCTAGAGAACTCCCTCCCTGAACGCATGTACACACGTGCACACACCCCTCACTTGCAACCTTCAAATCCCTCCTAAAACCTACTTCTATCAGGCTTTCCTTAGCTCCACATTCCCAGAGGTTGCTCACTAGTGCTCCTTCTACTACCCTTTCATTCAGAGTCCTCTTCGCCTCATCACTAAACTAAGCACATGCATCGGTGTCTTCTCAACTTCATAAATATATCCCTGCAGGGGAATATAAGAAAATACCACACGGGGTTGGAAGGGTGGATGTTGTGAGAATGTTCAGACACATCTTGAAGAACCTTATTTACAGGGCAGCAACCTTCTGTTCTTTGAGTGGCTCCTTACAGGTCATTTTTACATGGCTCTGCCGGGGGGAGTGCATGGGCATGCCAGTGTGTGGGCTGGGCACACACATGGCCGCACACGCATCCCCACTCACCCGCACCCACAGAGTAAACACAGTTTCCCCCAGCTGCTCCATGTGGAGGGTGAGTGGGGATGCATTAGGCAGGCACGCGCGCACACACACCCCACTCATCGTGGGCACGTGCGCCACATCATTCATACGGGGCACCCCCACCCACAAACACACAGAAATCGGCATGTTCATGGGTGGGAGAGGCCTGTGTAAAAGGGGCCACAGTCTCACAACTGTCTTACTTCTACTATCTTAGGTAGGAATTTAGGATGTAAAGCAATATATGTTCTATCTTGGAAAAACTGCAAATATGGTTCGGAGATTATTATGGCTGCTATTTCACTAACTCTTCTTAATGAAGTTATTGCTAACAGGAATATTGTCTTTAAACCCCCACCCCATAACTAGTTCATCTGCGCCCCGCATATAATAAATTTACACTGCCCCAGGGGCACAAATGAAATGGCTATGGGATGGGGGTAGCGTGAATTGATTATGGGAGCACAACTGAACTGGTTTTATATATAAGCTCACCCCCCATGGCTTTGCTCCTCCATATCTTTCGGGGGGGGGGGCAAGGGAAGGCTATGCTTCTCCATGGCTGCTCAAAGGGGTGGAGTATGGGAATCTTTCCTGTCCAGAGGGAGCAAGTTTTATATAACTTATGTAAAATTTACACATTTGCCTAATTAGGTGGGGCCTAATTATGCAAGTTAGGCCCTGCATCAAGACTTCGCACATGGCCTCACAAACCCTGGGGCTGGCCTTGTATCCCTGTGCCTTCTTCTGTTCCCTTCTCCCCACTCCCTTGTCCAGTCTAGATTATAAACCCTCCCCCAGGGCAGGGATTTGTCTCTAATTAGTGATTGTTCAGTACCTGGCACATTGCTCTCACTATATAAATAACATTACAGTTCCAAGTGCTAACCTTACCAAAAAATATTTGTACTAAGCCCATCATCTGTCTAGCTTTCCCATTCTAGAAATCTGTTGGAGTGGGAAGACCAGTCAATTGCACTGGTATCCAGAGCAGTTAGGTCCTGATCTGAAAGTTAACTGGGATGTTACTATATTTCCAAAGTACCGTTCAAGCCCAGGCGTTCCAAAGTGCTTTATATCTATATACCACATGTAAAGCTACACAGTATTCTTCCCTAAAATGCAGTAGCACTAGAGACAGCAGCAATTTTAAAGTCCTATACCAACAATATAGTTAGTTAAGGCCTCCTCTCACGCATTAACCAAGAACAGAGGGTAAGCTTCCTTCTTCTGAAGCTTCCAGTGCCGTCTGTTGGTAGAAGCAGGATCCTAAAACAGAATGAACAAATCCTACTCCTAGATTTCATTGGTAAGGGTTACCAGCCTATGGAAGAGGCCGAGCCAAAAGCAGGGACTACTCAGCCACTCCTGTTGCCTAGCTGGAGACCCCAGCCCTGGCCTTCCCTGTGATGCAAAGCTACTGTGTTCACATGGGAACTCAGGACAGTAATCTGCATTATGGTTTGAAGACAAAGATCATGAAGGCAGCGTTACATAGCAACCCAGAGAGAGAGAGTTCAGCGTCACAGATTGGAGACGATTCCGACTTCAACCTTTCCAGTAAATTTGTACCTTGTACAGTCTGATAGGGTCTAATTTCTGTTTCTAATCCAATTGAGACATTTCTATTTGGCAAATGCAAATTCTTAACTGTATGAAGGAACCAAATCCTGCCCAACTCTTTCATTTGCGTGCTGTCATCTGCATCACCAATGGTAACTGCAGAAAATCTTGGTTAACTGCAGTCACCAAATGGAGCTCAGACTTTCCCGGGGTGTCACACAAAAATGGCAGTCAGATGTACAGAGGAGCAGAAGAATAGTTTGCAAGAAATGTTTTAAAATCCCGCATTAGATGCTAAAAGATGCTTTCTGCATGTGATCCCTTTAAGGGAGAAGAAATCTTTGAGCCAGATTAGCCGACGTGCTGCTGAAACAGATACATACAAAGGGGAGACAAGTCTCAGGGGGCCCTTTCTCCAGCCCTGGCGCCCTGCCCACACATGAAAATTTGCTCTATGCTTCAAGGAGAGTGAGAAAAGTTGAGTGGAGCTTTGGAAAAAGTTACTTCATGCTCTTGGCTAGCAGCTCCCTTATTCCATGGGATACAATCCAGGTAGAGAACCGATGATGTAGTCAGGCCTCTTCAGTGTTTTTGTGGAAGCAGGGGGAAATATGAGTGAGTAAAAACAAAGTGACTCACCATTCAGCTTTGTAGTAGCCGAAAACATTTGTCCTATTAGTTACTGAAGATTGGAAACCCCTCAACCCTCCTGGCTCCAGCCCACGCTCATCTGGCGCCTACGAGAACCTGACTCGAACCTGACTCAATGCAGAGCCTATGAGGAACAAGGCATCTGCAAAAACCAAGACTGAAGTCAGGGCATCACTCCACTCTGTCTCCTAAACAGGTAAGACAAGCATTTGCACTAGGAAACTCAAGCCTTCTGGGCTCAAAGTGCAGGATATGAGCTTCTCTCTGCCATTTAGCTTTTCTGAGAAGTTATTGGATTGCTTGGACTCGGTCACCAACCAGCCAGGAGACATACAAATCAGGGCAAGCAAAGACAAAATGCAACTATAGGCTATCCAGCTTCACAAACTGCAACAGAATCCGCAACCCTTCCTCCTTCAAGGAGTATTACCTAGACCACCCACATCCACCTGAGCACCCCTACAGTGCTCAGACAGAGCTATTCACATTACCTCAGAGACTATTTGTTGATTACTGCTGGGAGTATGGAAAGCCTAGCATACAGGGTGGGTGGCATGGAATAAGGAGATGCTGTACGAGAAGCACAACAAGACAGATTGCCTGCTGACCATCTAGCACAGGGGTGGGGAACCTCAGGCCCAGGGGCCAAATGTGTCCCTCAACAAGATTTTATGTGGCCCCTTTCCAGTGCCTGGATCTGGCCCCTGGATTCATTCTCTACCCCCAAGTACTGAAAAACTGAGCTCATGATAATGGAGCAGAACGAAGGGCATGCACACAAGAGTAGGGGACAGATCCACGGCAGAGATCCATGATCTGGGCCCTCCTTTTCTTGAATAAACCTGTTAAGCACCCCCATCGCTAACCCCTATGTGGCCCTCCGAGCTCATACTAATATTCAATGTGGCCTGCAGGAAAAAAAAGGTTCCCCACCCCTGATCTAGCATTTACTGTATGCAGTGGTGCTGAAACGGAAAGTAGAATTGTGCTGGCAAGACGTTACCAGAATTCAGAGGGTGGCAGTGAAAGAAGATGGCAGACATCACCTGGAAAAGTAGGAGACAGATCAGCCCTCCGAGCACTTACATTGTTGATCAAGTAGACACCTCTCCCCCTAGACGAGGCCACGGGCTTCACTATCCAGGGACTCTTGTCCTTTGAATAGGAAACTGGTGTAGAAAAAGAATGAATTAGGAACCCTCCTCCCACTTTCTGCAAAAGTTGCCATGATGTTGCCTCAATGGCTCTTCTAGCAACTCTACTAACAGGAGAACATGGGCAATACTTGCCCCATTTTTTTATCAACCCCTGATGCTGACCAACACACAACAGTAACTCTTTCCCAAGTTTGGTGTTACTTAGTTCATCTTCCATTTATTCTTATAGTTTCTAGCCAGACAGTCTAGTGCCTCACACAACAACTCCTACAGACAGGCAGCTAGGATTTAGTGTCTAGCTCTGAGCAGACTCAGAGCTTCAGGAAGCCCTCTTCCTGCAGAGGAAAACGAGAAGCTCAGCTCCTATGTTAAAGACTCCAGGTAGGGGATGTTTAAGCACAGCTTGGTTTTCTACTCCCAACTCCTGTCAATGCGTGGCTAAGGCCCGGTTATGCGACAGACAGAATTCAAAGGGCAGGAAGGGTACAAGTGAATCAGATGAGCCTGCTCCAAAGTGGATCACTGGCCTCATTCCCTTGTAGTTCTACTCCTTACAAGTCAATTCATTGTTCATGGGTTTTTGAAAGAAGCCAACAAGTCTCCCCACTTACTTTCTGGCTGCTACTCAGGGGCTGAGCACCACTAACCAGTCACTTACTGCAGAACTCCTGGTATTCAGCTGGGAGGATGAAGGTCTGAGGTAGGATGTGGAATGCCTTGAATCCATGGGTGTGCTGCATGCGACTGACATTCTTATACAGTCTGTCCTTTCGAGTCAATTCATATGACCTGAAGCCATACAAAACATAAGCTACGCCTTTTCAATGAAACACCACTCAAAATTCCACACAGTATTCTAGCACTCAAGAGGCTCTAGGGACATTATTTATTTGTTTTTAAACATAATACCCTGTCCCTCCTGCCACAGGCAGCTTGCAATTTATAAAAAGAAAAAAAGCCCCACACACAGTAAAACACTGGGAGATTAAAACACCAATTCCCAGCCCCTAACCCACTCCCCCCAACCCATCTTCCTCGCCAAATGCCTGGCAGAACAGCCAGGTCTTACACCTTCATCGAAAGGAGGGGAGGTCCAGGGCCACCCAAGCCTCTCCTGGCAAGGAGTTCCACAGCCTCGGTGCGGACACCGAGAACGTCCTCTCCATCGTCACCCCTCCGGGATATCCGGGGGACTTCAAGAAAGGCGCCCCCAGTTGACCACAGGGGTCAATCTTGAGCCCTGGGAGTGAGGCGGTTCCGCAGGTAGGTAAAGTCCAAGCCATTTAGGGCTTTATAGGCAAGGACCAACACCTTGAATTGGGCCCGAAAGACTATAGGACCAGGCAGGTTGTTACCTGCCCAACCCATGTGAGGGGACATACCCTCGACCTGGTGTCCTGTTCTGGCCTTGAGGCGGGTGATCCGCTGGTGGGGGATGTGAGGGTCACAGCCTTGTCATGGATGGATCATTACCTCCTGCAGGCCAGTCTCTCAGCACACCACCTCCAGAAGGGGAATGGACCAGTTAGATTGGTCCGCCCCCGGAGGCTGATGAAACCTCAACGGTTCCAGGAGGCGCCGGGGGATTTAACCTTAGACCTTGACAGCCGCTCTGTTGATGAGCTCGTCCGAGCTTGGAACATCTTGCTCGGGGAGGCCATCGACAGGGTGGCTCCGAGAAGTCTCCTGACTCTGTCTCGTCACCGCAGGGCCCCTTGGTTTAGTGAGGGGCTGCGGTGTATGAGGCAGGCAACTAGAGCAACGCTGGCGTCGTACTCGCGCTAAACCCAACCGACTTCTCCATAGGGCCCATTTGCGCTCCTATGTTGAGGCGGTGAGGACAGCAAAGAAAGAGTTCTTTGCCGCCCTCATAGCGTCTGCAAAGTCGTGTCCAGCAAAGCTGTTCCGAGTGGTGCGGGGGCAGGTCAGTCCAGCCTCCCTCCGCCTGGACGGGAACTTGTCCCAGGCCCGCTGTGAGAAGTTTGCCACCTACTTTGCAGACAGATCATTCTGATCCAGAGCAACTTTGCCGCTGGATTAGGTGCAGTAGAGGTGGAGCGTGAGGCGTTGGAGGCCCCGTCTGGTCCATCGTTTTGGGATGAGTTTCAGGAAGCGATGCCGGCCGATGCTGTGGATGTCCTGGGGTCTGTTAGAGCCACCAGTTGTGAATTAGATCCGTGCCCGTCCTGGTTGGTGAAAGCCTCCAGGGAAACTTTAGGGACGGTGCTGGCGAGGGTAATCAACACGTCCCTTCAGCAGGGGAGATTGCCACCAATATGCTGATGATACCCAGCTTTACCTCTCCTTTTCAACCGACCCAGGTCCTGCCGTACTGTCCCAATGTTTGGAGGCCATGGCAGATTGGTTGCGGCAGAGCAGACTGAAGCTAAATCCTGATAAGACGGAGGTGATGGCGGTGGGTAGGGTGAAGGAGGTGTCGGCTCCCCTTAGAGAGGATCCGCTCTCCTGTAGCCCAGCAGGTTCAGAGCCTGGGAGTACTGTTGGATTCAGATCTCCACCTGGATCGGCAGGTGGGGACAGTGGCTAAAGCTGCCTTCTGCCAGCTGTATCTGGTGCGGAGGCGGCATCCCTATATTTCCAGACCTGACCTGGCCACCCTCATCCGTGCCTTCATCACCTTGTAGCCGGACTACTGCAATGTGCTCTACCTTGACGCTGGTTCAGAGGCTGCAGCTGGTGCAGAATGCAGTAGCCCTTCTCCTTATGGGGACAAGCTGACGGGAGCATAGCACTCCTGTGCTCCGCACACTGCACTGGCTGCCTATAGCGTACCGAGCCAGATTCAAGGTGTTGGTTTTGGCCTATAAAGCCCTACATGGTCTTGGCCCTTCATACCTTGGGGACTGACTCAACCTCTGCACCCCAGAGCGGCCCCTTCAGTCTGCCGGGGGCGCCTTCTTGGAGGTCCCCCGTGTAAAACTGGGAGGCCACAACGGAGAGGGCATTCTCGGTGGCAGTGCCACGATTGTGGAATTCCCTCCCAGAGGAAGCCCATCTGGCCCAAAGTCTGTTGGCCTTCTGCCGGGCCTGCAAAACCTGGCTGTTCTCCCAGGCCTTTGGAGGGTGGGTCAGGATAAAAATTTTAGGGGATGGTGGTTTTTTAGATGTTTACAATTTTTGTATTTTATTGTTGTTAATACTCTTTTTCTTTTTTGTGTTGTAAGCTGCCCCGAGATGCCATAGGCATGAGGGATGGCTAAGAAATGTAAATAAATAAATAAATAAATAGGCAGCCAGTGCAGAGAACAGAGCACTAGTGTAATATGCTCCTGGCAGCCTGTACCCATAAGGAGGCAGGCTGCCACATTCTGCACCAGCTACAGTCTCCAAATCGTCACCATCGGTAGCCCCACGTAGAGCGCATTACAATAGTCCAGTTTTGAGGTGATGAAAGCATGGATGACAGTGGCCAGGTCGGCGTCTGAGACATATGGCTGAAGCTGCTGCACCAGATGTAATTAGCGAAAAGCACTCCTCGACACAGCTTCCACCTGGACATCCAGGCAGAGCTGGGAATCAAGGAGCACACCCAGACTGAGAAGCTAGAGAACCAGCGGGGGCAAACCCCGTCAATGATGGGGGATGCCAACCCCACCACCTTCCCCACTAACATCACCTCCGTCTTGTCAGGATTCTGCTTCAGTCGGTTAGCCTTCATCCAGTCCCCCACAGCCGCCAAACACCGAGTAAGTGCCAAGACTGCCAGGTCTGGGTCGAATTAAAAGGAGAGGTAAAGTTGGGTGTCATCAGCATATTGATGACACCACACACCAAACCGCCTTATGACCTCATTGAGTGGCTGCATATATACACATTGAACAAGAGAAGGAACAAGATGGAACCTTGTGGGACTCCACACAAGAGGTCCTGGGGCAATGAGAAAAAATCCCAAAGCACCACTCACTGAATTCTTCCAGCCAGGAAAGAATAGAACCATTCAAGAACAATCCTGTCCACTCCGGCTCAGTCCCACAAGTGAGTCACCAACATCTCACGATCAATGGTATCAAAAGCAGCCGACAGATCTAACAGAATCAGAAGGGTTAAGTGACCCCGATCCACTTCACAACGGAGGTCGACCAAAGCCACAAGCGCAGTCTCAGTGCCATAACTTGGATGAAAGCCTGACTGAGAGGGATCTAGAAAACCAATGCAGTCCAGATGCCCCTGTAGCTGCTAAGCCACAACCCATTCAATAACATTCCCTAAAAAGGGAACGTTAGAGACAGGCCGATAGCTGGCAAGGAAGTCAACGTCAAGCAATGTTTTTTTGAGCAGAGGCCGCACCACCGCCTCTTTAAGGCAGCTCAGCACTCTGCCCTCCTGAACGGAGGCACACTGGCCACCCCGGCCAGAAATGGCCTCAGCCTCTCCTGGCTGGCCTTAACCAGTCAGGACAGGCACGGGTCCCGTTCACAAGAGGTGGCTCTAACTGTCCCAAGGACATCCCTCACATCGGCAAGTGACACCCACTGAAACTGATCCCATAAATTCGGACAAGGCGGGGCTTCCATAACCTCTGGTTCTCCTAATGTAATAAGCATGGTGTGCAGGTCTTGGTGAATACGAGCGATTTTATCTGCGAAGTAATCAACAAACATGTCGCAGCAGGCACTGGAAAATTCCAGCTCCAGGCAGAGAGAGGCCAGACCGACCAGCTCCCTCACCACCCGGAAAAGCTCAGCTGGACAAAACTTTGTGGACACTACAAGGGCAGTAAAGAAGGACCTCTTTGCTGCCCGCACAGCCATGGCAGAGGCTTGTAAACTGGCTATATGGCACAATCTGTTGGCTTCAGCACGAGAGCGGCGTCATCGTCGTTCCAACCGCTGCCCTTCTCGTTTCAGCAACTGCAATTCCTCAGAAAACCAAGGAGACCTGCGGTGCTGACACTTAGGAAGTGGATGCCTAGGAGCCATCCATCGATAGCCTCAGTCAGCAGGACATTCCAAAAAGCAACAAGGTCATCGATGGAACCACCATCAAGCTCAGGGGCATCCCCCAGAGCATTCCGGAACTGTTCCCATTCCATCAGTCTCCGTGGTCGAACCATCCGAACTGGTTCCACACCTCTCCAGAGGCAGACATGTGCCGGGAGACCGGTCCGCAGGAGGTAATGATCTGTCCCTGACAAGGGCACAGCTGATATCTCCCCCACTAACAGATCCCCCGCCTCAGGGCCGGGGCAAGAAACATTAGTGGCTAGGACTCGCCCAGCTCTGCCAGTGGAACTTTATGTCCTATCCTTACCTTGGGAAGTGATTGACTTTTTGAATGTCTGTGAGGGTGCGTAAAAGGTAGGGCTTAAGGTGGGATCCTGTCCACATGAGGTTATAATCACTGCTGCTGGGATGTACCTAAGAATAAATAAAGGCCAAGGAATAGATGAGAAGCAAAACTTAGAGACAGGAATCGCCGCCACTGCTAAGCTCAACTTCATACTCAGGAGGCCTGGCCACCACCACCAATTCCCAATGCAGTCCTAGCAGAGTTCCTTTCCTAAACTGTTATAGCATGCTGCTAGGGGCTATCACACAGCACCCACATCCCATTCCAGAGATAGTGACTAAATAAACAGATTCCCATAGTCTCTATTCATTAGTAAACACACCTTGGAGTTCTTCAGAGATCTTAAGAGATTGTTCCTCTGAACCCTATGTCTCCAGAAGATAAAACTCAGTACTCATAGGCACCCAGAGGTGCTATTAGCTAAAGACAGGGTGGTGATGCAAAACAAAGTCAGTCTAGAAACAGTAAGCATTTTAAGGCATCACATCTGGGCCTGAGCATGCAACAATAAAAAGGCACTTCTGGAGAAGGGCAGAACCATGCAACACTTCATATTAATAAAGGTTACTCACCAGTAACTTTGTTTTTTTGAGAAGGATCCATGTATCTCTCGCTCATGGGATCACATCAGTGCCCCGAGACAATCCAGAAGAGCTTGCCTCTCCATAAGCAGTCCAATTGCTTCCAGAGATTTTTCACCACAGAAGCAGCCACTGCCCATGTTGAATGTGCTATGCTGTAAGGCCATAAGGTGGTCAGTTGTTTGACAGCTCATAACAGATGGAAATACACTGCAGAATAATCTTCTAGAGTCTCCGAAATGAGAATGTCTTCCGGTACCTTTCCACCAAACAATACAGACAAAGTCTGACCTTCTGAATGATTTAGTCCTTTCCAGGTAAGAGGCCAAGTCTCTTCGCACATCCAAAGAGTGGAACGTTCGCTCTAGTGACGTGGAGTGGGGCCGTGGGAAGAACACAGGCAGTGAGATGACCTGGTTCAAGGTGAACAGCGAGACTACCTTGGGTAGAAAAGCTGGATCCATTCTCAAAATCGACCTTATCGTTGTGAAACAACAAATAGGGTGGTGAAGCTCTACAAGCATAGAGTTCACTGACTCTTCTGGACGAAGTAATGGCCACTAAAAAGAGAACTTTCATAGTTAGTGGGTATTGTAGCCAGGGGCTCAAATGGAGGCTGTGTCAAGAGAGCAAACACCAAGGGTAAATCCCATTAACTCAGAGGCCAAGCAACAAGTGGCTAAAGGTTAGTGATTCCTTTGGAAAACAGAGATTGACCTTGCAGTAGTTAAAGTTTTGCTGATAATGTTGCCACATGCACCGTTATCAATAACGCAGATAAGTTACTCTTTGAGATGCATACAATACAGAAGAATGGTAGCTAGAGGATTGTTACAGACATCATGACCATTGGTCTTGCACTAACTACTGGTAAACCTTTTCCATTTAGCTGGATAAGCAGCTGTAGTCAATTGTCTTCTGGCATTTAGCAGCGATTGTTGGATTTGTGATAAGAACCCATTTTGTGTCATAGGATGATATACCAGGCTGTGTAGATCCTGATGCAACACCTGCCCTCCCTGTTGAGTGATGAGATCCCTCCTTGTCCGTTTGTCGACTGCCAGATTCTTGAGAATTAGGTACCAGGCCTGCCTGGGCCAGTCCGGTGCTATTAGGATAAGATGAACTCTTCCTCTGCACACCTTCAAGATGGTTCTGTAGATCAGAGGAAATGGGTGAAACGCATACAGCAGGCCTCTCCTCCAGTCGATAGTGAACACATCCGACAGGAAGTCGGGTGCCTGGAACCTCCATCCCTCCCCATCTGAGGAGGAGGTTGGTGGTGTTGAGGGACAAACTTTCTGGAGTGGAAGGATGGTCTGTGGACTCCATAATATGTCACAGATGCTGAAGAGGGCACAAAAAGGTAGTTCTTCTTGAAGGTTTACACCCCACCTTGAGCCCTGGCTGTCTGACAGGTCTTCTTTATCTTAGAGTGTCATCCATTGTGTTGAAAAACAGCCCATCCCCTTCAAAGGGGAGGCCTTCAACATGCAGCTTATTTTCTGGCATCAGGGCCGTAGAGTGGAGCTATGCAGGACGTTAATTTTAGTTGCCATGCCCCTTATTGCACAATCCATCACATGCACTGCTGCCGTTAACTGGATTGGGATACTTGGTTGCCCTCTTGTAGAAGTGTGTCTCGCCGGCATTAGTATTGGAGGTGAATTTAACCCACGGGTGGTGCTGGTAAGTTGCCATCGCAACCATATAGTTAGTGGTTCTCAGAGTCAATGTAGCAGAAGAGCAAGCTTTTCTTCCCATTACATCCAGATGCCTTCCCTCCTTGTCAGACAGTGAAGTTTTAACTATTCCTGATTGAGAGCTGTTCGTGGCTGCCACGATCACCATCAAATTAGGAGCTAGGTGGTACAAAAACATTGAGGGTCCATCTTGTGGTACCCAATAGAGGGAGTCAGCAAGTTTATTTGTTGGGACAGAGAAGAGGAAGTCTTCCACACCGTCTTTGGGGGCTCAAGGAGTTCCTCAAAGATCAGTAACATTATATGTCCTGAATCACCTCCAGATAGAATTCCAAAAACCAGTCCTAAGGACGTCAAGTCAGCAAGGTTTTCCTTGTGCTCTGAAGATACATAGCACTGTTCAAGGTGCTGAATTTGTGTGGGCTGCTCCATTACGGCTTATAACGGGTTAGTTGTCTGGTTCTGAATCTCCACTGGGGCACCTCCCAATTGCAGAAGCTTCAATACCCCTCGTTTCACTAGGGTTGGAAGTGGTTGGTGCAGGGCTATTGGCACTGGGTCTGCCTCCACAAGGTCCTGAGCTTGGAGTGTTTCAGAGTCTGGTGGCACAGCAAGGGCCTCCATGGATCGCTCCCTGTGTCCGTGGGCTGGGAACACATACCCGTGAGGAATGCTGCTGTATCCTCTGGAGCAAGTGCTACATGGGGAAGAGCAGTGTCATAGCTCTGGGTGATATTCTGGGTAGTAATAGTCCCTCTCTCTCCTGTCTCCATAGAATTCTCTGTCTGGAGCAACTGCAGTAACAGGGTGAGGGTTCCCAGCACAGCAGCCTCTCCAGACACCAAAGAGAGATTTCTCTGTGCCTAGAGAGCTTACGGTACTGGGGAGTGTATTCATGGTACTCTTGGTAGTGGATCATGGTACCAGTTTCTGGAGTATCTGCGCTCCCTCAAGTAGTCCTGGTGCCATCTATCTACACTGCGGCTGAAACTCCTCAAGTTATATTCGTAACTAGCAAGGCTGTGGTGATATCCGCCCTCGCTGTGTCTGGATAGACTGTGGCTCCTGTATCTAGGTGAAAACCCTGTGCTCTCTGCAATATGGTGTCACCAGAGGCTGTCATCAACAGGGTTCCTGGTTTTCCATTTACCACAAAAAACCACAGAAAAACACAAAATTCCATTTTCCCCAGAGAACCATGGAATTCCAGTTTTCCCAGAGAAAACTGCAGAATTACATGTTTTCCTGGCTGCAAGAACTCACCTGCAGCTGTCCTTAATCAGCACAACGGTCTGTGTTTGCCGGCGGTGCTAACCAGGAAGTTCTCATTGCGCAGGCGCTGAAGAGCATTCTCAGCTCTTTAAGAGCACTGCACAGTACAGTGAGCACACTACAAGGGCACACTACAAGGGCACACCATCAAGGTGGTAAGAAGGTGGAATCCCACACCTTTGCTGAATTGTTGTTCATGGAAGGAGGGCAGGGGGGGTCTTTTTGTGCTCATGCAGCTGTAGGCTTCCATGAAGGAGCAACCCCCTCCCCTTTGCTGCCCCTCTGATTGCAGCTTTATTTACATTTCGTAACTGTTGTTCATGGAAAGGAAGGGCTCTGGCAGCTCAGTCAGCTGCCATGAAGGGGGATTCCCTACCCCCTTTATTTACTGTTCTTAAGTGTTGTTCAATGAATGGGGGGCTTGTGCAGCTCTAGCAGCTCAGTCAGCTGCTGTGTCCCCGTACACAGTCAGCTGCTGCGAAGGGGGAACCACAAATGGGGGGGGAAGAGTAACATGGGTGAGGGGAGAAGACATCTGATGGACTTGTGTTTTTGTTATGCTGTGTGTAGATCCTTATTATGTCTTTGTTGACAGCAGGTATAAGAGGGGCCTTAGTGTCTCCTGTCACCTCGGGCTCCAAAGAGGCAAGGGAATCCATTGCCTCCACATTGCTTGGAATGCTACAGTGCCAAAAAAAAAGTTATGGACTGAACTAAAGGGGAACTGAAAATGAATTTTAAATCATTCTGTTGTAGAACAGGAGCCTTTGGTGGGCCCTCGTCTCCTCCCTTGAGGACACGTTGCGTGAGGAGATCTTGGACTCTCCTGGGCCGATTGTTAAGAGCCCTTGTGCAGAAGGATTCATCGCTTTTACAACCTCTGTGGGTATGCCCTTCTCCCAAGCACAGCAAATAGCAGTCATGAGAGTCTGATAGAGGAATAACCAAGGAGCATTGACAGCAGCACTTGAAACCCAGCTTTCTGGCAGGAGGAGCCACCATGACAGCCAAAAACCAGCCCTATGGTCCTAGATGGTCCAACTATTTACAGCAGTAGGAACTCTAATACTATACCTATCTAAACTAATCACTATCAGAAGTAACACTAACGATAACTTGATAAGCCATATACAAATGTAGCTAAGAAGCAAGCCAATCCTCTTATCACCAGCGATGATTAAAAGGAAATGAGTGGAGGTGAAGCTCTGCCCTTCCCTCTTAGACCGGGGCAATGAAGGTCCCACTGGTGGTGCAAGGAGGAAGGGAAGGAGTCCAGTGAGCTTCCAGAAATATCTTTGGAAGCAACTGAACTGCCCATAAGAGGCAAGCACTTCCAGATGTCTCATGGCACTGACAAGATCCCAGAATCACACAGCCAACTCAAAGAAGAATCTATGTAGCCTAAGACAGCCTGGGATTTCAATTTCTGAATCATATGCCCCAGATCAGTGGCCATCTCTAATCCTGCAGCTGATGCACACCTCTCATGGAATCCATGGGCAGTCAAAATGCCATGCGCCAGGAGACTCAGTTCTCATAATCTTGTAAGACAAGTAGTGGCCAGAATACACTATTGTGTCAGCAGTTACTAGACAGACTGCATAGCAGAGTCTGGAAAGAGGTAAAACTTTTGCCTCCCTCTCACCTCTTAGAGCCAGCTTCTTCCTGCGAGAGGAAATAAGAGGAGGCTCCATGCATCAGTTCCTTTGAACCTCTACTGAAAAATGGTGTGGCTGCAGTACCGCTGGTAGCGCTGTCAGTACCAGAGGTTAGTGTTCTGGATATCTGGGGTTGTACCCATGATCCTCATTTCTGCAATGTTCCCTGTACTCTCAGCAACATGATCAAAGGGAGCGAGATCTTGTCCACTTGTGCTGCTGATGCTGCCAGGCAGGGGTACGTGAATGTGAGTGGAAGTTCCGTCATAACAGTACCTGTCCCCATAGCCATCAGGATGCTCTCTGAGCAATGAGGGGAACACAGCAGCTGCATGGAGAGTAGCCCCTTGGGTCACATGAAGGAGTGTGAGAGCGGGAGCAAGAACTGTACTGAGATCTCAGTACCACCTAGTGTCACGAGGGTTGGAGGTACGGGGAGCGAGACCACCTAAGGGAACAAAGTGGAGGTGTCCCGGGCCGCTGAGGCAATCTAGAGCAGCTCCTTATGGAGGAGTGGTCAGAAGGTGCTGTTGGTGCCTGTTCATCCTCTAAGAAGACAGTCTCAAATGCCAGGAAGTGTGCCAGCCGTGCCAGAGTTAGTTCCTATTGAGAATCTGAAGAGTCAGATGGTGCCCTAGCTCTCCTCCTTT
Organism: Sphenodon punctatus; assembly: GCA_003113815.1. NCBI lineage: Eukaryota > Metazoa > Chordata > Lepidosauria > Sphenodontia > Sphenodontidae > Sphenodon > Sphenodon punctatus. Next base: position 1,689,940 of record QEPC01003965.1, read on the forward strand.
TTCTCTTCTGAGGGGTGTGTGTGTGTGTGTGTGAGCGAGCCAGATGGTGCCCTAGCTCTCCTCCTTTTTCTCTTCTGGGGGGGTGAGCCAAATGGTGGCCTAGCTCTCCTCCTTTTTCTCTTCTGGGGGGGTGAGCCAGATGGTGCCCTAGCTCTCCTTCTTTTTCTCTTCTGAGGGGGGAGCCAGATGGTGCCCTAGCTCTCCTCCTTTTTCTCGAGTGCGAGTGCGAGAGAGCGAGAGACAGATGGTGCCCAAGCTCTCCTCCTTTTTCTCTTCTGAGGGGGGGGGAGGGTGAGCCGGATGGTGCCCTAGCTCTCCTCCTTTTTCTCTTCTTGGGGGGTGGGGGTGCTCCAGGGCCTCTTCTCACAGAGGGGAATCCTGAGGAGACTCTCGAGGCTCAATTTCCCATTCCAGACAGCAGATGCAGTGTCAACAGTGGTGCCAGCAAGTGTCATGCTGGCCAGTGTGGCACTGCAAGAGCTAGAGCCTGATGAGGCAGGACTGGGGTGCCAAATGGTGATGCACTCAAGCTGGATTGTACCCTGATCACCTCCTTGTAAGTCCATTCTGGCAAGGATGTCCCTTGGCCTGAGCAATATTGTGCCCTTCACCCAGGCAGACTATGTATTTGTCATGCTGACCGTAGATGGATGGTGCCGCCAGGCAGAGCAGGCAGTGCTTGAAGGAAGACTTCTTTGACATGTCAGGGGAAAGAAGGGGCTCCTTGGGCAAGTCACAGCCTCTCAGCCTCAGTTCCCCATCTGTAAAATGGAAGTGTGTGTGTCTGTCTTTCCCTGTGTGTTCCCCGCATCCCAGACCATCTAAGATTGTAAGCCCACTGGGCAGGGACCTGTCTCCAAAAAAATCTATGACTGTAAAGTGCTGTGTGTGCCTAGCAACACTATAGAAATTATTAGTACTACTACTAGTACTCCTCCCCATCAAGAATGGCCGCAGAAAAGCCTGCCTAACTATGGAATACAACTAAAATTCTTTAATTTTTATTTATTTATTTATTTATTTGCTGACAAAGATAGCTTAGAAATAAGCCTTAATCCCTTCCAACTACTTCCAGCAAAAAGGCAGAAATGCTGCCTTTTTGCTGGAAGTTGTTGGAAGGAACAAAGGAGAGGAGGCTCTGTTTCCATCTCCTCTCACAAGAAAAAGCCTGTGCTGAGGAGAGGGGGGGGGAAATCCCACTCCAAGAGGCCTAGGGAGCAGGCCCTCACTGAACTGGGCTCAGGAGTGGGAAGACATGGAGGAACCCGGGGGGGGGGGGGGGGGGGGGGGGGAGATGGGAGCCTCACCTCTTTTCAGATTGTTCTATACAGCCTGCCTAGTAACTGCCGACGCAATCGAGTGTTCCAACCACCTGCAGAGCAGCGGGAAGACGCATGTGTGAGAATCATGGCACTCCTCGAAGAAGAACCATTTGTAAAAAGCACTTTGGAGTTCTTCAGATGTCTTAAGAGACTGTTCCTCTGAACCCTGTCTCAAGCAGATAAAAAGCACCCAGAAGTGCTATTAGCTAAAGACAGGGTGGTGATGCAGAACAAAGCCAGTCTAGAAACAATAAGAATTTTAGTGCATCACATCTGGCCATAAGCATGCAACAAGAAAATAAAAGGCATGTCTGGAGAAGGGGAGAATCATGTAGCACCTCATATTTGATTAGTTAAAAGGTCAAGAACGCCCCAGACCCAGATCCTGAGCTGTCACCTGGCTCTAACCATGTAGCCTAAGACAGCCCAGGATTTCAATTTCCAAAGCATACACCCCAAATCAGTGGTGGTCTCTAATCCTGCAGCTGACGTACACACCTCATGGAATCCATGGGCAGTCAAAATGCTGCGCACTAGGCGACTGTCGGTTCGCACAATCTTATAGGACAAGTGATAGCGTTCTGTGAAGAGAACAAGGCAGGTAGTTAGTGACAACATTTGAGGTACAAAGTAACAAGAAGATTACGACAAGATACGTCGATTGCTGCACTGCTTCAGAAGGGAGCCATAGCATTCAGCACTCTTACCCCAAACTCTCTCCAAGTACAGGCATATAGTTACAGCAGGTCCCCATGCAATCCCAACGGGCAACAGCACAGGGAGATGTGGGGTTAGGCCAAATTATGTTTATTCAGCCTATTTCCTAATTATTATGGCAGAGAAGTCTTTCCAAATGTTCAATTCCCATAATCACCTGCATTCTTTTATGACTTTTTCTAAACATATTAATGCAGAGCATTAGTCTACTAGACAACCATCTGTAGCCATGCACTGCCAGACAAAAGTCTCACCTCAACATCTTTCCTCTCAGCCCTTTGCTTACTGTATACCACAACATCATTCCCACGTGTTGGTCTGTTTGTGGACTCTTCAGAAACTCAGTTCACTGCAATTTGTTGCTCTTAACTCTATCACATCAAATACCTTTGTCTTTCCCTTACCCCTTCATTCCCTTTTTGGTTGTTGTGATGCCTCTTCCACAGTATGCTAGGATATTCTGAACCATCTTTGTTGTGAAAAACGATTTCTCAGGACTGGAGTAAATGGGAGCAGGAGGCAGCTTTGACCAACCCCCAAAACAACCACTCGGAAAGCTTCCTTCCCCAGGAAAAACACAAAAACTTCTTGCTTGGAAGCTGGCTAGCCCCTTTCTCACTTGAAGGGGATCTTGAGTTGACACTGGTGGTCATACTTACCTCCAACCAAGCGGATGTAGCTGTCTTTGGTCAGGATAGCTTCTGCATGAAATACCAAGATAGGGATTCTCCTACAGCCACCGGTCCACACGATACATGGGTGCTCCCTACAGTAACAAGACAATTATAACCACCTTGAAGCACTAGAGCAACACTTGTATGTGTTTATACATACTGTACATACACACCAGGTTACTTGCCAATTAAGGTTGGTCACTCTTTGCAACAGCTCAAACTTCTAGCATACAGACTAGTATGAGGCCTGGACATTCTAATACAGTGGTTCTCAAGCCTTTTTGAACCATGCCCCCTCTTCTGTTTGTCTGTAGCAGTTGAGGCCCCTCCCCACACACAATGTTCTCCCTCGCTCCCACCCTTCTATTGCTTCCCCTTCTTCTCCAACTCTCCCTCATCACCCCGGTATTCTAGAGGTTCTGCTTTGCTCAGAGTAAAGCTAGTTTTGTGCCATCTGTGCTTCTTCTTATGCATCCCCAGTATATTTTCCATGTCCCCTCTGGGTTTGAGAATCGCTGTTCTAGCACATAAAAGCCAACTTATAGTTAAGAGGGAGCTTTAAATCAGAGCCTTCCTCCTTTAGGAGATGGGCAGACCATTAACTTCTATTACATTAAATGGTTAAGAAGCGTCTATTGTTCCCTTGGGAAGAATTCCACAGCTTCTACTACTTAAACGTTTGTTAGGAGTCACATCCTCAAGCAAAGTAGGATCCATGTTGCTGTGGGGAAATATCTGACACTACTGCCAATATTTATGCTTCTCCATCAGTTCCCAAGAATCCAATCCCTTGTGAAAGGACTGCACATCAAGATACCAGCATCTAGCTTCAGGCTGGCACTAGTTTTGAGCTAGCATGGTAGCTATCAGACTCATCGGAGTCTCAGAATCTACCAAGCAGCAAGAAGCACACACTGACCCCACCCAATTTAATTTAAGTTGAAAAGGTGGCCAAACCACAGCCCAGACTTCTAAACCCCAAATATTCACTGCACAAAAGGCAGTTGAAACTAGTACTCCCGATGTAGTGTTCCATTCTGATCCACGTAGCCAGGGTTTGATTTCAGTATGATGCAGCTATCATTGCGCCTGCTCCTATTTCCTTGGGGAAGCTGCCTGTTTGCTATGAAAGCTGATTTTAGTGGTTTGCTAAAACGTCCAACCCAAAATTCAGACCAACAAGATAAATTCCTGGGAAATGAATTTGTCAAGTTTTATCAGAAGACCTTAAACTAAGATGTGTTTGTTGTGGGGCCAGTGTTAGACAACAACATCTCAATATACAAGTGAGAACATGTCACTGCTACAGGTCTCTCACTAATAATGCAAAGGTATCAAAGCTTATGTGCTCTGGCACCAAGATGGAACTCCATGTAGGTGTCAGCAGATCAAGGAGCTGGCTTATGTATGCAGTGGAAGCCAGTTACCTAATGCACAGGCAAAAGCCCATGGCAAGACTTTAAAAAGCTAAAGAGAATTTCAGGATAAAAATTTTGAAATCTGCAGCTTATAGCTGAGAGCACAGGAGCTCTACTGTCGCAGCTTATATCTGAGAGCACAGGAGCTCTACTGTCACAGCTGGTAAAGTTCTGAGTTTTTATTATTCACTGCTCAGGAAAAACAACAAAGGTTTAGAGAAAACAAAGGTCAGGGGAACACAGCCAGATCTATATGGGTCAGGTTAGAGAAACAAACACACCATTCAAGATCAGTGGGAGTTCTAGTCTATATTATACAAATTTTTTGTTTGTTCAACATTCCCATAAGGTGAGGTTACAATCTAGGTGCACATTCCCACATCCAGGAGATCAGCTTGTTTTTCTTTTCCCCACATAGTATCATGATGTGAGAGACTCCATGCGCTTATTTTTATTTATTTATTTTTAAAACTTTCTTTTTATTGTTTATATTTAACTGTACAAACACATAAGACAAAAAGTAGACATATTAAAATATAAACAAGTATCACACATAGAAAAATTCAATTGTCATTATGCAAAAACTTAAGGAACCCTTCCATCCCCCACAACTCCCCCCCACCCCACAAAACACAACACCTGATCCCATAAGTCAACAACTGTTAATAGACTTAAATACCTATGTATGTGAGAGCATAATGGATAAATACAATCTGCAAAGAATGTTATAAATTATTATACCACGCGCTTATTTAACAGTACTTGTGTTTGTTTTTAAAAGCGTCTTGAGGACCGGCCAAAACCTACCTTTGCAACAGCACATTTGTAAAGACTCACATAAATCCTGTCGTCAGAATGTCAGTGCTCCATTCACGTTACAGACAAGCACATATTTTTGGTTCGGTGAATACAAACAGCCACAGAAAAGTGCATGATCACAGGAAGTCCTCCCGTAGGCGGTCAGAGGACACTATATGCATCTGTTTGAGGAGAAGATTAGAGACATCGGGGGCGGTCGGAGGCCATGTCGGGGGCATGGCTCGAAGGGGAACGATCAAAGAGCCTGCCCTTTGGCCGTGCCCTTCGGTTGAGCCGGGAGGTTCGGGAGGAGGGGCTGTTGGTGGGATCGCATAATGTGAATATTTTGTTGATGTGGCCTATGAGAAGGCCTCCCTCTCTCTCCTGTGAGAGAGGGGCTGAGAGGGAGGAGGTCCCCTGGTGGCAGCAGGGGACAGGCTGAGGTTGAAGAGAGCCTGTGATATGTGTTGGCCTAGGAATAACAGAAGGGGGTAAGAGGGAATAAGATGTAATTCTTGCTATTGTTAGGGGAGGGAGGGATGTGTATTTTTGTAATATTGGATCCCCTGCGTGGGATATAGACCCCAGTGCTGCTGTTATTTTGTATTGCTTTGATTGTGTGGGAAATCCCATTTGTTGTATTTATTTATGATTGTGAGCTGCCTCGAGCCGCCTTTGGGCTGGGAGAATGCGGGATACAAATTAAATATGAAATGAAAAATGAAAATAAAGATTTGCGTGTATATTGGAAATGTGTGAATGTGAAAGGTGCATTCTTTAAAATGGCTTAAATGTGCAGAAAAATGATGGTGTGAATAGCTCAAGCGTAATTTAAACACATTTGGAAATTAGCTGCATTTAGAAATGCCAGCATTTTAGAAATATCAGCTTTTTTTAAAAAAAAAAAAAAAAGTGGTGTGCCTCAGGGATCTGTAATGGGACCGGTGCTGTTTAATGTATTCATTAATGATTTGGAAAAGGGGGTTAAGAGTGAGGTTATCAAATTTGCAGACGACACCATATTATTCAAGGTAGTTAAAACACAAGCAGCAGACTGTGAGGAACTGCAATGGGATCTTATGACACTGGGTGCCTGGGCCTCTAAATGGCAAATGAGATTTAATGTAGAGAAGTGCAAAGTGATGCATGTGTGGAAAAATAATCCAAACTATGTGTACATAGTTCTAAGCTAGGAGTTACCACTCAGGAAAAGGATCTGGGGGCGGTTGTGGAAAATACAATGAAATCCACAGCGCAGTGCGAAGCAGCAGTCAAAAAGGCAAACAGAACATTAGGAATTATTCGGAAGGGGATAGAGAATAAAACTGAGGATGTCATAATGCCTCTACACAGACCAATGGTGCGACCACACCTGAAATATTGTGTGCAGTTCTGGTCGCCCCATCTCAAAAAAGACATAGTTGAACTAGAAAAGATACAGAGAAGGGCAATAACAATGATCAAAGGCATGGAAGGGCTCCTGTATGAAGAGAGGCTTGGTAGGTTGGGGCTCTTCAGCCTGGAGAAGAGACGACTGAGAGGAGATATGATGTCTATAAAATCATGAGTGGTGTGGAACTTGTAAACAAGGANACAAGGAGCAGTTATTTACCCTCTCAGCTAGTACTAGAACTAGGGGACACTCCATGAAACTCATGGGTGGCAAGTTTAAAACAAATAAAAGGAAATATTTTTTCACTCAGCATATAATTGGATTGTGAAATCTACTGCCAGAGGCTGTGGTAAGGGCCAGTACTAACTATAGCTGAGTTTAAAAGAAATTTGGACAAGTTTCTAGAAGACAGGATCGGGGAACATGACGGGAGCTGGGGGTAAACAACAGGGAATGGATCCCACATTGTGACCTGTTGGGTGCTTCTCCCAAGCCACCATGATTGGCCACTGTCGGAGACAGGATGCTGGGCTAGATGGACTACTGGTCTGACCCAGTATGGCACGTCTTACGTTGTAGGTGTGAACGCGCTCTAAGTTGAGTTGGTGAGGGTACAAACAGATGATGACTGATGTTTGCCACACCTTTATTTAAAGTAGGGCTCCACCACATTGCCAAAAAAAAGTGAGTATTTTCAAGAATTAGGCATTGTTTGGCTGCTCCTTGGAAACTTGGTAAATGCTTGGAACTCAGGCAGCAGGCAGGTACATGCAGAAGGGGGGCAAAGGACATCAGGCAGGGAAGGGGGGCAGGGGCTAGCAAGCTCACCTGGTAAGTGAAGGGAGCTGGCATGCTGCTGTTCTAACATTCTCCCCCAGAGAGCATTAGAACACAGCCGCCTCATTCCACAGCTGTGTGCCAGCTCCCTCTGCTTTCCAAGTGAGATTGCTGCCCCCTGGGAAGGGGCAGAGGGCAGCACACAGCAAAGGGAGGCAGAAAACTCACCTGGAAAGTTGAGTGAGTTGATACACCGCTGTGCAGTGGGTCTGCTGTTTTGCTCTCTGTGAGGTACTCTCTAATTGCCTCTGGGAGCATGCTGGGAAATATAGTTCAGCATGCTCACAGACAGCATTACAGTGACAGCTGCAGCTGGCTCTCTGGGAGCATGCTGGACTACATTTCCCAGCATGCTCCCAGAATAGGGCCAGCCTTAGAAACTGCAGGGCCCAGGAAGACGACAAATTGTGGGGGCCCCTTTGGCACCACCCACTTCCCCTTTGACAATTACAGAGAATTGCCATAGAAGTTACTTTTAACCCATCAGTACAATGTGCACCAAGGAACATTTAAATCGGTTTTAGGTGAAAAGAAGCATAGGACACAGATTTTATGTGGCCCCTTTCCAGTTCCTGGATTTGGACCTGGATCTCAAACACCAAAACACTGAAAAACTGAGCTTAAGGGAAGTGAGCAGATAGACAGATCCATGGTTTGGACCCTCCTTCTCTTGAGCATGCATATCCGTTACACCCCCAGCAACACAGAAGTCCAATTCAAGCATCGAACCAGATGATCAAACAACCCCCACACGACCACAGCAACCCTCATAAAAGCAGGGGTGAGAAACCTCAGGCCCAAAGGCAAATGCAGTCCTCATCCAGATTGTATGTAGCCCCTTTCTAGTCCATGGATCTCAAACACCAAAACACTGAGCTTAAGGGAAGTGAGCAGAGGGGGCATGCACACAGGCATAGTGACAAACCATTGGGTTTGGACCCTCCTTCTCTTGAGCATACCCCTATTAAACCACCCACCCACCCCAAAACAGAAGTTCACACATAGACCATCCAGTTGATCAAACGAACCCCTCATGGCCATGAGCATACCATCTTGTATAAGGGTCTAACCTGGTGTATTACTTGTTGCCCTAGTCAAAAAGGAGATATTCACAGTTTGTAAATTGTCCTGGGAAGAGATGGCAGAGTGAATTCACATGCAAGAATATGGCATGAAAGTGCAGAATCACTGAATGCATTGTGATAGCATCCATTAATATTATTTTTGTTCATGCATGGTTGCAAATTAGTATTGTTGTATAATTTTATATTACCCATTGAGAAAGGGGGTTACCTAACCCACAAGGCCAACTGGTTCCTCTCTCTTAGGGCCTCCATACAAGGGGCCGGGGAAGGGGCACGTGAGGGACTTACTGTTGCTGTGAGCACTGCTGGGTCTGTGCCCGCCGCTGCTGCCACCATAACTCAGGAAATTACAAGAATTCACACTTGAATTTTCTGACATCTCTACACCTTCAGATGAACAACTTTCAATACACTTTTCCCTGTCAACAGGAAACAGTCGCAAAATCCAGAAAACACACTTCTGCCTCCAGTCTCCAAGCTTGTATAGACCGGCCTTTTCTCAATTGATCCGTCTGAAATTAGGACAGATTCTACCACTCACCCAAGCGATCCTCCCTACAAAATTTCAGAGTGATTGAAATGATTTATCCTATTTTATAACAAGTAGAACGTTAGTGATTTTAATGGATAGTGCAAGTTACCTGAACTATACACATAGTAATAGTCTCATGGGTCTCCTGTGGCACAAGAAGTGCACGGGTGGACACATGGGCAGCACAGTAAGTATTTCTGTGGCCATCTCCCTAGAGCAAGGAATTATCTGTGTGGGTGTTCTGGTCCCCTGGTATAGAGTGCTGAAAAGCGTTTCCCCATGTATAGTTAGGGGCTCATGTTCACCAAGTTTCCCTCTTGGCAGAAACAGGGAAAATGCAATGAACACAGGTCCCTGTGTATAATTATCTGCATGAAGCAAAATGTGAACATTGAAATAAATGTTTCCTTCCCTAAATAGCCCTAAACTCATTGACAAATGCTTGCCCTGCAAATCCTGCTTGCTCCCAACATCCTCCCCCACACACCAGAGGCCCATCATCAGGTGTAATTCAACTGCTGATCAAGTCATAGATTTGCTCCTCCAGATTCTTTGTTGGGGCATCTGTTCCAAAACAGAGAAGACTATAGTGTCTAAGGCACAAATTATCACCTTATGTAAGTGGGAACTAAGCCAAGATCGTAGGAAGGGCCTTTAGGTTAAGTCCTACCCTGAGGATTTGCAGCAAGGCTACCAGACAATCTTCCAAGCAACTGACACTCATCCTTAGCATGACCCTTAAGTCACTGGACAAAGCTATAAGGCAGCCCTTATCCCTGGCAGGTCTGGGGACAACTAGCCTGCTCAGGTATATCTGAAAGGCAGGAGTGAGCTGTCCACAAGTTCAGACTTGGAAGGTTTCTGCCCTTTGCTTCAAGTCCTGTTGATCTCTGCTGTTCCAAGAGGACTCAGAACAGTAAATACACCCTGTTTGTGCAGATTCAGCTGTTGTAAAGAAAAAGGCTCTGCTCTGAAGTGAAAAACAAAGAGCTCCACAGAAAGCAAAGGTACACCGGTGTCAGAGAAAAGTTGTGGAGTAAAATAAAGGCTGCCAAGTGACAGTTTACAATAATGGCTTAACAATAAGACATGGCCAAAGTGGGTTCTGAGGACAAGAGTATAAATGCCCTGTTCACAGGTGGTTCTGGAATACCTTTGCCGCTGTACAGAACAAACTAAAAGTGGCACCAGAGACCCACTACTAGTGAAGGGGCATGGCAAAGAGATAAGAAGAATAGTAACAAAGGAGTGATGCACACATCACAGCAGAGGCGAGATGCCTTTCCAAAACTCCTTCATTGCAGGAGGGAGTGGCCCTTTAGAGTCCTCACCAGCATGAGGACTCAGCAAGAGCCCTGACAGAGAAGACAACTCTACTTCCTTGTCTAGATAATATCGGGCTCCTTGACCCGTTTCAATCTGGGTTCCGCCCCGGCTATGGCACCGAGACGGCGTTGGTGGCCTTGGTGGACGACCTCCGCCGGGAGATGGATGCGGGATGTTCGACATTTCTCATCCTGCTCGATCTCTCGGCCGCTTTTGACACCGTGGACCATGGGCTGCTGTTGAGACGACTGCGTGACCGGGGGGGTCTGGACGGGACTGTTCTTGAATGGTTCCGTTCATTCCTCTCGGGGAGGAGCCAACGGGTGGTGTTGGGGGAAGAAACATCGAGCCCCCGCGCCTTACCGTGTGGCGTTCCGCAGGGATCGATCTTGTCTCCATTATTATTTAACATCTATATGCAGCCCTTGGGGGAGGTCGTGAGAGGGTTCGGGGTGCGATGTCACCAGTATGCTGATGATACTCAGCTGTACCTCTCGTTTTCTACCGACCCAGACCCTGCTGTCTCGGTGCTATCCCAATGTTTGGAGGCCGTGGCGGATTGGATGCGGCGGAGCAGACTGAAGCTCAACCCAGATAAGACGGAGGTGATGGTGGTGGGGAGGGCGAAGGGGGTGGTGGCCCCCCTGATTGGGGGGGTTTGCCCCCCTGTAGCTCAGCAGGTCCGGAGTCTGGGGGTCATATTGGACGCAGACCTGCGGCTGGAGCGGCAGGTGGAGGCAGTCGCTAAGGCTGCCTTCCGCCAGCTTTATCTGGTACGTAGGCTGCGTCCGTATGTCTCTGGCCCGGACCTGGCCTCCCTCATCCATGCCTTCGTCACCTCGCGGCTCGACTACTGTAACGCGCTCTACGTGGGGCTTCCCTTGTTCTTGGCCCGGAGGCTGCAGCTGGTGCAGAATGCGGCGGCCCGTCTTCTTACGGGGACGGGTCGCCGGGAGCACATTACACCGGTGCTCCGAGCGCTGCACTGGCTGCCGATAGTGTGCCGGGCCAAGTTCAAGGTCCTAGTAATGATCTATAAAGCCCTATACGGCCTTGGCCCCTCTTACCTTAGGGACCGCCTCGCCCTTCGCGCCCCGGAACGACTCCTGCGGTCTGCCGGGGGTGCCCTCCTGGAGGTCCCCCGTGTTAAGCGGGGGGCCACGATGGAGCGGGCATTCTCGGTGGTAGGGCCGCGGCTGTGGAACTCCCTTCCGGAGGAAGCTCGCCTGGCCCCAAGCCTTTTGACATTTCGGCGGAACTGTAAGACCTGGCTGTTTGCCCAGGCCTTTGGGAGGGAGGGGGGGGTGATTTTTAATCCCCCACCTGTATATTTATTTTTATACCACCCTGTTTTATTGATATGTTTTATAATTGTATTTTAAATGTTTTAAATGGATTTTATTTTGTAAACCGCCCCGAGCTGCTGTGCAGGATGGGGTGGTATAAAAATCTACCAAATAAATAAATAAATAAATAAATAAATAAATAAATACCCAGAAACACACTCCCTGTTTTTAAAAAGCAAACTTCTATTTAAAAACTAATCTCACTACACACAACCTCTTCTCACATAAACCAGGCTTCAACTCCTGGCTTTCATATTTCCTCTTGAAAACATTGCCACATAAAAGTTACAGAAGCAACAGCTGGTTACTCTTTTAAATCAGTCAGAAGGATTTTGAATGTTGCTCAGTACCTGTTGGTAGGATGCCACTGCAGCAACAGTATGGCCACGTAGCTATGCTTTAAGACAACTAAGCTATTTATCACTGTGACCTTGGTCCAACTCTCCAAGCTTAAAATAAAAAATGAGGAAACAGCTCCTAACCTTGCCCAGCAGGGTGTTAAACCAAAAGGGCAGCGTTTATAGGAAGCACAGTCAGCATGAGGATAACTTAATTTGCACCAAGGCTCACCAGGGCCAGAAGTAGACAGTGGAAGGCACCAATAGTAGCAGTGGTTTCCATTATAAGACCAGAGGCAACTCTGGCTTGTATCCATTACTTCTTTCCCACCATTATCTCCTCTGTTTCCCTCCTCTTCTCAACAAGACTTTGAAGAGGCCCTTGAAATTAAGCTGCTTGAGACAGAAACCCTCTTTCTGGACTGCTTCACCTGAGGCCCTTTCTGAGAATCTCTTACACTGGAGATCCACAGATTCTCTTAATTCCAGGTTGCCCAACAAGGTGTGCATCAGAGGTAAGGTCACAGGTTCTCAGAAACACCAGAGCTCCATTATATTCTAGCCACTTGGGCAATATTCACTGCATACCCAACATGGGGATCCTACCTTCACAATTATCACTACCTCCACATGCACATTCCCCCAGCTCTGCACACCAACACACACGTCACTCATACCCCTTCCTCCCCCCTACAGTTACAGTTTATTGAGGATTTCAGCTTTTCACCATTATCTGAATACAAACAATAAATACATAATGAAAACAAAACAACAACATCACCCAACTCATCATCCACTAACAGAGAAGATACACAACTACATAAACCATAAAAACAACAACAGTTATTCAGCTCCTCCAGCGCCATGGATTGCAGCTTAAGCTTCCTTTCTCAATAGGCCAATAAGAAAAACAGCAAGTCTGCATGGAGTTGAGGTCTTGCATAGTTAGAAGAAAAATTATTTTTTGCTCAGAAAAACAGGGAGGTCCAGCCTCTAACAACAGATCATACAGCTTATATCCTCATAATACAGACAAACAAAAAGCACATGTTCCAAACTTTCTACTTCATTATAGCCACAGGTACAGGATCTTAGATTGTAATCTACACCTGCTGCTTTACCAAGCATAACTGCAGATTCTAACAGTTGAAATTGGGACAAAGCTAGCATTCTCCTTAATTGAAATGAATGAATCTCTACTAAATAGGTTTCCAAAGCAAAGCTACATTTGAGCAAGGAATAACAGGGCACTATCCTATTGGATACCACCTTAGCTAGATCTTCTTGAGCAGCAATATCCAAAATTCTCCTTTTAACATTTGGAGAGGTGTTAAAATTCTCCTTTTAACATATTCACTAAGATCAAGCAAAAGGCAGGGGAGAGACAGATCATCTTCACAACCTGTGTGATCTCACTCCACCATCGATACTGTTTGCTACCATTATGCTCAAACTGCTCTCGCCAATATTGGTGAACAAGTCGTGATGGATCCTCCTACTCAATACACACTCGTTTCATCATACAAATACCCCTTTACTCCCCTCATACACACCACAAATAGACATTCTCACTGCCAGGTTCATTTAATTCCCCCCTTTCCCCACACAAGTTTTTGCCTTGCCCCTCCCCCCAGTCTCCAGAACTTAGCGTTCACTGGAGAGGAAGATTTGCTCTCTAGGGTACCTTGTGAAGCCATTAGAGCCCACTACAGCCCCTGATGCCTACTTTCCCACCCATGGAACCAAGTCTTCATAGTCTAGAAGCAGATCTACCCCACTCTTCCTCTTGAGACCAGACAGCAGTGGTCAGCTTTGGTGAGGAACTGTCCAGTAAGGTAGCAGGAGAAGGGTGGAGGAAACAGGAGCTCCCTAAGGTCAGTTACCTTGTGCAGTTGAGTAGTACTCCAATATCAATTTTTGAGGGGGAGAATCGAGGCACAGAGATTAAGTGACTTGTCCAAGATCACAGTATGAGTCAGTGGCAATGAAAGAATCTGCAGTCTTCCAGGCCAGCATTGGATCATTACTCTCCTTCCCACCCAAAAAGCGCACAAAGGGATATTGAAAAAGTTAGGATGATTAGTTCAAAAAAAGGCAGATTTAAAAAGGAATGTAGAGGTAAAACAATTAATGCTGTATGAGTTAAAAGGTGATGACTCTTGTTCATACCCTCTTAGTCTTATACCAAGACTTAAATATGATAAAGTGAAATGCTTCCCCCTCAGATAGAAACTATGATTAGTCTGAAACACTCACTGCCACCAGAAATAACCAAGGCTCAGATCTTAGCAAGACATAACAAGGAATAAACTTCCAGGAAAAGCAGAAATGGCCAGAATTCCTGTGTGCGGCATGCACAATTGAGGTAAATTACCCAGAGGGTTCAGCACCTATTTTAGCACCAAAACTAATACCAAGATTTTCCACAGCACCAACAACGCCATCAAATTTAATCCCATCTGGGTGGAGGCAGCAGCCGGCAAGGCCCAGGGGCAGAACAGCTTCACTAGCTCTCCCACCAAAGACATGCTTCCACGAGTCAATTAATGCAACTTCTGGGATGGGCTCAAACTCTAGCACCTCTTTTTACAAGTTTAACCTGGAGTGGAAGCAAGATTTAAGCTTACCACCACCTATGCGCCAACCTGAGAAACATTTCCCACAGTTACAAGGAGTTCTGTGACTGTAGAGTCTAACTTACTTGCCCAAACTGGGGCTGGTGCAACCAAACACCTGCTTGCAGCCACAACTGTCATATCTCCAACATTTCAAGATGTTCACTGCCCCACCCCACGCACACTGTAGAGCGAGCTCCCTGTAGAGCAACCGTGAAAACCCAGTGATTGGACAAAATGAGTTGTCATTTTGAAAACCCAGTGGGAAGTGGACAAAATTGAAGAGAGGACTGCACCTTCTCTCCAAGCACAGGGGAAAACATATCCCCACCAACAACCACCTCTTTCTACATTCACTCCTCACATTACAAGTTCACTCACAACCCATACAACCTGCCCCCCCTCCAATAATCAAACCCACTCCTCTCATCTGCATTTTCAGCATGCACACTTAAAGGGCAAGGGTGGGGAAAAGACAAGCTTTATTATTAAAATCCTTTGGGACCCATTAGCTTTCCAAATTGTGCAGAAGCACCATATATCACTTACTCTCTCCCTTCCTCCACCTCTTCTTCTTCCGAGGACGAACCAGTTTCCTCCAGGTCCCGAGCCATACCAACTGGCATTTCCTATCTGAGTTTTCATGCAGCCTATTCAGTGGCCTCCAAGACCCTTCTTTGCAATCAGTAGATCTAGCTAGTGCAGCAACCTACAAGATTCATTAGGCATGGGTAAACAATTAAGCAGAGTAGCTTGGAGTCCTGGGCCAACCTACTAGTGCACCCGCCCTTTTGTTTGTACAGGTCTCTAGGGGATATAAATCTTCTTGGTTCAAGCCAGCCACTGCCTGATAAAGGGTTGTAGGGAACTTTTCCTCTCATGGGCAGCTTATTGGTCCCTTATGTTGTTTCCTGTACCGAGACACTATCAGGAACATGACATGTAGTCTAGATGGAGGGAGTTTGCTGAAACCCAGGAAGCAACTTTCCCTTATCCCCCAATAATAATAGTAGTTATTAATTAATTATTATTATTATCTTTTACTCCATCCTTCCCACCAAAGGCAGCTCAGGGTGGCTTACAACATTAAAGACACAAAACATAAACATAATCAATTTAAAAATTACATAATCATAAACACTGCCCCAGCCCTACACCATCCTCCCATTCCTAGCTCCACCCCAGCTCCCCTTACTCCCGACAATAATGCTGTCAGCCTCCGTGATAAAGCCACTGACGCCTCCCCAGAACTAACAGCGCCAGGCCGACTGGCAGTGACAGCCAAGTCCTAGAGACTCACACCCCACACGGGGGCTGGTTCCTATAATGTGGTGGGGTGGGACAGCTGAGAGAAACGATGACTTTTCTCTACCCAACTCCACCTGCTACCCCCTCCCCCGGGCTTAGCTAACTCTTCCCGGCCCGGGGCCAGCTAGCACGTTACACAGAGACCCGAGCACCCCCCTCCCCTCGAAATGGAGACATCCGCCCCCAACTCTTGAAGGAAGCAGCCAGAGAATGAGCGCCTTCCCCGAAGCCGAGCCACCCCGCTCCCAAGCACAGCTGACACCACCCCTATCCCCAGAGATATGGGGCAAGGGGAGACTCCCAGCCCCGGTTCCCTCCCGCGGGACCTACAGCCTCATCTCCTCGGGGTGGGACCGCACTCCGGGTGGCTCATTCCCCGCCGGCGGCCACCGAGCCTCCCGCCGCTTCCCCTGTTACTACAACAACCAACAGGCAACCGCTCCCCCTGCTACTGCGCAGGTGCCAACAACCCCGCTCCCGCCCCTCCCACTATGCAGACGCCGACGCCATTCTGCGCAACCTTCTCACCCAAGGAGAGTACGCCTTCTCCAATACAGTGGCTACGCCAGATGAGTGGGCGGGGCTCATGGCCGTATTTGATTGGTTCGGTGACCTACCGATCCATGTGGCGTGGAGAGTAGCTCTGGCCCTAACAACCAATCAGGATAGGGGCAGAGCCCAGAGGCAACTAATCAATGAGCAGAGCGCTAGAAGGGCTGGGCTGCTGCCTAGAGGGCGATGAGCTGCTGAGGCTACGGAGCAGGTGGGGAAAAGGGGACCGCGGGGCGGGCGGAGGTGCTTGGGGAGGAATTCGGGGAGCAGGAAAATGTGGAGGGCAGGCTATGGAAGATGGGGACAGGACGGGAGGGTCTGGAGGCAGGGAGGATGCTGCTGTGCGTGCAAAGGCAGGAGAAGTCCAGTTGCAGAGCGACGCACCGGGACGCAGTCCTGGAACGGCTGAACGAGGCATGTTGGCAATGGTACGTGGGCTGTGAGTAAAAAGCCTAATACAGGTGCTGGCGCCTGCCCTGGAGTCATTGCCCCAGCTTGCCACACAGGGGCCCCAACTGAGCATTTTGAATGGTCTTTTCTCTGGGGCTACGGGACAGCAGTTGCAGCCACTGCATTTAAAATATTTGACAACTCCCTTTTTAATGTATGTGATATTAATGCTCTTGGTTTGATTGGAGATGTCATACGGACCTTGGTTGGTTGGGGCTGGCCATCGAAAGGGGGTTGTAACTGTGTTTTCTGTGACTCTGCTGTAGAAGGGTTTCTTAGGGAAGGGGCCATGAGCACAGATCAGAATCCTTGATGGAATGAACTCTGATCTCTTCCTTTGTCCACACAAGCAGGTGGTGTGCTGTCAAGAGCAAGATGAGCCGTTTTCTGAATGTATTGCGCAGCTGGCTGGTTATGGTGTCCATTGTTGCCATGGGGAACACATTGCAGAGCTTCCGGGATCACAGCTTCCTCTCTGAGAAACTGTACACCGGTAAACACAGCCTTGGTAAGAAGTACAGGATGTCTTTCTTGACCCTCAGGAGGTGTTAACACACAAGCTAAAGTGGTCCAGCTCCGTGGTGCCCCACCCACGCAGGCCACATAAGGACCGCAGCAGACAGGCCAGTAGTCCACCCACGTGCTGCCCCCCTCCTCCACCAGTGTTGCAGTCATGACTGCAACTCTGTGGTGATAAACGCAGGCCGCCCTGCGGCCCCCTCATCAGAAGGAAGGTCAGGGGCATTGTTACGGGGTGACCCACAGGGCATGGGCCCTAAATGTTTTCCCAGAGGCCCAGATCTTGGGGGCCAGGATAGAGCAGTAGAGCATAGTTTAGTATGGTGGTTGGTAATTTCTTGGGTCTGAGACCCAAATATTTTTAGTAGCTAGTACCCACCCCCACCCCCCACGGAAGGCAACCCTGGGGGACCACGTTGCCTCAGTTTGGGCCAAGTTACCCCACATGCCATGCTCCACCATTCAGGGGGTGATGTGTGGAGCTGCCCCAGCCCAAACTGGGGTGAACATTTGATGACCACCCGTCACACAATCAGGTAAATCTGGGGGCAAAGGAGGGTCAGTGGGTGGTCCCGTCTCATCTGTTAACACCCAGAGATACTGGAGTACCGGCAACACAAGATTCAGTTTGCTGCCCTAGAGAATACTTATCAAATCCCAGAAGTGGCTCACCTCCTTCTATCCATGCTCTATGATCACATGCTAGCTTAGATTCAGAGCCAGTCAAGCACCATTGCTACTTAAGTACTAAGTGCTTGTTATCCGTCTGTGCCAGGGGTGGGTTAAGTTTCCTAATCCCAAGAGCCACATCCATTTACCATGAGGGCAAAGAGCTGCATGCGGCTGTAGAGCCACAGTTTGCCCATTTTCGCTCTATGTTGTAGTGTCCTCTGTGGCCTGGGGTTACAAGTTGACCAGTCTGTGCCCATTTGTTTAGAAAGATTGAGCAACCTGAGTCCCTCTCACCAAACCAGCAGTGCATGATGCTGTTCACTGTCCATAGCAATGTGTTCCTGGTACAACATTGTGTACAACTGGTACACAATGGAGAGGGTATTCTCGGTGGCCGGGCCACGGCTTTGGAACTCCCTTCCGGAGGAAGCTCGCCTGGCCCCAAGCCTGTTGACATTCCGGCGAAGTTGTAAAACCTGGCTGTTCGCCCAGGCCTTTGGGAGGGAGGGTGGGTAGGGTGAGGTGTTTTAGCTCCCCCACCCATTTTGGTTATTTTAGCTTGTTATTATATTTATAACTTTAGCCCTGTTTTAATATTTAATAGTTGTAATATTTTAAATTTTTAATATTTTATAAGTATTTTGATGATGTGAGTTTTAAAGGTTTTATTGTGTTTTAAAATTGTTGGAAGCTGCCCCGGGCTGCATGGCAGGAGGGGTGGGGTATAAATTTATTAAATAAATAAATAAAATAAACTTCTTCAGCAATGGAACCAGCCATGGTACTTTCCCCAGGCTAGACAGGGTATGTGCTATAGAAACATCCACCCAACAGTTTTTCATCATCTAGGAATTCTAACTTTTCAGAGGACGTCTGAATGAAGTCTAGGTTAGAATGGGAACTGGTACAGAAGATAGAATGCCCCCCTCCCTCTGAGTCCTTCTCCCAGCTGCACCATGAGCCTTCCCCACTCACCTCCCCCTTCCCAGCTCATTGGCCCTAGCACATATGCCCTGTCTGTCCTTATTATAACTACACCCTTGTTGCTCTTACTTGGGTATTAATACACATTGCACACAGGCAATCCTGAATACTTATGGGATGGTGAACACACAACAGTTCATGGATAGCTGCTGGTACACTCAGCAGCTACCCATGAGCTGCTAGGGGATGGAGTGGGGGGGGGGGGCACGAAAGGGGGCTCATTAGCCTAGCAGCAGGGTCCAGGGCGCAGTTGCTGTTGTGGTAGGTCCCAGGAATATGAGTTTGCTGATTCCCCAGGACCTACAGCCACCACTACATTCAACCCAGACCACATGGAGGCAAGTCCCTGGGAACAACAACAAAACCAGTTGGAGCTCACTGACGTTCTCTGGGCCTCCAGTTGCTCCTGCTGCCACTGCTCACTACTTCCTGGAACCCAGGTAATTGTTTGGGGGCAGGAACAGGTGGGGAGAGCACAGCAGCTCCTCTCCACTGCTGTCAGTTTTCCACTGCCAAAATTTCCAGTATGAAACACACACTTAGCATAATGTGTAAAAGCACCCCTTGTTGCATGCTGTACATATGACTACATTAGCTAGATTTCATGCTCCCTCATCCCCGTTCTTTTCTTGGCCCAGCCTGGAGAGAAGAGGGCTCAAGACTGCTCTCACTCCATATTTGTTCCCTTTTTCCTTTTGCACAGTGAATGGTCTCCAAGCTCGGACTTTTGGCATCTGGACATTGCTCTCCTCTGTGATTCGGTGCTCCTGTGCCATTGACATCCACAACAAGACGTATGTAAGGGAAATGCTAGAGGAGGGGGTTCCCTTGTCCTATATAGAATACACTGATAACTGCACGTTATGGTCAACTCAGAGTAGCATGCAGAGTCATAGCTGCGTCCTGAACTCTCATATGGGGCAACTCTAGGATAAAGGATAACCATTAGACTGACACAGCTTTTTAAACTATATTACCTAGACAAAAAACCTTTGGTTCAAGAAGCTCGCTAAGGCAGCATTACAAATTATACTCAAACGTTAACAGTAAAGTGTATGTTAAAGCAACTTTATTAAATATCAGACCAATCTATAGATTTTTCTTTTCTCATTCATTAATTTAAAAAATTGACAATTGAAATTAAGCTGCATATGTATGGTATGGTGACTGAACAATACTTATACATTATGAGGAATGTATAGAGTTTAATTTCAGTTGTCGTCATTTTTTTTAGTAATGAATGAGAAAAGAAAAATCTATAGATTGGTCTGATATTTAATAAAGTTGCTTTAACATACACTTTACTGTCATGTTAACGTTTATTTATTTTATTTAATATATTTATATCCTGCCCCTCCTGCAAACAGGTCGGGGCGGCTAACAATTTTCCATTAAAACAATTTTTAAAATATTAAAACAATCATAAAAATCTTACAAAAACAGGGAGGACAGAAATTTACAAAAAAATAATAAGGAAGGGTAGGGTGATAAAAAAACCATTAACCCATCTCCCCAAAGGCCTGGGTGAACAGCCAGGTTTTACAAACTCGGCGGAATGTTAAAAGGCTCAGGGCCAGGCGAGCTTCCTCCGGGAGGGAATTCCAAAGGCGCGGCCCGGCCACCAAGAATGCCCTTTCCATTGTGGCCCCCCGCTTAACACGGGGGACCTCCAAGAAGGCACCCCCAGCTGACAGAAGCAACCGCTCTGGGGTGCGGAGGGCGAGGCGATCCCTGAGGGATGAGGGGCCAAGACCATGAAGGGCCTTATAAATCAACACCAACACCTTGAACCTGGCTCGGCTCGTTATCGGCAGCCAGTGCAGAGCCCGGAGCACAGGTGTTATAATTTGTAATGCCACCTTAACGAGCTTCTTAAACCAAAGATTTTCTGTCTAGGTAATTTGCCCTTCTGTTGAAACTTCATAGTTTTGTTAATGCATACGCTGGTCACAGACACAAGAACACTGCAGGTGCACACAGGTGCTCACCCATCCCCCACATGGAGCAACCTGTTTATTTGCATGTTTCTGTGTGCAGGGGTGATGGGTGGAGGTGCATGTTACACGAGGACACAAGTGAGTGCTTTCATACAAGATGCACCTATCCATGCCACTGTGTGGGTGCATCTCGTGTAAAAGAGGTCACACACATGGTCTCACCTCTCTCACACACACTCATTCTAACAGATCACACACATGATCATTCAGACACAGTACACACATGCCCTCATCTCACACAGTCATTCAAACTGATCATACACACACACACACTCATCCATACACACTACATACACACGTTCTCCTCATGCAGTCATTCAAATTGATCAGAGGTGCGTAGCTAGGGTGCAATGGGCCCCTGGCCAAGAAGTCAAGATGGGGCCCCCCCTCTTTGTGTCCCACCGGCGGGCCTAGCGGCACCGCTATCAAACACACAAGACACCCAAAATGCAGCCAGCCTATTAAGCGGATTATGCCATAAAATATATGTATATATATATATATATATATATATATATATATATATATATAAAACCAGTTCAGTTGTGCCCCCATAATCAATACATGCTGCCCCCACCCCATAACCAATTCATTTGCACCCCTGCACCCCATGTACTCCATTCATGCTGCCCCCCACCCATAACCAATTCATTTGTGCTCCTAGGGCAGCATGGAGTATATGGGGGGTGCAAATGAACTGGTTATGGGGTGGGGGTTTAAAGACAGTATTCCTGTTAGCAATAACTTCATTAAGAAGAGTTAGTGAACTAGCAGCCATAATAATCTCAGAACCATATTTGCAGATTTTCCAAGATAGAATAGATATTGCTTTACATCCTAAATTCCTACCTAAGATAGTATAAGTAAGACAGTTGTGAGAATGTGGCCCTTTTTACACGGGCCTCTCCCACCCATGAACACGCAGATTTCTGCGTGTTCATGGGTTGAGGTGCCCCGTGTGAACGTGGCACAAGCACCCGCAGTGAGTGGGGATGCATGTGCGCGCTTGCCTAACACACATCCCCACTCACGCCCCACTCGTCCCCATGCATGTAGCAACCGGGGGAAACGGCGGTTGCTCTGTCAGTACAGATGAGTGGGGTGTGCGTGGGGATGCGTGTGCATGCCCCGCCCACACAACAGCATGTCCTCACCCACCCCAGCAGAGCCGTGTAAAAACGGCCTGTGAGGTGAAGAACAGAAGGTTGCTGCCTTGTAAACCAGGGTATCTGAGATGGGTCCTAACATTCTCAAAACACCCACCCTTCCAGCCCTGCATGGAATTTTTTGCTTATATTCCTAGAAAGGGTTGGAAGGAACCGTCATTCTGAGGGGGAGTGTCTTCAAATAATAGACCACGTGATGGTCTTGTGCTCCTCTAATATAAGACACTGTCTTATATTAGAGGAGCACAAGACCACTGTCTTATATTAGAGGAGCACAAGACCATCACGTGGTCTATTATTTGAATACAGTGAGCATGCACAACCCAGTTGTGAGAATATTTGGCGCCATCTCGAAGAACCTTCTTTACATGGCAACAACCTTCTGATAATTCACATGGAGCTGTTTGTAAAAAACAGCTTTATCTCCCAGTCTGATCATGTCCAGGTGTCCCCGCCTGCTGCAGAGGCAGGTGAAGGATGGGGACCCCCCCTTCTGCTCACCCCCCCTTAATCCACCCCTGGACTCCCCTTCATTGTTTATAATCGCAGAACAAATGTGTTGCTGAAGGAAAGCTAGAATGGTTGCCAACCGGAAATTTTTGCTCTACTGACTTCCATTTAACAGCATAGGCACTGTTCAATGAGAGGTTGCTACTACCTTAACTATAGAGCCACAACGGTGGCTCTATAATGATGTTCCTGATCCATGATCTGGAACCACTGATGTGGTGGCATCATTACCCAGTCGTATTCAATGTTTTCAAACCCTGAAGTCAGATCAAGCATGGTACCTGTTTTCCAATAGTGGTTGTGTTAAGGATTGCATGACATGTTGGCTGTAGTCATGCAGTGTGCACACAGCTGAACAAAATGTGTGCATGTATTGGCCAGCTAGCTGTTTCAGAAGCTGGAGGTACAGCCAGTAGATATCTCTGTAGCAAAGTGTCTAACTTGGTAGTTGTCTCCATGTGGGCTGTGTGCTAAGGTTGTTAGATTATCTCTATGGTAAGAGAAGTTCTTTTAGCAAGAGTCTTGGGGTCCATCAGCTGCATTCTAGATAGCTGCCCCCCTACCCGGAGAAGGCAGTTTTCTTCTGATGGGATAAGGAGCAGCACACAAGCTGGCTTATTGTATTCATAGCAGAGGGCAACAGGGAGGTGCTCTCAGGTGGACACGCTTTAGTCACCTAATTGGTCTGGGGATGTTTTTTGTATGCTAATTCAAAAAACAGAGGAAATTGTTCCACCCATAGAGGGCAGCAGAAGCTATGTAATGTTTCATATTTTCCTATGCACTGGGATAGGATTTGCAGACTGCCCCAGCATTGTGAGCCCAAATCAGCTTCCCTTCTGTTACACAGCAGCCTTGACATTCCCCAGCACCTCACCTTACTCCTTTAAACCTTCACCACACTCCTGGCCATTTGCACACATATCATGGCTGTGTCTCCTTTCCCTAATCCCCATCTGTCCTGCATTGGAAAACCACAACTATCCTTGCTCAGCTGCTAGGTGAAATACTTTGAACCCATCAAATTATATTCCAGTGAACGGTCAAGTTGCACTGTCTTCTCAGAGGCTCTCAGACACTTACCACCACTCAGGGAGCAGCTGCTTTCAGCTGCACTTCCAGGCCAAGAGCACTTCCCTCCCTTTCCCTTCCTCGTGTGTTCAATCCTCCTAGAAGAACTCATTTTCTTTTTAAGTGCCATTTCCCTCCGAAGAGTGACTGTAAAGTGTGTTGTGGGGCCCTGTGTTCATATTGCAGTAAAGCCACCTTGTTCAGTTTTCAAGAGGGTACTCAAACCTTTTTGCCTTTGAAAATACAATGGACCACAAATAAAAAATGTGCACATTATAATTTGATTTAAATCTTAAGTTACAACAAAGTGAAAGCGAATGAAGTCTGTACTGAGGGTTGTTTTACACTCGCTTAAGCCATTCTCTTAAAAACTAGGAGTTATTTATTTTCAAGGAACAAACCAGGGGCCATATAAAATCACTTCCTGGATTGAATCAGGCCCAGGGGCCATTAGTTAGACCATACTGTTTTACAAGATGTCTTTTGAGCTGCAGACTCTGCCGAATTGACCTGAACATCAAGCTGGGCTATTGCCTTCTTGGGCATCATCTGTAATAAAGGATCTATTGCTGCACTCCATGACATTTGTACAGCCTCTTTCGCACCTGTGCATTTGGACAAGTGTCACTGATTCGGTTATTAGCCAGGATAGAATCCAGTTCCTCCTCTCTTCAGTTGCTCTGGCTCCATAGGAGTAGCAGAAGTAAAAAGCTGAAAAGGCATATTTTCCTCACTGAGGTTGGCAGCTTTGATTCTATTGCCCAGAGAGAAGGCGATATGTGAAGGGGCAATTCTTTACAGTACTTTCCAGATTCAACCACACTGTTGAGGCCCTACGGTAGAAACAACCTGTTTTGGTCTCCCCAGAGCTCCTTAGCATGAGATTATTATTATTTGGCCCTCACACAGCTAGAGCCAAATACTTTAAAGATCATTACGGTAAGCATCCTACTTGCCTCTTTGCATGATCTGTGACACCAATTCAGTTCTAAATGCAGAGGTCTGTGGTGATACATAGTCAACATCTCTCTTCTCCTGTGCAAGCAGATCTGTAACAATTTGGTTGGAAACCTCCAGCAGGATACCACACACACTAGCAGTTAGAAGGGGTGTAAGTCCCATTAAAATGAATGAGGCAGATGCTATCCCATGAAGGATCACGCTGCCCACATATTTATTGTGAACACCAGGAAAAACATCTTGGGAGACGAGGCTTCACACATGAAAAGATGCTGGGAGGTGCTTGTGGCATCTAAGATACGTAGAAACTGGGCTGCAGTTGGGTCTTACTCCAGGATGCATGAATGGACTGTCCAGCTGGCTCTCTGGCTGTCCTTATCTATTTCTCCCCCTTCCTTGTGCCCTCATTCCATGCTGCACAATAACCCTCCTTTCTCTCTGCTCCCTGGCAGCCTTTATCACATCACGCTCTTGACCTTCCTCATTGCCCTGGGACATTTCCTCACTGAAGTGTTTGTTTACAGCACGGCAGCCCCAACGATTGGCGTCCTGGCGCCCCTCATGGTGGCGAGTAAGTACAGCCTATGTCCCCTCTGACATTCCCCTTGTAGGCAGTGGCAGATCTCAAATAGTGGGGTGGATGGTAAAATTCTTGTCTGATGAACTGTGTTCTGTGCATCCACTTGCCTTTCCATCTGTCTTAGGTTTCTCCATCCTGGGCATGTTGATTGGGCTGCAATACTTGGATGTAGAAACTGTGTCACGAAACAAGAAGAGAAACTGAAGCAATGGGATCTGTGTATGTTCAAATCGGCTGCCTCCAGGTTTCACTGCCAAATTTCTGCTGTCTTACCCCTCTGAACCTCTCTGCTTCTCTCATCCCTTCAGTCTCCTTGGAGTCAGATCATTGTTGGACTTATCATTTTTCCATATCAACTGATTCTACCTGTACAGGAAACATTTAATAGTGACCAGCACAACAAAAGCCCACCTCTGAGCAACTACCTCAAAAGGTGGGAGGAAGCTGCCCTGATGTGGGCACCACTGTCTGAAATCTCTTAAGCTCCTACGTTGGTGGGGGCCTTGTTCGCCACTGTCCAGCACAGGTAACTTAGTTCTAGCCCAGGGCTTCCTGAAGGAAAGAGAAAGGTAGAGCTGCCTGTGATCTCACTAGAAATAATCACAGGGAAGAGATGCCCAAGTCGAGCCTCTAGTGCCGCTACATAGCCTGTGTGTGTATGCAGTCACAGGGTGGTTTAATAAACAAGGGGGAAAAAATAGTACACAGTGTAGTCTTTCCAGCTGCCGGAGAGAAATGTGGCATCTTACGCACTCCTGGACCAAGAAAGAGGCAGACCCCTTTAGTCTGCCTTGCCCACTGACAAAGGCAAGAACTCTGCATTCCTTTTTTCATTTTCTGGATACACAGTATCGCTGCTCTACCAGTACATCTGTGTAGAAATGGAAGCAGCAAATTCCTTTTGATACTTTCTTCTTCTCCAGTACCATTAGTGAAACTAAACTTTACTTCCACCTTTGTGCACTGAGTCCTAGCTCTGAGCAGAAAGTTTATGCCTAAAGTGAGTACTCTCCAGAAAGCAGAAGGGACACAGGCCAAACATAAGATGAGGAAATACAGCTTTGTAGACTGCCTGGCCTGGAGTGTTGGCAGTTGCTCTGCACAAGAGGGACTAAGTAAAGCAGGGAGGAGCAGGCAGAGGCAAATACAAAGTTGCCTCTCATCAGAGAACAGGTGGACCTTGCCTAGTCAAAGTTACTATCACAGTAGATGACAGAGTGCCAGGTTATTAACCACACAAATACAGTATAACATGGAGCTGGGCCTGTCTATCCCTCAGTTTCTCCATTACCAAAAGCTTATAGGCATGTGTGGTTCTCTCCAGTAACGGGTCAGCTCCTGCTGTGCCTTGGCTACTCCGAGATAATTTTAACACAATTGCACTGTCTGTTATTAAATATAAGTTATATTTAAAAATACAAGGTCAACAAACATTCTCCTGAAACAGTTTGACATTATACAGGCCTGAGAAAGCTCCACTACTTCCACCCTGACTTTAACTAATATTGTCAGTCTAGGCAGCTGGTGGAGGAAGGTCAGTTAGCAGAATCTCCCTCCTCAAGACAGCAGTGAGATTGATTGGTCCAGTACTCATCTGACTGCATTAAGTGCTAAACTAGCACACTTGCTGGTGTTCTGGAGAACTGGCTGGTCACATGGCAGTGATTCTCTACCTTGTTTCATGATGTTCGAACTGGTGACCAAGCTTTTCAGTGTAAAGAAGAGCCTGTAAAAGCAGCTGGAAGAGAGAAGTTCATCTTATTTTAGCCCCTAGAAGTTGCTTCTTCCAAAGGGATCATGGCAACCAAAAGGAGAGGAAATAGACACACTCAGGGACCAGAGGTGCTAACCATCAAGAGAATGGGAATGAATGTTGAAGGCAAATGGACACTGTTTTGAAAGGGAAATGGGCTTGATGGCTGGGAAGTAAGGGCAGAAGGGCTAAGCTGCAAGGAAACATGTACAAGGAGCAAAATCTGAGTGCATAATTAGCTTTTACAACACTGCATTAGAGATATCTTGAAATACTGTATAACAAGCCTCCTGGGAACCAGAGGGTGGGTTCATTATATCGGGGTGTTCACTATAATCGGACTTGGTCATACCCAGGGACCGATGTTCACACTGCCAAAAAAAATCAAAAATTCTGCAGCCAAAAAATCAAAAATTCTGCAAATTCACCACAAGTAGAAATATGCATAGTTTTCTTACTTCTACAATTATGCACTTTTTATTCATTCAAATTTGCTTTGTGGCATGCTGTTATAACAGCTTTTATCCATAAAACCCAGACACCCCCCCCCCCCACTCAGCTGCTAAAAAGATCTGATGCTCCCCTGAGCCTCCCCCAGCAACTTAAAATGCCCCCAGATCCTCTTCCCCAAGTCCCTTATAGGCAAAGGCAGCCCTCACCCCATATATAGAAGCAGTCCTCTCAACACCCATACAGGGATCTCCTTTCCTTCCCCCCACACACCTAACTAAGCAAAAGAAACAGGGAGCAGGCTGTGCATTCACTGCAGCAGCACTCTTGGGGGTAGGAAAGAAGCTGCTATCTACATGCAACCTGCTGGGCAAGGTCATCTTCTCCCTTTCAGTGTGGATCAGCTGGGGTGATGATGGAGGAGGACAGGGGCCTCCTGCTTCAGGCTCCAAACAAAGTGTTAACAAACACTCCTTAGCAGCAAAGTGCCCCCTTCTGTCTCTAACAATGTTAAACAGTGCTGCTCGGAAAGGAAAGAGAGGATTCAAGTGCCCATCCTTGCATAACTTTGATCCAATCACTACAAAAAGCGACTCAGACTGCAAAAAAAGCCTGCTGCAAGTAGCACAGTGAACACAGGTCCCTAGTAATGTGGATTTGATATAAATAGTTCTTGAGGCTGGGACGGTTATAAAGGGGGTGGTTATAACAATGTTTTAATGTATCTAAAAATTCAATAAGGGTTGCCTTTCAATTACTAAATGGCATTAGCAGGAGGGAGTGGAGCAGACAAATGATGGGGGGTGGTCAGGCTGCACGATCAAATATAGGAATGGGGATGTTGCAGCACTTACAAATGGTAGGGTGGCAGGGCTAAGTGAGGGTGAATGGTAAACACAACAGGAGAGTTTGGAAGCCCTGGTGCTAAAGCAGCTTTGGCCTCTCACTCCATTTCATTCCGAGAACTAATACCTGCTATCTGTGCCCCCAGAAAGCATGTATTTGTTTAGTGTGGAGGGCATGAAAGTCGCTTTACAAATGAGTCTATGCTCCCTGAACCCAAAGCACGTACACTCATTGCACACGGTTACCCCATTGCTCCTAGGGTGGCCAGATATGCTAATTTTAGAGGACATTTATGAGAAATACAGGTTGCATGGCTGCATTGGCTCCATCCCGGGGATAACTGCATATCTGGCCACCCTAGGCTCATGGCATTATCAGCAGAGTCAAGCTCATAACACTGCACACATCACTGTGGGCTTGGTGCAGCCCCAGCTTCCATCCCCCTCTGAGAAGCTCAAGGTTTGGGCGTAGCCCGTGGAACATGCTGGTGCTTGCCAAGTACTCTTTAGAAACTGTTCATCTGTAAAAATGTCTATAAAATCCTGACCGTTTGGTTAAAATAGAAAATTTACATTTCCATCTATAGTCAGTAGAATAAAAACTTATCTGCTGGGCTGGGGGGATCCCACTTCCAAGAGTAGAAGCTGCCCACAAATGTCACAGTGCTTAGCAGAGGCCTCGGGCCCAATCGATTTCCCACAATACATCCCAACACAGGCCAGGCCCATTTCCCAAGTAGGAGTTGCATTCCAAGGGAGGGTGGGATGCTCACAAGTGCTATCTAAAGAGGGAAGGTTTTCCAGTGGAAGCTGAGCAAGAGATTGTCCAACTCCTAGACAAAGAAGTGAAGCCAACTCTGGTAAGAGGACCCCAACCCCACTGTGTTCTTTTTGCCAGCAACATAAGCAACGTCTTGAACTCAGGTCCCAACGCTGCCCCTACTGCCACGTTGGGTTGTGTAACACACGTGTGTGGTGCAGGTGATAGAGATGGGAATGGGGGGTTAGCAATCACTGTCTCCCAGCTCTGCCACCTCTCCCCTTCACAGTCTCGATTCCTCAAGGACCACTGGAACACTGCTGGCCCCAGATGTCTCTTCCAGCGCTTTCTGCAAGTCAGACAGAAAAAAGGGGCACAGTTAGACCAGGTCTGGGCTACAGCAGAGTCCATGGGACCCAATGTTGGGATGTTCCCAACATCTGAACCCCATGCAGAGAGAGGAGGAAAGGGGAGATCCCAAGAAGGAATAACTAGGAGAGCAAGAATAGTACTAGTTAGAGAACTCAGCACCCTCTTCCCTAAACAATTCTGTTACGCAGAGAGGTAACAGTACAGAGAGGGGGCCGTGCCAATCAGCTATCTACTTATTGTTTGTGCCATTTAAAAAAACCAAACAACAGTCCCAGCAGCAACAAAATGCATTGTTAGTTAAATCCCACCCATCCATCCTGCTGACTTAGAGATCAGATTCGGCCTCAGCTGCGCAAATGGTTTCCAGCAGATGCAAGGAAGGATGGGAAATGGGGAGCTGAAGGGTGTATGGCCGGGACAGAGTTACTTTTTTAGAAAGCCTACGCAACAAAAACTTGAGCACCTGACCTTAGTGACACATTGCTGAATCTGGTCCTGCCTATTTCAAAAGTGTTGGTACTGCTCACACCCCACCCTTATGCAAAGCCCAGAGCTGGCTCTGCCAATGTTGCTTCAAGGATTAATGCTTATATACCCTATTAATGCTTATAATAATAATAATAATAATTAATTAATAATTCAAATTTTATTAGGCCCAGGTAGGGCCAAAATTAGGAGGAATAACTAGGAAAACTAATTAAAAGGAAGGTTGTGAAACCATTTTTCATGAAAGCCTCCAAGAATCTAGGTAAGAGGAGGAGAGAGTGTTACCACATTGATCACAAATAGAGCAGACAAAACAAGTAAAATGAAGCTATTTATTTATTGGACCAACCTCTGTTGGGGGGGGTGCGCAAGCTTTCAATCAACACAACACTCTTCTGCAGACACAAAACAAAGATATACTTTGCATGTGTCTGTCGCTGCCTGGGTTCACGGAATTATATTTAAGTCTCAAAATGGATCAACACATGCAAAACGATTGGGAGTCGCTGGACTACCAACTATACATGGTGGCAAAACCAAGCCTGTAGTTAGCTCAGTTTCAGTTCCAAACTTCTTTAATCTTGCCTGAGGTAAAGCTCTGTGATGCTCAATGATGGCATACTTTCACCAACAGCAGCTGGTCCTATAAACGGCATCTTAGCTGCCTAGTCTCTTGTCTTCCTAAGAATCCTGGAGAGTGTAGTATAGCCCAGATTCAGGGTTGTACTAGATAGGGCATAATAGAGCAATCTCCAGCACTGCTTGCTCGCTCTTGTCCAAAATTCCCCCACATCTTGTAGCAGTCTGTGTTTAACTGGCTCCTAGCCGCTGAACGTCGTTGTACTAAAAAGGCTAACAAACAACCCTTCCCTTCCCACAGTGGATCTTGCTAGTACTTGCACTCATGATGTCAGTCTTTCAATTACTATAAACAAATGTAATTGTCTCAAAATAAGAGGATATTAGTGGACAGGGCACAGCATCCAACAAGCGTGGGTACTGCGCAGAGCCAGAGAGAAGGAGCCCAGTTGACAAATCCCTTAAAACAGCTTGTCATGGGACCCATCTTGCTTCACAGGGATTGCTCCTGTAATCAGAGCAATCCATTCCCAGGGTTCAGAAACCACCACCATCCTAGTTTAGCCCACAGAGCCATGCTTGCATGAAGACATACTTGCATCCTACCCACAAATGAGCTTTTAAACATTCAACAAGTACTGGACAGGCTTGTAGCCTGAATAATCTGTTTCTTGAAGCACCCACCCATTGTCTGGAGAAGGCAGTGGTCAGAGAAAGGGGCAAACACTTCCTGAAAGCTGCAAGATGTTCAAAAAGAATTATGAAATGACAGTTCTCTTTTCTTCATAAACAGGCATTCTTGTAAGCCAGGAAACAGTAAATTAGATTTAGAGGCAAAAATGAAATCCATGTAGCCGTGGCAGAAGCAGGAACCAGAAAGGCAGCTGCCACATGAGCACTTCACCAGAGTTGTACCAGTTAAAGGCCCCTGGATGTTCCACTGAGAGCTACATCAAGGTTTCCTCTTGTAAGTCTTCTACACCATTTATGGCGAGTGCCACAGGACTCCCTGCACAGGAGAAACCCAAGAGGCTATGTTGGCCACAAACAGTGTAAGACCTTAGGACAAAGCAGGTACCGACAGAACATGGCAGCAATGGAGATATATAGAGACTTGGGGCAGGAGACTGAAGTCCCAAACAGTAGCCAGAGTCCAAGAGACACAGGAGAGGGGTTCATATTGTCAATGCAGTTTGAAGAGACAAGACAGCTTATAAGCAAGAGATAAACAGCTTTATTTTGAATAGCATGTTTTATACAAAAGGCTGTACAGAGTTGAATATTATTATCCAAAGGGGAGGAGAGTGATTAGCAAAGCTTCAGAGAAGCAGAGAGATGCCAGGCAGTTCTTTCAGAAGGCAGGGAGCTGCAGAAGAGAAGGCTCTTGCACACACACTGGGATGGATGTGTGAGGGGTTAGAAGAGATCAGAATCCAGCATGCTGAGAGGACAGCAGAGAGACATCTGAAAATGTGGCTGGAGCAAGTACATGAAGGACTTGAATACCCCAGAAAGCTATGGCTGGTGATTTTGAAGTGGATCCTTAAACGAACAGGGGGAGCCAGTGGAGTCTGAAATCACATTCCTGTCTTCATGCACACTTACCTTTCACCTTTGTTTTAGCTACAAGAATAAAGGGTTAACAGTCCTGTAGACCACAAAGCTTTGTAGCTAGCAACAGGCAAGGAAAGGCAAGACACTGCACACAAGCAGCAGCATGCAGCAGACTTGAACGGAGACACATTAGCAAACTCATCCAGTAAAAGGGAGCATCTAGCCTTTGCTCTAGGCAATTCCCAAGACATTTTAAAATACAGTTATAAAGACAGTCTACCCTAGTTAATCCTCTTCAGCAGCTAATCAACACTGAGAATAACCCAACAGCTAGAAACAGAATCAGGTCACTGCAACTTCCATCAGTTCTCCAACTCCCTCCCAGTAACGGGAAGCTCTGGAATTCAATGCACTAGGACTATTGGGGCGGTGGGATCCAAAGTTAACAGACTCTTATTGCACCTGCCTAATCTTTTATGGGAGCTGGACTCTAGCACTAGGCAGCTCCTGGTGGTACAAACGCCAAGAAAATCACTACAGAGTCATCCCTTTTCAGAGCAGAGCCACAGTTTAACCTGGGCATTTCCTGACACAGCCACATAATGTTGAACCAACACAGGGTTTTGCTATGACAGTTTAACAGCTGCTTGTTACAACCCCATAACCTCTTTAAAGTAATCAAGGCCGCTTTTAAAAGAGGCACTGAAAAGCGCCTCCTGAGTCCCGCGTTGAGAGAAAGCTGTGCAGGGAGTGTTGACATGCTCCCCGCGCTGCCGGAAGTGACATGCTCCCCGTTGTCGCTGCTGACAATGGGGAGCACATCACTTCCGGCAGCGCAGGGAGCATGTCAACACTCCCCGCACAGCTTTCTCTCAACGCGGGACTCAGGAGGCGCTTTTCAGCACCTCGTATAAAAGCGGCCCAAGTTCCTTAGGAACATGTGGAATATGCAGCATGACAACATCTCCCCTGTGCACTCTTCTCTAGCTTGTGAAAGCAAAAGGCTGCAAGTCCTACATTCAGTTTAAAATCCCATTTACAGAGCTTTGTGCAAGTTCCCAGCTTGTGTATGAAGTGGCTCCACTGGAAGGTTTGTACAGCCATCTTCAGCCTCCTTTCTGGAATAGTCCAAAAAGACAGACACCACCCACCAGGATGCAGACTAGGGCTTCGGGGTACTTTCAGCAAGTGATACAGCAACACAATCCAATATAGTTGCAGTGTGTTGTGTAGAAAATGGTGCTGAGCACGACAGAGTTCTGTGAAATGTTGCTGCAAAGCCACCAGGTTACTGCTTCCTAGCATCAGAAATAAAGCCTCGGAGGAGAGCACGAGGCATGGTGCATCTAGCATGAGGATTGCACTGAGACCAGTTTTCTACTTTGACCTCTTACAAGTGAGAGAACAGATATGAATAAGGCCTAAGACAGACAAACACTGCCAGAAGGCCTTTTCCTAGCACTCCCCTTTCCATGGCCACACACAGATTCATTCACACTTGCATCAGAGCACAACCACCACAAGCCCAAGGCCATGATGTTAGCACTTCATTATTGCTTCCCTGAATAGTGGCCCCTACCCCTTGGGCTTGTTTGCTCCGTGCTGCTGAGCAATAAGCACCTGTGGAGAAAAACCTTGCAACAGCAAGGGGGAAGGGCGGAACAACACATGGGAGAACAGCCAGTAAAGAAAGCAGCAGAAGCTGGAGCACCCACTCTAGCAAAGGGCTAGAATTAGAAAACAAAAAGCAGAGAGCTTTTACCACATACAGTTGCTATATCCACAAGCACCAATCCAATGGTTCTCACTGCTCAAGGATTTAATACTTCATTTGACTGATATCACACTCCCCATTGCCAGACTCCTCTCTCCTACACTATTACATACAGTGCCTCCTTCAGCAAGATGCAGGATCTGACAGAGCTGTGAGATGCCCAAAGCCAGATCTCAAGCACCATTCTCTACAGCTGTTTCCCAGGGGGAAGACTGAGGGTCCAACAGCTGGAAGCTCCTAACAGCCAGTCTTCCTACCCTCTTCCCTACATGCAGCACCTTCTGCTGGGGAAGACTAGTACTGAGGTAACTATAGTTTAAATAATTTATCAGAGGAAACTGCAGAATATCTCCTCCCCACAACCTCTCTCAGGCACATTACAAGAAGGCAAAACCAGTGTTGTTCTGACAAGACCTGGCCTTGAGACATGCTGGAAACACCCATCACACTAGTCACCCAAAAACTTTAACAGCAATAGGCCTCATTTTTCTCAGGGTCTCAGAGTAAACTCTTATTCTACCTTTCCCATTCTCCCTACTCCATATCCCAGAGAGAGAAAGAGCAACTAATCTTACCCTAAAATTTCTCTAGCTGTTGCTGCTGTGTCCTTAGTTAAATCTGCAAGTACCATTGGTTTAGTACCAGTGCAGCCCCCAAGAGTGATTAGATAAGCAGATTAGCATGATTCTCCTACCTTGTGTGAGACCTAGTGAGCGGGGTGGGGTGTGGTGGGGTTAGGGCTACAAGCTACAACCCATAATCCGGGATCAGACAGCTGCCCTGTATTCTCTGTAACATACAGCCACATATCATGATCCCAGAAGCGTGGGCAGGAGAAAGAGAGAAATTATCTATTCATGGAGAGAAGCCAGTGAAACACCCAGCTACAACGAAGGTGCACCCTGCGAGGTACCTAGCACAGCTCTGATAAATGCTTCAGGAACTCCATTAGGAAAAACATTCAAACCTTCTCAAGGAGAAAGGGGATGCAATACAGGCCCCCGTTACCAAATGCTGTCCATCACAATGCTATGAAGATATTATCTTGCTCCGCACCTTCCTGGAGCTTCGTTTTAACCCCTTGAGTTTAAGTCAGGCAGGGTAGTATATTCCCAAAACATCTGCATAACTGTGACAATGCAGAATGAAATCTTTCACTTCCTGAACAGTGTGACCACATTACATGGGTTTGGTGAGAGGCCAGGCAGCTCTGCAGACAATGCTCCTAAAGCATTTTGCAAAATCCAGTTTGCAAAAAATCACACAAGTTACCTGCCCACTCCTGACGCACTGTCTGGAAACAGCTTTTTTGCTCTACAAACCGAACGGATTTTGTTATAAATTTGGACATGGTCTCAGGTTTCAAAGTTCTGTCTGAGCTCTCTTCATTCTGTCCCTAAAGCTCAAAGTGCCCCACAAATGCAGCCTCTTTCACTGGGATGTTGTGAATACCAGGGCTGCACTCTTCCCCTCCTTTTGTCTCCCTTATTGACAGACCAGCTAGCCCAGGCCAGTCACCATCAGGAGGAAGTTTATGTGCTTATAAATGAGAAGTGTGCATAAAACTTCTATGTGCAGATAACATTGTGTTTGATACTGGTCAGCTTCTTCTCCTGCACTGCTCCAGTTGCTTTCCCATTATGGTAAAATATCTGGGTTAAGGTATTTATGTCAATTAGCCAGGACTGGCTCATGATTGTGGTGTGGTTGCTATACGTTTTCCATTGAGAGTGGTATTGTTATTTGAATTACTTTTTATTGGAGCCTTTACCAGCATAATCTCTCTCAAGTTCTTGAAATGAATTAGATACTAATCAGGGCAATAAGTCTTAATCAAATGGAAGCTGCCCTTCATTTATTTGGTAGGTTTCAACATTTCCAGGCTGATAGCCCAGATAATGTTTCTTTAGATTTAAAAGACTGGCTGGCAAAGGGAAATGAGATTATCAGCTCTCAAAAGGCTCAGATAGCCACAGCAGCTTCTTGCTGAACAAAGTGTAGGAGCACCAGCACTTTTCACTGTATCCCAATTACATTCTGGGGTTACAGCTAAAATTAAGGCCAAGTCTGGAAACAGTTTAGGCCCTTAGAACTAAGATCCATCTTGCCTTACCCTCTCACCTATAATCCTGACTTCTCTGTGGCAAAAGGCAGCATTTGAAAGAAAAGTTTCGGAGGTGAGGAAGTGTGTTTATATGCAGATATACTGTAGACAGTTTTGTATTTTCACAACAAGGTTAGAGTGTTCCAATCATCTAGGATTTCTAAGAAAACATTGAGAAGCTCAGTGCTTAACAGGGTTGGGCCTTCAGTCCATATAGTTTATCAGATAGGCACTCGCTTCTGGAAATTATCTCCCAGGAAGCTTTGTGGAGCAGACATTGGTTAACACAGTGCACTAGTACATGGATACATCATTCCCTTGGTTATATTTGTGTTAAGGTAATTCTGTAAAAAACATTTTCAGATAAAAGTTTGTGGGAGGCAGATGGGAAACCAGCAGCCACAGGGTTTCTTGGAGCAACTGGTTCCTCCAAATTGGGGCAATTCACAGAAACAGAGCTAGGAATCAGTGGGAATTTACTTACTGTCTGCTCACCATCCAGACTGGCCTGCTGTCTCCGGAGATCAGCCTTAATGAATGCTGAAGAGGAGAGAAAACTGTCAGCAAGCCACCACACAGGGTACAAACTACTGGTCAGCTTCTTACTCCTGCACTGCTCCATTTGGATACACCACACAGGATTACAAAACTCCCACGTTACACAGCCAGGACAACACACAGTTCAGGGGAGAGAACACCAGCCAGACTAAGGAAGAACAGCAAGAGTAAGGAAAAGGATATTGGCTCTCTTTGATTAAAAGGAAGGACTTCTAAAGCAGCCAGACAACCAAGTCTCAGCATAATCTGCAGGGTTTGCTAGACCAAAATCGTGAAATTAGAGACCCTATGGAGCTGGGGCATGCATTCTACTAAGCTCTTATAGAATTGGGGAATTCTGATATGACACCACTTAAAATACAAACGTCTGGCAACCTTAGCAGTCAAATTCTGTCCCAGTGAGAAGAAGCATGGATAAGGTTATGCATCAAGGAAGCTCAAACCACTGAAACCTTCAGCCAGTGGCACAGCCCAGCTACCACATAAAAGCCCTTATTCCACTGGCCTCAATTAGCAGTTACAGAGCTAGTCTTGCAAACAGAGTCCTGGAGTCAGGTGAAGGAACATTTGAGAGAGCTTGTTTACCAGTTATGATGGTCCCCAGAAGCAGAAA
Source organism: Sphenodon punctatus (assembly GCA_003113815.1). Classification (NCBI taxonomy): domain Eukaryota; kingdom Metazoa; phylum Chordata; class Lepidosauria; order Sphenodontia; family Sphenodontidae; genus Sphenodon; species Sphenodon punctatus. The sequence continues at coordinate 1,726,958 of QEPC01003965.1, forward strand.
GGAGCAGAGGAAGAGGTTTCCTGCCCGAGTCCCAAAGTTTTCAATGATCTGCCCTTGGCCGATGGTGAAAAGGATCCCAAAAATCTAAAACACAAAAGTCACATAAAAAGGAAGCAAGCAAGCAAGCTGTAGTACTATCACTTTGCTGCCTGCTATACACCCTCAGTCCCATTTATCACATTAGTTCACCAAGCTTCTTTCTACGACTGAACGCTGACTAAACTGTCACACGGCGGCTGAACTGAGACAGCATACCTTCTTAGAAGTAGGAGGCAACAGACCAACTGTACAGGCTGGAGTCCCCCTACAGAGAAGCAGGGATCAGACTGCTAAGAGTGACACTAGAGAGAGCAAGAACTCCAGCAACATGGAGGAGAAAGGAGAGATGAGGGTGACTGAAGTTTAAGATTAAATTCCGATGCGTGACAACCATAAAATAAAGGAGAAAGCCTGAAGCTGGGTAGGTGCCGTATGAAGGAGGCTTCCTCTGAAGCATCACTCAGCAGTTACTGACAAGAGATCAGAAAGGATACATTATTATTATTACAAACATTTATATAGCTCCAGTCATGTGCCTGGCACTGTACAGAACATAGAAATAGACGCGGTCCCTGCCTGTGGCTTACACTGTGACAAAAGGCAGCATTTGAAAGTAAAGCTTTGGGGGTGGGTGAACCATGTTCCTGTGTAACAGAATGTGACAGGGTCACACAAGTCCATGGGGTCAGGGTAAGTCACTGCAAGGATGCAGCCGTCAGAGCAAATGGAGCCCTAGTAAGTAGCTGGTTCTTTAAGAACCTAGCACAGAGGTGCCAATTAATGTCAGCTTAGGGGCACCAGCTGGGTGTGGCTGTGTAAGCTAGGGGAGCTTTGGGTTTATACGGGTGAGCTGAGGAGCCCAGGAGAGAGACTCTAATAGGGAGAGGCAGAAAGTTGGAGGACCCTGGCTTAGGAGACAGGAGCTTTATGGGCTAGGCAGGGGGGGATCACAAGGTCCTGGCTGGAAGTTAAAAGGCCAGGCCAGGGGTGGCCTGGAGAACAGGTACCCCAGGGATCCGATAATATACAGGACTGTCATTGCTTAAGGGAATACTGGTGTGTGTATATAGTTGCTGGAGCCTAAATTACTGTAAATTAACCAAAACAAAGAATTTAACAGTTTAAAAAAACCTTAAATGAACAAGAGTTTTCTTAAAATACAAAATAAAAACCAAATTCAGTACAATTACAATTAAAAAAACCTTCCACTCCATACATCACAACAAAACATAAACGCCAAAAAACATAGAAATTATTTCAGAATTTGAGCAATATTTAATATTTTATCCTCATCAACATACATGTAATATATGTACTTAATTCCTTACCATGCATACTTTAATTCATTTTTATCAATAACTAAACTTTCACATATTTCCATTATTAAACTTTAATTTATTATCGTAATTCAACAAGGAACAATTTTTTCAGAGTGCATTAAGTCTGTTTCTACAGAACTTCATTCTGTACAACAAATTGTATAATGTTGTCTACACTCACATTCTTAAGTTCATTGTATGAGCTGTATACAATTTGTATACATGTAAATAACAGA
>QEPC01003965.1:1728903-1741579 GCA_003113815.1 Sphenodon punctatus
CTAGGGGCCGGGGTTGGGGGGTTAGGTCGGGGGTCAGGATGTTGTTGGGGGGGCAGGGCAGGGCTCAGGATGTTGCAGGGGGTAGGGCAGGGCTCGGGGCAGGGGTTGGGGGGGGTAGGTCGGGGAGACTGTGTGGGGTGGCGAGCTGGCTCATACACCGGGGGCAAGACGGTAGGGGTGGCCCCGCTGCCGCCAACGGGCCAAGCAACAGCAGCAGCCAACGAAGCTCGCAGGGGGATGCCGACGCAGCCACTTCCCCGGCTCTCCGACAGGAGAGAGGAGCTCATCTGCGCATGTGCAAACCTGCAGAACTGATTTTTTAATTCAATAATAACTCGGTTTTGGCTGCACCAATTACTATCATATTTCAGAAGCACTTGTTATTGATTTCGTACTGCAATCATGTGAAGTTTGTGGGCTCAACTCATCCAGGGGGATGATATATTGATGATTCAGAATTGTGTGGACGCTGTGCATTTTGACCACAACCAATTAACGTTTAAACAGTCATAACATTTTATTTTCCTAATGGATCTTCTTCAAACTATGTGCATATGATGGACCTCACAACTTATAACCATGGATAAATTTTCAGCAATGTAGCTCAAGCAGTTTCCTCAAAATTGAGACTTTAGTAGTCCCCTGTTTATAATGGAGAGTGGTTGTGCATTTAAGTTTCAGGCAGCTACTGCTGCCTGAAAATAATGCACACTAAGATGGAGAAGATATACTGTGGAGTGGTGTTTGGATAGCAATCCTACAGGGCCTCACTGCAAACAATCCTGCAGGGCCTCACATCGTTACACAGACATACCGCATCTAGGAAGAGTCCAGGCTCAGGTGTCCTTTTTCTAGGGAAGGGAGAGAAGCAAGGAGAGGAGACTATTTACCTGTGCAGATACGTTTAAGAGGCCTGACGACGTTCCTTCTGACTCTGGGTACGTTAACTCTACAGCAAACTCAAAGCCCAGTGGCAGGTAACCAGTCATGAAAAACCTGCAAAGCAAGACAGGAAAAAGGAAGAACCATTAAGCTGCAGGATAGCACCATGTCACACCCATCTTGGCTTACTGATCCCACATGATGGGATTGCGCTGGTCCCCATAGCTGTATGGCTCATTAATAAAAGTCAATGGAATCCACCCTCCACCACAAAACCAGCAGGGGAAGAGTCACTGAACAGACATGGCTCAATGAGCCTTGGAGCAGGCCCCATCCTAGGGACTTGTGAAGCCTACAGCTGCTGCAGGGGGAGCTAAATTGCACAATTGAATGTGCAGCTCAAAGGATAGAGTCACTGCACTCTGTGCACCCCAGCACAGGAGACGAGGGGGGAAGCACAGTGAGGAGTGAGCCACCTGCTGCTGCTAAGAAGTACAGTCAGACTGGGTTAGAACTGGCATCTTAACAACAAGCCAGTAAAGAAGTTCAGACATGATGCTGATCCTCCACTCAGCTAGGGATCTATTTCAGAGACTGAGCTGTCAATGCTGCTCTTGCGCCTTCTCTCCAGGATCTGGAGACCACAGTCCCACCTGCTTCCCAAGAGCATTCCATGCAACCAGGCTAGACTGTCCCCGCCTCCCCAGAGCAGGACGTTCAAAGCCAGACAGGTCAGGGAAGGGTGAAAGGGGCTGCTCTGCACGTCCACAGCTCTCACTGTCAGAGAATCCTGGAGACACCTGGGGAAAACAGGGCACCCTGTCCTCACCACTCTCCTGCTGCTGTGCCAAGTGAACTCTGCCTCCTTCCCTTTTATATTACCCCACCGGAGAGAGGAGAGGTTCCTAGTTCAATGTGAGAGGCATCAAAGCCAGGACATGCCTGGGCAGGTTCCATAATTACAACAGAGAGGCTGTGGCATCTTAGTACACAGAATATCCCTGGCAGAAGCAGCCTGAACTTACCCAAGTGCTCCTGCAGTTACAAAGACCACCCAGAGGTGGCCCAGGTCCAGCGTGAAGGTGTAGATCACCAAACCCACCAGGGACATGACGTAAACCACCAACGTTGTCACCCTGCAACACACAAAGCACTATCAGAACCAAGTCCCCTATTTATACTCAGTACAATCCTCCTGTCCCTCCTGAGGAAGGTGAAGAATAGAATCTCCACTGAAAACCAAGGCATACAAAGACTTCCCAAGATTGTACAGCAAGTCAGTGGCAGAGCCAGGACTAGAAGCCAGGTATCCTGGATCCATTCCATCACAATAACCTGAGACCAACTGGAGAAATGTGTTATTTAGGGGGCTGGGAAGGGCACATCTGTGTAAGGAATGAAACTGAGGCAACCTATTAGGCTAGGAATGAGACCTACACTGTCAGAGAATACCACTTGCCAAGGAACAGTTACCATTTGCCAGCCAAAAAAAACCCAAGCGTTTTATGAACCAATTCCTGACTAGCCTCAAGGCTAGACTACTGCAATGCACTCTTCGTGGGACTGTCCTTGGTAAGTGTTGGGCTGCTGCACCAGCTGCCGCTTCCCATCTCCTTTCAGGGGTGGGTCACCATGAGCACATTACACCTATGCTCTATAGCCTGCACTGGCTTCCTATAACTTTCCGGGCACAATTCAAGGTGCTGGTTTTGACCTTTAAAGCCCTAAGCAGCTTGGCCTCCATATATCTGAAAAACTGCCTCTCCTTGCATGCTCCACTGCGACCCCTACAGTCGGCCGGGAGTGCTCTCTTGCGGCTACCGCCAGCCAACCTTGTCCGTATGACAACGGCCTGCAGAGAGGAATTTTCGGTTGCTGCCCCAGCATTATGGAACTCAATTCCCCCAGAGGTCCATCAGAGCCAAGCTTGAACATATTCCAGAGTTTGAGCATTTTATTTTTGGCAGAGCATTTGGCAGGCGAGGACAGAGGTTGCGTGGGTGAGGGTAGGGATTTTTAGGGGATTTTATTATATTGTTTTGTATTTTTACTGTTTTTGCTGTTGCAACCACCCTGAGCCTTCGGGGAAGGGCAGGCTATAAATTTTAATAAATAAATAAATATATGAACAATTATTGTATTCCCTGCACCGAAATGCAGCCCCTTCTGGGGTGGGATTTGGCAGTTGTTTAACAGCCTATGCAAATGCAGCATGACAGAAAATAGGCACAGCCTAAGGAGAATCACAGATCCAACTGGAATTTCCAGGCTTGGGAGGAGGGGATTTAAGGAAGTAATACAATAAGACATATTGGATTTTGGGCAGGACAGAGAGACTAACATCTTCTCTCTGAGAATTGTCCTGCAGTCTTTAACAACCACATAGGATCAACACCCAGTCTCATGTCAATTATATTTTACTTCTCCAAATGTAGCAGTGATGGAGACTAGAAATTATCTGGACATGCGTTTCCCCATCTAATGAGCTCTAGAATTGTCAAGATCAATACTGGAGAGGGTCAGCCCTGAAAGGGGAGAATGGTGCCCACATCCCCTGTGGTGTCCAGGAATCGTTGCTGTCCCCCTGTGGAAAAAGCAGTAATTCCATTGGCACAGAAAGGATTGTCTGCCTAGTGCTGGGAAATGGTATCTGACTGAACAGCGAGCAATCAACAGGTTGATGTGCACCGCCTACTCCAGCTCCAAACGCCAGTAGAGCCTACCAGATTAAGTGCTGGACATGTACCTGGAAGAGCAGGGTTCAGATCCCATCTCAGACACAGATTCACTGGGTGACTTGCCCAAGACCACCATCTCTCAGCCTCAGTTTCCCGTAAGTAAAATAGGAATAATAATGCCCCACAATCGCAGGGTTGTTGTGAGGGTGAGCTAGATATGGATTGTAAAGCACTTTGAACACTGAAAGTGCTAAAGAAACTAAATCATCATCATGATGCTAATGCAGGATCCCTGGACCAAAGGATCCAGCCCCTGAATGCACAGTGCAGAAAAGTGCTCCAGAAGCATGCATATTCCTGCAGTGACCAATCACCCAGCACTGAATCGGAATCCCATCCCACAAGACTGCCTGGCACTGGCAGAGTCCAAATAAGTTGAATTAACCAAGTCTTGAAGTCGGGCCTCTTTCAGCTACTAGTGAGTTTTACTGACACTTAGGAGGGAAAGACAATAACAGAGAAGGAGGGGAAGAGTCCAAGGGAAGTAGAGTAGTGGGGATGAAAGTAGAGAACACCCCTGGTTCATTTCCCAGACCTTGGGTTGCTCTCACAGGGGTAGTGACTATTACTTTAGTAGAAGCACAGAGCAGAGATATTTAACAGTGCACAGTGGAGAATTGCTGGAGTAACTGACAGGCTGCCCTATGCTGTAGGAGCCTTGCTGGGGCTCTGAGGGTTAAGCCACCTCATCAGCATGGGGGCTGGGAGAGGAGTTAGACTGCCAAGTCTGTGCAGCAAAACCGCAGGGGAGCTTTTCTGAGGAACCAGCAACACTCTCACTTCCATGTGCCTAAGCAAGCCTGACACTCATCTGTTGCTTGCTCTCCCCCCACCCTATTTCCCACTCCTCTTAAGAAAAGGATTAAAGAGCGTGCACAATGAGCTGTGGGAAAAGAGCCCCAATTTAGGGAACCAGCCACAGGGAAGCACAGCCAGGGCAGAAGCAGCAGACCTGAAAGCACGTGTCCCAATCTCCTGATGCAATTTCTGGGGGCAGAGAGATAAGGATGCATGCAGCAACCAGAAAGGCCAGCTTTGCCATTGCCCAGTAACAAACCATGACACCATTACTTGGAAGGAGGGAAAACACAAGGGGTAGAACAGCCAAGAAGGAGTTTAGCTGTGAAAGCATCAAAACCAAACACTATCCTATGGTAAAAGAGAGACAGGGGCAGAGGGTCCTACAGGCCTCCAATACAGGCATGTGCCACAGCTCTAACCAGTGGCTGGGAAGTTCTGTGTGCGACTCTGGCACTGCTTGCAGAGAGAGAGAAAAGGCTCAGGGACTGGAGACAAACCTCATCAATCATCATCCTTTTCTGCCCAAGGATCAGCTTTAGCACCTAGCAGCCCAGAGTGCTTCATTTCTAATACAGTTGCGCTAACAACACTCCCCAAGTTTCCTCCGGCAAATCACCTCACTTCTGTATCTCAGTCACCCCACTCAGAAATGCAAGGTTCTGTAAGTTTCCCATCAGACACTGCATCTTGAGCCAAGATAAATATAGTACACAACATAGCAATTACAATCATGTGGAAAAGGCCCATCCCTGGGCCCAAGCTGCAGGCCACCATATTTATTTTGGGCTCAAGTGTGATTCTAGCTGCCTTTCCATTGCTGAGCAGGACCCAGACTGGAGAAACAGCAGGTTGTGCTCTCACTGAATATTTCTCAGACCAAAAGGGCCCTCCAACAGGCATACTGGATTCCAAATACTAAAAGCAATAGCTCTGCAGCCTTGGGATGAGCTTCTTCCCACAAAGAGCTGGGGGAAGAAGGCTGAGAAAGCAGCAGCTTCATGGACCCTCACCACCACATAAGAAGCAAGAATTCAATTCCTGGTTAAGAGATGGTGAAACCCTGCCTAACCTGGAATCAGTTTGCCAAGGAAATTTTGAAAGGACACTGAAAATAAAAGCACACTTAAAACACTGTCCTTCCTTGTGTTCGTTTAACTCCCTCTTTCACTACATTCACAGTGAAGGTTTTTTTTTTTCTTAAAACTTCATTTGCTCTTTCCATCAGGCATGGAGAGTGAAACAGGAGTTGGCAGTCACACACACTACCCTTACACTGCTGCCTGTCGCTCCTGATGCTGTCCAGCTGCATATTGATACCACTCTCATCAGAGCCCCTTGTAGCATGGGAAAATTTAAGGACAGTTTTCTCTGAGATTAAAAAAACCACTTTTTAACAGTTTCTATTCATATTTGTGGTTTTACACATCTTTCACTCTCTAAACCAGACCAAATTCCTGTAAGAGCCCTGGGTTAAATTTATCTCAGGGAGTTAACCCCCTGAAATCATAGGGTTACACATAGGGTAACTTACACCACACTGCCCACAGATGCCACGTGTTCTCTCTGTCCCTTCAGGACTTCTGCACAAACTGGATATTATTTTCATATGGCCAAGACTTGACCCCCTGTTCCTTCTGTGACCACAAAGCCCTTACACTGCAGTTTTCATGCACCAACACAGCTCCACATTACACTCCTTAGCTACGCCAGCCTGAGTCACATTGCTACCATTACACAATTGAAAGAACCTGAAGTTACAGAGCAGCCACAATGCAGTTAGTGATTGGGTGTTCCACATCCTGAGGTACAAAATGGGACACACATAACCCAGTCCAGTTGCACACAGCAGCACACAAGCAAATGACTAGTCATCTAAAGAGCCTTTACACCTGCTCTTCTCTCTGTTCCAACAACACTGGAAGTGCTTGTCTGCCATCTTAAAACTGACCTAGGAGATTACTTTTTCTCCAGGCATGATCCCTGGAGCTACCAGAGCTCATGGCTTGAGCTGATGGCTAGAGGCAACCAAAGCAGATCTGGACCTTATAATACCTACGCTGTGGCACTAGTTTTGGAATCAACCTCTTGCAGAGAGAAGCCCATGGTATCAGAGCCATAATAAAGGCTAGTAGGCTACTGTGGGGCCTACAGAGAAATGTCATAGAAGCTGTATTATCTCCTGTTCAAAAAGTAAGAGACTTCAACCCTGACCTGGAAACCATGTCTATACCTCTCTGACAAAAAGCCACTCATGATAGAAAGCTCTTCACCCACATTTCCTGTCCAGGTAGGCAAGGACTTGGCATAATCAGGCAAAGACAGCATTGCATCACACATGATAAAAATGATAAATGACTCAAACTCTCCCCTGGAATCACTATGGACAGAAATTCCACATTTAAACGGAAACTGGATGTGGAGCTATATTAGCAGCTCCGTAACCAGGATGCTGACGGTGATTGTGAAATGCTAAGGAAGATTAGGGAGGCTACAAAAATAGGAAGTGCAATAATAATGGGGGATTTTAACTACCCCCATATTGACTGGGTAAATGTCTCCTCAGGATGTGTTGCAGAAACCAAGTTCCTAGACGCTGGCTGATTTTACACATGCATAATTATTCCAAAGTAGCTGTAAATCTGGATTTGTCGTTCTGGTGTCATAATTCAGGGAAAACTCTTTACACTATCATTAATACTCAGGAATACGCACACTAACCTGGATTGGTGATGTAGATGGGAATTCCAATATTAGTGCAGTTCTCTAGGGTTTTGATGGGGCCTGGTTAGAAATAAACGTCTACACAAACACTATTCCAGACATATTTAAGTCTGGAGTAAATAAATCCTCAAAAATGAGAACATATAACTCCAGATTACAACAAGAATCCAGAATTATGTACTTTGGAATGTCTGTGTACAAAAGCACTATATTGACTGGGTAAATGTCCAAGCTGACTACTTCCTGAAGCAGCTTGTCTTGGAACCCACAAGAGAAGATGCCATTTTAAATCTTGTTCAAACCAAATCAGAGTCTCTAGTGGAAGGAGTAACAGTGGCAGAATCACATGCTAATAGTGATCACAATTGGTAGATTCCATGGAATCCCGAAGGATGACCGCTTGTGCAATCATTGCAATATGGCGGTACCAGAAACAGATAAGCACATTATTTTATTCTGTCCTGCAATCAGCCACCTGAGGGATAAATATATTGGTCCCTTTATTGACAGGATGAGCGACGGAAGGAGTGACGACCTCAAATTGTATTGTTTGCTTGATGAGAACGACTCCCCTCGCTCTTATGCAGTGGCAGCATTTTGTGCAAATGTCGTTCTTTTTAAACAGCATGGTGAATTTTCCACCCGAGGCAGTATATAGTTTTGTTTATATATCAAAATTGTGTATATTTTTAGTTGGCTGTTTGCCTTGACCTTTGTTTTCTTTCATTGTATTCTGTATTTTGTATGTTTGTTATGACCTATGGCTAACAATAAATATTTTACTACTACTAGTGATCACAATGTAATTAGATTCAACATGCTAACAGCAGAGAGATTACCTAATACGTCTGCCACAAGGGTGTTGTTTAACTTCAAAGCGGCTAACTATGCAAAGGTGAGGAGATTAGTTAAGCAGAAACTAAAAGGGGAAATCAGGATCAAAGGCACGTAAGAGGCATGGAGATTGGAGACTATTGAAAACTACTATCTTAGACATCGAGATTAAATGTATACCACAAATAAAAAAAGACAGGAAGAGAACCAAACAAATAACTGCATGACTGAAGGATAAAATTAAGGCAGCTATCAGAGCCCCCCCCAAAATGTCTTTCAAACAATGGAAAAGTATTCCAAACGAGGTAAAAGGAAATGAGCATAGACATTGGCAGAGTAAGTGTAAACCATAATAAGACAGGCCAAGATGGAATCTGAAGAACAGCTTGCTAAAGATACAAAATCCAATAGCAAACTTTTTTTCCAGTACATCAGAGCCAGGAGACCTGTTAAAGAGGTAACTGGTCTGCTAGATGATCAGGGAACAAAGGGCATGCTCAAAGATGATCAGTTCTTTGCATCAGTTTTTATTGCAGAGGATGTTGGGGAAGATACCACTCCAGAACCATCTTTTGTTGGTGATGAATTATCTGAAATTAGCATCACATCAGAAGAGATCTTATTGCATATCGACAATTTAAACAGTAGCATGTCACCCATACCAGAATGGTATTCATCCAAGGGTACTGAAAGAACTCAAATTTGAAATTATAGAACTACCATCAGTAAATTGTAAGTCACTGCTAAAATCCTCCTCTGTACCAGAAGATTGAACGTTAGCAAATGTAACACCAATTTTTAAGAAGGGCTTCAGGGGTGACCCTGGAAACTACAGACCAGTAAGCCCGACATCATTACTGGGCAAACTGGTGGAGAGCATTGTTAAAAACAGAATTACTAGGCATATTGACAAGCATGATTTGATAGGTAAAAACCAGCATGGCTTTAGCAAAGGAAAGTCATGTAGCATTTTATGAGAATGTCAACAAACATGTGGATGGCGTGATCTGGTTGATATAGTATATTTGGATTTTCAAAAAGCATTTGACGAGGTCCCTCAGCAGAGACTCCTGAGCAATCTAAGCAGTCATGGGATAAAAGGAAGAGTCCTGTTATGGACTGGTAGCTGGTTAAAAGATAGGCAACAAAGGGTAGGAATAAATGGTCATTTTTCAAGTTGGAGGGAGGTAGACAGTAGGGTGCCTGGGGGATCTGTACTGGGACCAGTATTGTTTAACATACTGATTAATAATCTGGGGAAAGGGGTAAAGAGCGAGGTGGCTAAATTAGATAGTTAAGACCCAGGCAGACTGTGAAAAACTACAGCGGGATCTTGCACAACTAAGTGAACGGGCAATAAAATGGCAAATGAAGTTCAATGTTAATAAGTGCAAAGTGATGCACACAGGGAAAAATAATCCTCACTATACATAACACAATACTAGGTTCAAATCTGGGTGTAACCACTCAGGAGAAGGATCTTGGAATCATTGGCCCTTTTCACATGAGACGCCTCTCCCTCCCCCCGATGACCGCCACAGCTGGTGGGTGGGGGTGCATGCACACTCCCGCACTGCAGCCATCACCCACACACGGCTCTATTACCCAGAACGGCAATGGTTCCGTGTGTGGAGATGGGTGGGTCTGTGTGTGACTGCCCCCACACCCGTCGCCCCTACACACGGCATACACCCATCCTGCCCCCGCCCCCTCACACTGCGGCCTGTTTGAAAAAGGCCATTGTGGATAGTTCCTTGAAGACATCAGCTCAGTGTGCAGCAGCAGTCAAAAAAGGAAACCAAGTGGTAAGCGTTATTGTGGAAGGTATAGAGAACAAAAGGGAAAGTATCATCATGTCGTTGTATAAATCTTTGGTACAACCCCACCTTGAATACTGTGCACAGTTCTGGTCACCCCATCTCAAGAAAGATAAAATAGAACTAGAAAAGGTTACGAGAAAGGCAACAAGGATGACAGAGGGATGGATCAAATTCCATATGAGGAGAGGTTCAACAGGCTAGTTTAGCTTGAAGAGGTGTTCGAGGTGGGATACGATAGAAGTTTATAAAATCACGAGTGGCATGAAGAAAGTAAATAGGGAACTGTTGTTTGTCCTTTCTCACAAACAAGGGAACACTCTCTGAAGTTAAATGGCAGCAGATTTAAAATGAACAAAAGGAAGTACTTTTTCACACAATGGACAATACAATTGTGGAACTTGTTGCCAGAGGAGTCTGTGAAAGCTAGCAGCATAACTAGCTTCAAACAGAAATTAAATACATCCTTAGAGGATAGAGTCATAAACACCTACTAGTTGGGGCTTAAACCCCCTGGCTACCAGTAGCTGGGAGTGGTTAGCAGGACATGGGTCACACCTCCATGACCTGTACATGTACTTCTCTTGAACTACCGGAGCTGGCCACTGTCAGAGACAGGATGCTGAACTAGATGGACCGCTGGTCTGACCCGGTATGGCACTTCTTATGTTCTTAAGTCAAGGCCTTCTGTTAAAAGATCAAGTGAATCAGGAAGCAGAACCTCCGCTAACTCAATTCTCTCTGCAGGTAAAACCCTGGGAAAGAGTGGAAGCTCCCAGCCTAGAACTGCAGGAGGCCCTTCACTGTATGCTAGCAGATGGCAGTATAGGCTGCCAAATCCAACTGGCCCCAGCCCGCACCCTCACATAATCCACCCTGCCTCAAGGGGGGAAAAAGGCACAAACACAGAGTGTGTTTGTGGGCAGAGAACCCAATGGGCCTTTCACTGTGTAGGACAAGAGGAAGGGGGGTTTTGGACGAGAGACTTACAGAAACCGATTTGTAAGGCAGAGAACAGGTCTGGTAATGTCTGATTCTTTCAGTACTGGGAACTGTCTCGGCTTGCACAAAGCAGCCCCAGGTCATCTTTAACCACTCCCTTCTCAGGAAGCTGGTGCAAACCTTACTCTGGCACTAGGTGCTCACTTAGAACTTCTGGACACAAAACACAGCAACAAAAGAGATCTGACTTGGAAATTTGCCTCATTCTGTCTCCTTAAAAGGAGGACATCACATGTCTATTTCCAGTCCCTGCCACTCTATGAACTCACCTCCAGAAAAATATATACCCTAATCTTGCCCTTCGTGACTTATCCAGGCTGCTCTAGCTATTTGGGTTTGCTCCCCCACTCCTGAAGTGCCACAAAGCATCTATCTAAGACCCTTATGAAGATCGCTCTGTAGAATGTTCTGACAAAATGGAGGAATCAGAGTTGGAAGGGTCCTCAAAGGTCACCTAGTCCAACCCCTGCTCAATACAGGAAATTCACAGCAACAGCATCCCCAACAGATGGCTCTCCAGGCTCTATTTGAAAACCTCCAATGAAGAAGAGCCCACCACCTCCCTAGGTAAAAATAAAAATAATTATTATTTTATTTTTATAATGCACACACACCCCTGCCTATATGGCACTCAGAGCACTTTACATTTACATAAAACCACAATATAAACAATTTAAAACTATTTAAAACAAGTAACTAAAAGAATATTTTTAAAACTGTAAGATAGGGAAAGGAAAAAGGGAGGACAAAATACATTAAGGGGACCAGCAGTGGATCATAAAAGCACCTAGAAAACATATACATTTTCTGGTGCTTTTTAAAGGTATGGAGGGAGGAACTGAGACGAACATCCGGGGGAGCGAGTTCCCCACTAAGGTAATTTGTTCCACTGTCAAACAGCTCTTACTGTTAGGACGTTTTTCAATGTTTAACTGTAATCTGCTTTCTTGTAATTTGAGTCCATTATTTCTAGTCCTGGCTTAAGGGGCAAGAGAAAATCTTTGCCATCCTCTCTGTGACAGCCCTTCAGGTAGTGGAAGATTGCTACCATGTCTCCCCTTAGTCTTCCCTTCTCTAGGCTAAACATACCCAGCTCCTTCAACCTTTCTTATAGGACTTGGTTTCCAGCTCCCTGACCATCTTTGTCACCCTCCTTTGAATCCATCCCAATTTGTCAATGTCCTTAAAGTACAGTGCCCAGAACTCCAGATGAGGTCCGACCAACGTAGAATAGAGTGGAACTATTGTTTCTCGTGACTTGGAAACAATGCTTCTGTTAATGCAACCTAAAATTGCATTAGCCTTTTTTGAGGCTGCATCACACTGTTGACTCATGTTCAATTTCTGATCATCAACTACAATCCCCAGATCTTTTTCACACGTATTGTTGCAAAGCCAGGTATCCCCCATCCTGTATTTGTACATTTGATTTCTCTTATCTAAATGAAGACATTTACATTTATTTCTGTGGAACGTCATTTTATTAAGTTTCAGATGGCTACTCTAACCTTGGTTGCTATGGTTTACCCAGTGGTAGTAGTAGGTAGCACAATTTCCTCAGCTCTATCCCACATGTATTTTATTATTTATTTGTATTTAATTCTTGTTATTATTATGCTATACTGTAAAAAGGTTATTGCAGTGCAATCAATTGTGTGTTCGACTGTATATCCAGCCGGTTTTAGTTTTTCCTTTTTGTGTTATGAGACATACAGCGAAAGCTTGACAATAAACAATTGATTGATTAAGTTTCAGCCCAGATTTCCAACTTATCAAGATCATTTTGAATTTTATTTCTGTCTTCTAAGGTATTAGCTATCCCTCCCAGTTTTTGTCATCTTCAAATTTAAATAAGCATTTCTTCTACACACAACCCCCCCC
>QEPC01003965.1:1742540-1781167 GCA_003113815.1 Sphenodon punctatus
AAAAAACTGTTTTGCTGGGGCTTTAATTTTTTTGACATTGCAGCCATTTAAAAATGGCTGCAATGTCAAAAAAACCGGTACACCGAAATCCGGTACCGGGTCCGGATTACCGGGTCGAATCCGGTAATGCCGGTACGCCCGATACCGGCATTATCGGATACCGGTAGATCCGGAATTCCCACCCCTAGTAAATAGGTATTCTCTGATCAACTCTTTATCTATTCTGAGCTGCAATCCTTTTCCCTCATCATTCATGCTACTTCTGCCAGGTTAGACATAGTTTCCCTTTTGGGAGAAGACCGAGGCAAGTTAGGAGCCTTCTCTTTGTCACTCGTTTACATTTCACCATCTTCACCAAGCAGCGGACCTACCACTTTCTCTTACTTCTGACATCCCCTTTTTATTGTTCTTGGCATCCCTCGCTGGCCTCATTTCATTCTGTGCTTTTGCCTTCCTGACACCATCCCTACAAGTCTGGGCTACTTGTCTGTAAACATCCTTTGTGACTTGTCCCCATCTTCCATTTCTTATACGTGTCATTTTAAATTCTCAGATCATCAAAAAGTTCTTTGTGCAGCCACATTATTTTCTTTAGATGTCTCCCATTTTTCTCTCTCGTTGGAATTGTTTGTTATTCTTCCTTCAATATCTCATTTTTTAGAAACTCCCACCCATCTTGGACTCCTTTTTCCTTTAGTTTATCTAGCCATGGGATCCTGCCTAGCATTTCTTTGAGTTTATTAAAATCGGCTTTCCTAAAGTTCAAGGTACACGTTTGACTATGCTCACCTTTACTTTTTCTTAAGAACATGAATTCCAACATTTCATGATCACTTCCCCCCAAAGTTCTTCCCACTACTTTTACCTCATCGACCAAGTATTCCCTGCTGGTTAGGATCAAAGAGGATGTTTGTCTCTCACATGCCTCACACCAGGACAGGTTCAAAGCTAAACACAAGCAGCAGAACTAAAACCAGATGCACAGAGGACATCCAGAGCAGCAGTTCAAGCCCCTTGTGGAGCAAACTAGGAACAAGCAGCACCCAAAGCACAGCTTGTGAGCTCCCTCCCAAACTCAGGGCACTTCCAACATGAGTTAGTACACTGCCACACATTTCTATTGTTACCACAGGGTGACTGGATTTACAATAGGGGTGGTCTTATGCATTCCCGTAACCGCTCATAATGAACTATTATGGATCAATCCATACCGAACCGCAAATGTAGCAAACAAGCCAGTTGTGGTTCAGTTTAAAATCCATTTTAAAAATATCACTGCACATGCACAAAATGGTCACTGGTCCATTCTACACATACATGCCCTTTTCCAAAAGGGCAGCAATGCTGCTACTGCCACCCTTTTGGAAAAGGGCACATATGCACAGAATGGTCCAGCGGTCATTTTGCACATGTGCAGTGATTTTTATTTATTTTAAATTATTTTAAAGTTTTTAATTGATTTAAATATGAATCCACACATACTAAATCTGGAAATTGCAAGATCAGAAACGCAAGTGGAACCGAAATGCAATTTCCTCCAGTGGCCCACCCATAATTTATGATAAGCGAATCCTCTCCTACACCCTACCAGTAAATGAGCCATTCCCTTCGAGGAGCTCATCTCTGAACTGGAAATGCACTTGGGAGAAGGGAGTACAAGAGACTTACTTGTACATTTTGGTTTTATCCAACCAGATGCCAGTGATCAGAGCGCCTACCATGCCAGCCACTACAATGGTGAGTCCTATTCTTCCAGCATTCACTTCTTCCCCCTGTAGTGAAATACACAAATACAAGGACTGATTACTTAATGACTATCTGCAAGATGGGCAAGATAACTAAAGGACCACAAAAGAAAACCAAAATACACAAGACCTTTGAGAGTTCTCTTTCTGTATTGGCTTTCACATCAGCTCATTCAGGAAAGATGAGGCCCAGGCAACTGTAGGATTAACTGCTAACTGCTAAACAATATAGATGGCCCATCTCAAGGTATAAACACTCCCAGATTATTCATTCCAAAAAGGAGGTGCTGTAGGCAGTGGCTGTTTTTACATGATCCTAATACCGGCATTAACCCCTCTAAATCTGGACTGTAGTTGAACATGTGAATTGCCATGCCAGCTTAATTCTTTTTTTTTTATTACAATTTATTTTATTACAATATCCCCACCTCTCCAACATATAATAGCTCGAGGCAGCTTACAAGTATAAAATATTTTTAAAACATACAACTATAAAAACCAATAAATAATCACTAAATGATCAAGCAAAATATCAAAAGGGGATGCCACAGAATCAAAACAAAACCCCTCCCCCCCTCCCTTCCCACCACCCTCGTCGAAGGCTTGGCAGAACAGCCAAGTCTTACAAGAACGACAAAAGAGGCGAGGTTCGGGGCCACCCCTCTACCGGAAAGGAGTTCCACAGCCTAGGTGTGGCCACCGAGAACGCCCGCTCCATAGTTGCCCCCTGGGCAATCCAGGGGACATCAAGAAGGGCGCTCCTGGCGGACCGCAGGGGCCAATCCAGAACACGGAGGGTGAGGCGGTCTCGCAGATAGGTGGGGCCCAGGCCATTAAGGGCTTTGTAGGTAAGAACCAACACCTTGAATCGGGCCTGGAAGACTCTAGGCAGCCAGTGCAGAGCACGAGGCACTGGTGTAATGTGCTCACAGCAGCCCATCCCCGTAAGAAGGTGGGCCGCAGCATTCTGCACCAGCTGCAGTCTCCGAACCGTCACCAAGTGATGTTTTTTTTAGCAGGGACCGCACCACCGCCTCCTTCAGGCAGCTCGGCACCCTGCCCTCCCAAAGGGAGACGCTGACCACACCCACCAACAAAGGTCCCAACATCTCCCTGCTGGCCTTAACTAGCCAGGACGGGCATGGGTCAGGTTCACAAAAGGTGGCTCTAACAGTTCCCAGGACATCCCCCGCCTCAGTGGCTGACACGCCCTGAAACTGATCCCAGAAAACCAGACATGGTGAGGCTTCCACAACCTCTGGTTCTCCTAATGCCAAAAACGCAGAGTTGAAATCATGGTGAATCCGAGCAATTTTATCTGCAAAATGCTTAACAAACATGTCACAGCGGGCAACTAATATTTCCGGTTCCAGGCGGAGGAAGGCCAGACCGACCAGCCCTCGCACCACCCAGAAAAGCTCTGCTAGACGAGATTTTGCGGACGCAATCAAGGAAGCAAAAAACTCCTTTTCTGCTGCCTTGATAGCCACGGCATAGGTTCGTAAACTAACTCTATGTCACAATCTGTTGGCTTCCACACGAGACCAACACCACCGTCACTCTAACCGCCACCCTTGCTGCTTCAGCTGTCTCAGGCCATCCATGAACCACGGAGGTCTGAGATGCTGGTGTCTCAGAAGCAGATGCCTAGGAGCCATCCAATTGTTGGCCTCTGATAGCAAGATGTTCCAAAAAGCCATGAGGACATTGAGCAGCAGGCTATCAGGGTCAGAGGGTAACTCCCCAAAAGAATTCTGGAACCTCTCTGGTTCTATCAGTCTCCGGTGAGGAACCAACCGAACTGGTTCCACACCCTTCCAAGGGGAGACGTGCGCCAAGAGGCAGGTTTGCAGGAGGTAATGATCTGTCCATGACAAGGGCTCTGCTATCACCTCCCCCACCAACAGATCCCCTGCCTCAAGGCCAGTATAGAAAATCAGGTCCAGGGTATGTCCTCCATTACGTGTAGGGCTGATGATCACTTGAGACAGATCCATGGTTGCCATGGCGGTCATGAATTCACAGTCCAAGACTGGCGTCAGCGTGAATGCTGAAATCCCCCAAGACTAAGTCTTTGGGGATCGCAACACCACCTCCAACACCAGCTCCGTCAGAGTGTGTAGGGATGCCGCTGTACAGGTAGGTGCACGGTATACAAGCAGCATCCCCAATCTGTCTCCTGCCAAATCTATAACAAGATGGAGTCCCTCACAACCCAATTCCAACTGCACTGGATACCTCCTAATGGACCACGCCGCCCTAAAAATAATGGCTAAACCCTCACCCCCCCTTTCCCTGGCTGATGCTGCACGGAATACCTGGCTGGAACTAGGTCAGTCAAGACAGGCCCCAACTCATTGTCAAGTCAGGTTTTTGTAATGCACACGAGGTCGGCCGCACAATCCAGGATCAACTCCCAGATGTAAATCACTGGGTGTTTTTAGGCAAGCACCTCTCCATCCATTACCCACCCATCATGTATGTTGCAGGGCGCATTGGTGCCCTATGCAGCCCTGCAACATGCATGAGGGATGGGTGATTGGTGGGTTATGGGTGGGGAGGCGTTTGTTTAAAAATACCCACTTCCACTTCCTGATTTTTAACTCCTGTTTCCTGGTTTTATGCTGGCGTTGTTCAACATGATTTCCAAGAATTTATTTAATTCGGCATGAAATAATACAGGAATAGTGATTATGTGAATGACTAGTTCAGTATTAAGTCACTCCACCATTGAGAATTGCAGGTAGAGTTTATATGTCCCTTCTACCAAATGTCTCTGTGGTATTCTGCAGTCTCGGGAGACAAAATGTTACAGGTAGGAATTTACAGCAGAGAAGGCTGTGACAAAATCCTACCCATGCTGACTCCTAATCCACTCTGAACCTGCAGCGTAGGGAGTCCATCACACCCATCCACTCCAGAGACCCATAACAGCAAGTGACATAGGCACAGCAAGGACATTGGGAGGAGAGGAACTCACAGCAGCCCACACAGCACCCAGAAACAGAGCAGATTAAGGCAGCTCTGAAATTCAACTGTGCTATCTATGTGGCAGAATCCAGTTCCCTTTGCAACTTCCCTTTTTGTCTCGGTTCTCTAAACAAATACAGAATCCCCTCTGGAAATTTATGTTCCGGTCAATTACTGACAAGACTGATGTGTTAACAGAGGCATTTTCCTCTCAGTCGGAGTTCCCCGAGGTGCTAGAATTCAAGTGAGCTGCACCATGGGATTGATGCAGTCCTCCCTGTGACTCATATCAAAATAAGCGTTTACACTGCCAAACCGGAATAGTGCTTATGCCGGAATATTAATGATCGTGTAAACAGTTATTCCTGAATGACAACTCCAGAATGACAAAAAACAGAATTACAGCTACTTCAGAATAACTCTGCAGGTGTAAAAACAGCCAGTGTTACATGAGCGATTGTAGAGGTTTAATCTCTTCCAGCAGGAAGAAATGCAATGAACTTAGCTGTACCAGTTCCAGCAAGATGTAATGCAGAGAAGTGAGCAAGTAAGCCACTGCACAGTGGCAGTGTAGCGATGGGCCTCAAAGTCCCAGTCTTTTCAACGAGAAGTGCTACCTTCTTTATCTTATATGCACATTTTCTTTCAACGCCAACACCTCCGAACAGCATAGTACATGTCAGCAGGACCCTGGAATTGGGAAGCACTTACTGGATAGTGATGGATCACCACGCGGTTCAGCAGGGTGGACAAAGCATAAAAGCAGCCTGTATTCAAACCTGAAAGAAGAAAAACAAAACAAAACAGCAGATTCAGAGCCTGCTGTTTTACTGCTAAATGAAATAAAGTCAGGGACTCGAGAAAGCTCTGCTACGGCTGACATTCTAGCCAGAAGACCCAGAAGGCCCAAGCCTCAGATGCAGAGAGAAGGCTAAATCTTTGGAAAAGAGGATACACCATGCTGCAAATTCAGAACTGCTCTTCCCCAAACAGAGGAAGGAGGGGGGCACACACAGGTTTAGGACATCACTCATGGGGTCTAGAGCTCAATATCATATCCTCACTCTAACACAACCACTTCACTTTCACAAATGGGGTTGAGCCCTTCCAAATTCCACATCAAATCCCAGCAACTGGTCTAGACTGTTGCAGCGTCAGGAAGCCACTTGCAGCCTGCTTATTCTTGATATGGCACAAAAACAAAAATAACTGCAACCTAAATGTCCTATTCCAACCAGTTAATTTATTAAACTCTAAAATAGAGACAGTAGTAAAGACTCAACAAAACAAACTATTAAAGTTCACAACCAAACAAGATGATTCCAGAAGGTAAAAATTAGGATACAAAATCCAAGTTGCTTGACCTGTGCTAGTTTCTTCTAAGATGGTTCCAAAAGGCAAAAGTTCTAAAAGAGGATGGAAAGATCCAAACTTGCTGTCCTTGTCTCTTCTACTGTTCTGACTCAATGTTTTGCTACATAAGTAGCTTCCTCAGGAACATATTATATAGAAAAAGACCCAATCTTCAACATACAGCTTCTAAAAAAAGGAAAATCCAGAGAGACACTATATAGAGTAAACAATTAAACACAATATACTATTATCTCAAATAGCAGACAGCCTTACCCAAATGGCTCAAGAAGAAACTGAGCATGGTGACCATTGGAGAAATTGCAGCATGGTGACCATTGGTTTTGAGCTATTGTGAGGTTTTGTCCTTTAGCTTTATCAGTCATTTTAAATACTGTCACTGCATTACTTCCTTGTGAAGCTGAGGAAGGACTAGGTAAGCCTAAGAGAGCTGATCTAAAATGCTTACTAGGGTATGTCCACCCTTTACTTAACTGTGAACCTCGTAGACTTCTTATCTCTTGTTTTAAATTGTATGGAGAAACAATTTATTTCTCTCTCACTCCCAGCACTAAACCAAAGACATTTAACTACACTATGGTAACAAATGTGGTATAAGGAGGAGAAGATGCATATGCCCAGCAGGATCATCATCCCAAAAGAGAGAGAGAGAGTCAAGTCTAGTCAAACCTCTCAGATACATGGCAGTAGGAGAGGGCAAAATCAGTCTGTTAACAATTCTCAACATGCTCAGTGTTCTTCAAGAGGAAAGCCCATTTCATTCACTCAGAAAAACACCCAGTGAATCCCAGGTGAGTCAGTGAGCAAGACAGAGGGTGCTAAACAATATTTTAGCCTACTGGAGTCCAGGTTCAGTTTGTACAATCCCTACTCACATGTTTAGTGTGTAGAGTCTAACAGGCAGCCCCCTCTGTGCTTTTCTTGTGGTTTGGGCAGCCCTCACTCACCAGTTGAGCATGACAAGCCCATGGGCATTTTTACACGAGATGCTACCACGCAGATCCACCCAGTGGACACATCTGGTAGCACCTATATAAAAGTGTGGGGGGGTGGGCACACAGTCCTGCAACCCACACACCCCTACCTATTTCCACCCATTTCCCCACACAGAGCAACCTGGAAAATCTTGCATTGCACCATGTCAGGACATAGGTGGCCGGCAGGTGGATGGGTGTGAACACCAAGTGCACAGTCATATGCCACCTAAACCCTCCCCCACCCACTGGAAGTGCATGTGTGGACTCTCCCCCCTCCCTCCACACATGCCCCACCCACCCATTTAAAAAACAGCCTATGGGTGAAAATAAATTAGACAATAGCCCACATTAGCCCTAAACTAGACAACAGCCCACCAGGCAGGCGTTCACCTGCCCATCTATTAGGTGTTCACCAGATGTTTGTCCACACACAACCCCCACTCACAGCAATGTCCAAGGACATTGTAGACCCACTGTGTGGGCCAGTGAATGCTAGTGCATGCTAACATGAAACTCCATGAAACTCACAGGTGGCAGAGTAAAAACAGACAAAAGAAAGTATTTTTTCACTCAGCGTACTATTAGGTTGTGGAATTTACTGCCAGAGGAAGTGGTCAAGGCCAGCAGTATAGCCGAGTTTAAAAGAGGTTTGGACAAGTTTTTGGAAGATAGGTCCATTAGCAGCTATTAGCCAGATAGGATTGGTGAACAAAACCCTTTACTGTCGGGAGCCTGGGGAATGAATAGCATGGTGATCTGTTGGGTGCTTCTCCCAGGCCCCCATGACTGGTCACTGTCGGAGGCAGGATGCTGGGCTTGATGGACCATTGGTCTGACCCAGTATGGCACTTCTTATGTTCTTATGTTAACATGCACCCACACATCTGCCTCCCGTCTATTAGGTTTGCCCGTAGCCTCGCCCACATCCAGGTCCGCCAGAACCACAGAGTCACACCTAGCATAGCTGCTAGAGAGTGATCAGCTGTGAAGCAGCTGCAAGAGGGAAGTGTGTAGGCAAGAGAAGGTCCTTCCTGCACCTCTCCTCTCCCCTCTTGCAGCTGCTTCACCGCTGATTGCTCTCTTGCAGCCGCCAGAGCACACTCTTTCCTCTCACAGCCTCTTCACAGCTGATCACATTATTGGGCAGTTGCGAAAGCACAATCCACTTTGAAGCAGCTGCAAGAATAGAAAGTAGAGAGTGGGGGTGCAGAAAGGACCTCCTCCTCTAGCAGTTGCCCGAACACTTGAACATTGCTGCAAGAGGGGAGCATGATGGAATGGGAGGGTCACAGCCAGGGAAGAAGTCATCTCTGCTTGCAACCCACCTTTCCATCAGAGTCAGGGTTGGGGAGAGGGGAGGCGCTGAGTGGTGCCACCTGTGGCAGCTACAACCAGCACATGAAATGAGGGCAGGGACCTGCCCATTTATTAGCTCTACACACTAAAACATGCGAGTGGGGGTTGCACAGACCAAACACAGTCTCCAGCAGGATATTTGTCTCATTTATAAACATATTAACACATGGGCAGGCATTCTTCCCTGCCATGCTCTGCCCACCAACCCACCTTATCATGACTCTCAGCTGCACTGAATCATGGGAAAGAAGTTGCCCCAACTGTTTTTTTCCTTCCAGGATAACACTCTGGGAGCCGTTCCAACCTATGCTCTCCCCACCAACACATGGAGGTTCAGACCTGGGTTTACACCTGCCAGCACTTAGCAACTGGAAATTAACTTCTGCTATGCTCAGAACACAGATTTTATTGAGCAAATCGCACACTTTATTGAGCGCCTATAGTGAAAACTGAAAGTGAAAGCAATCAGTCTTTGCATGAGCAATCAGTCTCAGTCTGGTTTCTCACATCCACATCGATGTATAGGCAGGCGGAAGCACACATTTTTATTGGGGTCTCACCCACTGTGGGGTTGGAAATCCCTCCCGGTTTGCATAAAACTCTCAAACATGTCCCTCTTGTACCCCCTTCTTCAGTATCTTCTGCGTCACCATACAGTTGGAGTGGGAAACATCCCCACTCGCCAGGGTACTCTCGACTTCTGGGAGTATCCAAATCTCATATAGGGCAAAAAGTTCTCCATCAGCCAGTTCACATTCCTTGTACCCCAAGGCACTTGTTTCCCAAAAGAGATTCAGCTCCACCATCCAATCAAGGCATTCCCGGTGGCCTAGGGGTATCCACTAGTTGTCGTCAGGGCAGCGATGAGGGAAAAACAGCAGGGAAGGTCTAGACTCCATTAGTGACTTCCTTACTTCCAGCAGTGCACAAACATCCTGAAACGTCACCATCTTGATCGCATCCCACTCTTGCCTCTCATCTGGGGCTCCTACTTTTCCATTCTGGAGATCGTTCCCCTGTTAACACCGCCACCTGTGTTCTCCACAATATCTGTGAGACTGGCAGGGCCATGTCGGACACCCGCTCCTGTGCCCAGCGCCCACCTCCTGTGGTGTTTCTCGCCCTTTCCTTTCCCTATTAACATTCACAGGTGAGCCAGTTGTAACCCTGAAGCTCTTCATTTTCCTATTGGCATTCTCAGGCTAGCAAGGTGTAGGAATGGCAATAAACAGCACAGGCATTCTGACAGATGTGCCAGCTACTATTTCCCCACCCCCACCCATCCCTACTCTCAAGGGCAAGTGCTTCCAACCAGCAGCCCCCAAAGTGGCTTATTGCTATGCCATGCCACCATTCTCCACTGCCCTTCCATGTGCCCCACCCACCCTCGCATGGCCAGAGGACCCACCCCATTTTTGGTGCACCTGCCACCACCACCCTTCTCCTCCCACCTCTAGCCCCCAAAGCGGCTTATCGTTATGCCATACTGACATTCTCCACTGCCCCAAACCTCCCACCTTTCCCTGAATAAGCACAGAAACCATGGATTGTCAAAAATATTACTTTTTTTAACAAGATAAACTTTAGTTTAACTTTAACTGTAATTATTGATTTTTTTACTGAGCTTCAGTGATTAAAAAGGTGCTTTTATTTATTTGCAAAGTCTGTTCACTTTTTCTTCTGCCAGCCCCAAGAGAGCTGGGTACACTCTCTTGGGGGTGTCAGGACTCGCTGGGGGGTGGGGACATTTTCCTTCTCTGCTAGTGAAGGTTGCAGAGAAGTGTTCAGGGATGGCATGTTCGCATGACTGGTGGAGAGGGAGGTCTGCCTGGACAAGGGTTGGTTGACCTGCACAAGTTCAGGGTGGAGAAGGTTTGGGTGCTTTGGCTGAGGGGGTTGATTGCTGGGGAAATCAGAGGAGGCAGTGAATAATAATTCTTTGTATTTACTGCCAAGTTTTCTATAGGTGTAAGTGTAGGTAAGCCTACAGGTTTCCTGAAATGCTCATACATGACTGTAGCACATTTCTCTTTATCAATCCTTTTGGCTACTGTGCAGTTTTTCAATAAGCTTCCTCTTCCTGTAAAACACAAGAGGAGAATAGCAATTATGCTTCATTGTTAAGGCAGCAAGACACATTCCATTTTATGTTCTATTTTAGCCCATTTTAGCATAAAACTCCCCACACCCACCTTTCCCCCTGGTGTTTCAGCCCCCGCCCTCCATTCCTGCCCAAATATAGCTATCTTGCTCCGCCCATGGTGCCCCCCCAACCATCCCGCCATGGTGCCTCTCCCTCCCCCCTGAGCCCGTAGGTCCACCATGGTGCCTTCCCACCCACTTCCCGCACATACCGTTCATTTACGGTACTGCTGTGTCCCAGGGAGTATCCTGCTGCTCCTCAATGCTCTGCTAGCCACCTGTGAACACGTTAAATAAAAAAAACCTCACATAATTAGATAGCAATAAATGGAAGCCTTTATCATGCAGTTGTGTAAACGCAGTCCCCTTCCCCGGTGCATCAACTTACCGTAGTTGCCTGACTTTCATTCTGAGCCATGGCTACAGCAATGAAAAGACCGTGGAATTCACTCTGGAGAAGGTAACAGGTTCTGAAGAGCGAACACTGGGAACATGCTGCAAACCAAGATGACCTGAAACAATGCATGTTGGAATTTGGCACATGTTGGGCTTTTAAGGCGGATGTTACGAGCGCACCAATG
The DNA here is from genome assembly GCA_003113815.1 of Sphenodon punctatus. Classification (NCBI taxonomy): domain Eukaryota; kingdom Metazoa; phylum Chordata; class Lepidosauria; order Sphenodontia; family Sphenodontidae; genus Sphenodon; species Sphenodon punctatus. Next base: position 1,753,683 of record QEPC01003965.1, read on the forward strand.
AGAGCAAGAGCAGAGAGAGGAGCAGAAAATGGTTGCTCCTCGGAACGCTCTAAGCTTTTTGCCTGCGATTCTATGGTGCTGGCAGACCTGTACGCGCATGAAGCTGCATGCAACTTAATTGATGGGCTTCGTATGTTCCGGGACCCCGCCATGAGAAGGGTTTGCATGTCCAGTGGGTAGTGGTCACATGGCCGGTAGGGGTGAACACCTAATAGACAGGCAGGTGATGTGAGCTATAATTTTGTTTGTTAACACCCAGAGATTAAAAAGTAGGCAGAATGCATTCCAACAGGGCTGAGCAACAGCAATGTAGACAGCGACTCTTGGCAAGATAAGGACTTGGCTACTGCTTTGTCTGGTGCTGGCCCTCCATGAGCTGGATGAGGAGATGTATCGAGCCAACAGAGGCCTGGTATTACAGATAGGCAAAGTATTCTGACAAATCTCTGCCATCAAATGTGCTTTCTCTCAGTTGGCACTGCAAATGACTAGTAGTGCTATAGAAATCATGATATAATATATATAAATGCACACATGCATATATAAAAATCATAAGATTATATTTTATATATATATATATATATATATGCTTATGATTTTTATATATGCATGTGTGTGGTTTGTCTGTATATAGCACCAACAATGCGCCTGGCACTGGACAATCAATTAGAGACAGGTCCCTGCCCTGGATGGCTGACAATCTAGGAGCGCTATAGAAATGATAAGTAGTAGTAGGTAGGAAAGCTTTCCAGAAATTATTTTCTGCCTTTTGAATGTTTATGAAACAGAAGATGAGCCAAACATTTACTTGGCCTGGAATTACGAGCACAGTGGCTGAGAGCCTGGAGGTTCAGAATTCTAGACCTCCTCCCACTTCCATTCACTAGCTCTGTGAGCAGGAGGCTGCGAGGTAGAAAAAAAATTAATTAAAGAAATAAATAAATAAAATAATTTGGATGCATTGAGAAAGGCAGTGAATTGCCTATGGCCATGATGCACCTGTGACTTCTCAACTTTATGGATGTGTCCCTGCTTCTCCTAATGTTTCCCTATCCCTTGTCCATCCTAGATTGTCAACCATCCAGGGCAGGGACCTGTCTCTAATTAATGATTGCTCAGTACCAGGCACATTGCTGGTGCTACATAAATAATAATGAAAGCCTATGACAGTACATGGGTAAGAGTCCAGGTCTGTCAGTTAGGCCTGTTAAGTAGTAGTGCTGTACCAGGTCAGACCAATGATTCGTTGAGTCCCGCATCCCGTCTCCGACAGTGGCCACCCTCAGTCACTTCACAGAAGTACACAACAGGTCAATAATGGTGTGATCCTGTTTCTTATTCAGTAGGCCACAGTACTACTAAGCAAATCCCTCCCCTTCTCTGGCCTTGTCTGCTCTGGAGATTTTCTTTCCTGAAAAATTTCCTACCAACAGTAACAACAGTAGAAATGCTAGTTCCTAGTCGAAAGGAACTTGTGGCCACTGACACTTTTACTATTACATCTGAATCCCCTCTACACTAGAACACCGACTATCATCATGATTTATGGAGCTGAAACGTATTAGCAATGGTAGGAAATATTTCAGGGGGGAAAAGATGAATAGAAAAGCTGTAATGTCTATAAATGGGCACTCTACTGACTTGCACTTGTCTGCAGACATCCTAACCCTTAGATATTTCCGGATATAATTTCTGATAAGAAATACTGCTCCTGTTTTTGTTTGTTTTTTTACAGAATTGTAAACATATGAAACATGTATCGGTTTGTGTCCCTAACTGTCACCTTCTTATCTTTGTTAGAAAATTGGAAGTCAAGGATGTGTTGGGAAGCAGGCTGAAGGGGACTGATAAGAAGCTGGTGAGTGGAGACTAAACATGCAAGCTAGCTGGGAGAGCCGCTGAAGTAGATTAGTCTTTAAACAGCCCCACCAATGGCCTAGAAGGGAAGATTTATCCCAGGAAGATCAGATTCTTGCTGCGAGCCCATTCTCCTCTGGGAGTTGTTCACTCTAATTCGTAACTGATCCCCTGCCTTTTCTTCAGTTTCCTCTCAATGAATTAGACAGAAGCCAAGGACAGACAGAAGCCATGTCTGTGTGTTGTCTCCAGAGATTCAGAACAATTCTGAGACTGACCTCAGTGGCTAGTCGTGCAGCTCAGGAGCAACTGTACTAGGCAGACCAGAGAGGAGATGATGCAGTACAGAATTAAGCGTGCTGAGAAAAAAGACAGTCACTTCTAGGAGGATCTACTACAGCCCTGATCAAGGACAAGGGACTGACAGACCTTTTGCTTCACTATGAAGCAATCACCACATTGTCCCTACACTTGTATTATCACAAATACCTGCAAAAAGTGACAGGGGGTGGGGAGGGGAGGCTGGAGAGCCCAGATTCTGCTACAGTCAGAGTACTTCACAAAGCTCCATTGTGTGCAATCTCACGAACACCTGCCTCCCTCCTCCTGTAGACCTTCTTATGCAAGGAACTTTTCATTGCCAGAATCGGAGAAAGAAACATCTTTCTGAGTCTGATGTTGGAGCCCTTTGCTTTAGCAACGTCATTACTATAGCCCGCAACCATAGGACCATGTGCTGCACATCTGTGCAAGGACCCACACTCTAGCAGTCCCTGCAGACCAGAACAGATTTTAGAGATACCATAGTGAGAGATCTCCATATGGAGGTTCGGTGGGGGACTCTAAGGAACAGTTAATAGAGTGCAAGGTTATCCCTTTCCCGTCTTTCCTAGGCAGATCATGCAGGGAGGGGAAGACCCCACCAGGTAACAATCACAGCCATGAAAAGCATCGCAGCACAACCCTATTCTCACTATGTCTAAGCAAACCGATCAAAGGAGCCCACACGAGAGAGCTGCAGAGGGAGATTGAGGCAAGGGAGAAATGAGCACTACACCTAGGCATGCCAGCCTATATGCATGCAAAGGAGACCTCAATACAGTCTTCTCCCAGTTAGAGCCTGCCTGGTGGTGCCAGGCTGCTGTGTCCACACCGACTCCACCCCAACACAGGCTTCCCAGAGCCATACTCCTCACTGGCTGTGGAAGTTTGGCGTCTCATTCTCAAGTGACCTGTTTGCACACAGATTATATGCCCAGATCTGGACAAGTGAGGGATCAGGAACAGGGAAGGCATTTCTCCTGCATGTAGCCAAGCCAGTTAGTGACATTACACACCCATCCTTCACCCACCGCAGAGTGCAGTCATGATCTCACCATAACTGATTATCAACAGTATGAAGTTGATGTTACAGAGCAGCCGGAAGATGGATTGCATGTAGGAATACTCCTCAGGTGCTGCTGAGGAGACCAAGGCCCGGGCCCGGCTTGGAGGAAATTGGGGCTTCTCCCGAAACACTGTAAAACAAGCACAGAATGGACAGTGAAGTGAGAGCACCAGGGAGCCTGAATTCGGGTGTGGGAGGCAGGGAAGCCAATGGGAGAAGTGTTTTATAAGCACACAAACGTCTCCCTCATATTTGGATTTTAAAAGGTGTAAGCTCCCTCAGAGACAGGAGTGGGAAGGGACATAGTTGAGATCTGGGAATGGAACCAAAGCACCACCAGCCCTTATTCCAAAAGCAGCATCTTGGCAAGTTCATTACCCATTCATGAACATATCCTAGATGCTCAATTAGTGCCCCACAGTATTACCAGTCATGGGGTTTTCAGCGCTATTAATAATATATATTTATTTGAATTTATATGCCGCCCTTCCCAAAGGTTCAGGGCAGCTGGCTTACAATACATAAACACATTTAAAATAGAAAAAAAAACCACAAAATCCACCCCAACCCCCTCATACATCCCTACCCCAAAACCACACCCCAACTCAATCCCCTATCTCTGACTGCCAAATGCCTTTCCAAATAAAAAAAAGTCTTACACAACCTCAGTCTTACACAACCTCCTGGGCTCAAGCAAACCTCCAGGGGAAAGGAGTTCCAAAGCACTGGGACAGCAACCGAGAACACCCTCATGAGCCCTTGTCATATAAGCAAAGCTAACAGACGGTACCCACAGGGAGGCGCGCCTGGCCTATTGCAGGGGCTGTAATGGGGCATGGAAGGAAAGGCAGTCTTTCAGATATGTGGAGCCCAGACTGTTTAGGGCTTTAAAAGGTCAAAACCAGCACCTTGAATTGTGCCTGGAAAGCTATAGGGAGCCAGTGCAGACTTTGGAGCACCAGTGTAATGTGCTCCCGGAGACTCATCACCAAAAGGAGACGAGCCGCCGCATTCTGTGCCAGTTGCAGCTTCCAAATAGTCATCAAGGGCAGCCCCACATAGAGCACATTGCAGTCATCTAGCCTTGAGGTGATGAAAGCATGGATGATGGTAGTCAGATTCGAATCAGAAAGAAAAGGCTGCAGCCTCCTCACCAGATGGAGTTGATGAAAAGCGCTTCTGGCCACCACCGTAACCTGCCAATCCAGGCGCAGCAAGGGATCCGGAAGCATGCCAAGGCTGCAAACCTGGCTGACCAGAGGGGGCCAGACTCCGTCAATAACAGGAGTCGGAATCCCCCACGGGTCATAAGACTGGCCAACCATCATCACCTCAGTCTTGTCTGGATTCAGCTTCAATCAGCTCACTCTTACCCACACTTTATTTATTTATATAATAATGGACTACCCAGAGTGATAAAGTGACAACTTTATAACATACAGGTGGGAGACAGAGTGACATGGAAGTTTGATAAGGAAGGAAATAAGAACAGCTAGTACCCTACGAGTTAGGGTGCTGCTAAGACACAGAACCAGCTTCCAGTTCAAACACCAGGTTCTGAAACTTTTGACTAGTCCAGTGACTGGACTGAGATGTCTCACATCTAACCTATTGGTTTAGCAGACAGCTGCAGCACTCTGCATTCTGCATTTAACTCTCCTTAAAACACTATCCTTTCACTTCACCCTTAATAGAGGATTCTCCCTAATGACAGGGAAAGGTGCTGGTAAGAGAGCAATATACAAGTCTGCTTTAAAAGGCCTTATTCATGCCAAGGGTTTCAGAGAGGCAGATGAATAAGTCTTTATTGTGTCTAGCAGATTTCTGCTATAACCAACAATTAAAATTGTACAGGTTAAACAGTAACATAAAGAGCAGATCATAAACCAGAAAAGACAACAAAAGGACAATAAAGAGAGCATAACTTTCTAGCATGCAGGAAGAGAAAATTACATCAGAACAGATCAGCATCCAATATTCGGGGGTCATCAGTACTAATTAAGTCCAGGGGGCCCAGCATTCATAAATATAAAGGGGTGGTTAGGGAGTACGTTATCCAACCTCCAAATCTCCCTGCTCATTTGTTCGTAGACTCCTCTCCACTAGCATAAGAAAGCAGGCTACCACTTTAGCTTTCTCCACATCATTTGCTGAGGTCAACATTATCAACTTTTCTGCTGTTTTAAGAGAGGTGTCACAGAATAGTGGATCAGTCCAAGTGCTTCTAAGGGAAGTGAACCTGGGGCAATGGAAAATTACATGCTCCAAGGTATCTACTTCTTGCAAGTTGCACGGACAGATTCTGTTAGAATAAGGGATCTGCTCCCTCCTGCCCCTTAAAGTTAAAATGGAGAAGGGTTATCATTCTCCTCACCTTTGGATTCTGTATCCGATAAAGATAACATTAAAGCAAACAAGATCTTTTCACCTGGGCATATAGGGGAGTGATCGTACTTAGCTGTATAGCAGCCATCTTCTGCTTCCAAGCCATATCTCTGACTCTCTGACGCAGTTCAGCTTTATCTAGTGCCCAATCTAAGGGGTCAGGGGGTAAAGCCAACTGGTGAGCCAGATTCTCAATCCCTCTCCTCCAGGTATATTGTATAGCCCCTTGATGTAATCACTGCTCATAGTAGCACCGTCATGCCAAAAAGGAGGGTGCTGTGTGTGCTAATTTATAGCAAAAGAGAAGTGTTCTGAGGTTACTTAGACTCAGAGAGGCAGACAAAGGTTGCAGTATACAAAGTTTAATGCGTCCATCTCTCTGTCTGTCTGACACACACACACACGGGATGGAAGCTACAGAACACTTCATCCCCAGACATGCAAGCTTTGGATGGATGGCTGAAGCCAGATGTGAAGAAGAGCAGGTACAGTGCTGGGCTTTGCCCCAATTATACCATGCCCTCCCCTATCCCCACTGGCATAACAGGCTGGAGGGTTGGCCCCCTTGAACATACACTTGTATTGCCTTACCAAAGATGACAAGGATGAAGAGAGCTGTTGCCACGGTTGCCGTCATGAAAAACATGATGCTGATGTGGTAGGCCAGTTGTCCCTTATCCTTCAGATTGGGAACCAGAATCGGAGGGAGAAGGAAGCCCACAGCAATGCCAAGCTAAGCAGGAACAAAGAGAGGTGTTAGATGGAGACTGACAGAAGGCCCTTCCACCATTCTCAGTACCAGCCCCAAATTCAGCCTGCCCATATGTGGTTAGATCCAAGCAGGGTCTGACACAGGCTTGCATTCAAAACCAAAATTCCCTACTCATTTGTCCAGTTATAAATAAAGCCAACTTCTATGTCACCAGCACTCATAAAAAATATCCAGTGTGTGAGCTCTCCTATTAGCCAGATTTCCCACACTACAAGTGCAATCCTTCATCTATTAAAGTCAATGGCTCAGTTCCATTGACTTTAATGGAGAAAGATTATTTATTTATTATGCTCGAAAAGGCATTTCTTTGACTCTGGCAACATTCAGCGTCCAGTCAGTGCCTGGATCTGTGTCTTAAGTTGCTGTATTAGTAGGACTGACTTTGCCACAAAAATGTTCTCCATCCCAAGCACTAGGCTTATTCATGGGGTTCTTATTTGCTCACTCATCAAGAAAAGCTAAGCTGTACTTGGCAGCAGGGGTAACATAATAGATCACTGTTCAGTATTTGCAGTGTATGGGCCATGGTAAGTAGTAACAGGGGTATGACCCCTGGGTGGGAGGCCAGTCAGTTGCTCCCATTTGAAGCAGGGTAGGACGTTGCTGGCCAACTGAGGGCAAAGGGCCAAGCCTAAATTCAGAGAGAAAACTACTGGATTGGGCGCTTTCCTCAAATTCTTCTAGGAGTTGGGTGATCAGAAACCTGAATGGGAAGATTCCGCTCAAGGAAAGATGACCTGAGACTAGAGATCCAAGAGAAGGGAGCTTGCAGCTGGGGAAAGGTGCATTGACAGGAGTGTTACACATGTCAATAAATATCACAGTGGATGATGAAGCGATCCAAAGCGTTTTTTCTATGCAAATGTGGCAAGAAAACCACTACCTGAGGCTGCAAATACTTAAGGCACTATTGTTTACAGGCAGAAATAATTATTTTCATTATGAGCTCTCCAGGTAAAAAATTAGGGTTTCTTGGAAACCACGTAAATAGGACTCATAACAAAATATGCCTGATGTGCAATCCACCTTCTACTAGAAGAAGCACAAGGGCACTCAATAGGCTTTCGGGTACTTTGAGGACAGTGTTATTGTTAGGATTAAGGGAAGGGGAACAAGCAGGCACACTCCAGACGCTAGGGCAATATGGTGCAGGAAAAAGGTCCCTCGGGGTCTTATATAGGCACTGGGTATAAGCTGCGAGAGCTAGCCCTTGCCAAAGCTCATCACAGGGACTGGCGCACCGAACAATGCCCACTCTATGAAGCCCACACACCCACGTGCACAGGACTGCGGCGGGGGAGTGAGGAATCAGTGGTGGTTCAGCAGGAAAAGGGCCCACGGGGCCCGGAGGGGAAAACAACCTGGAGGGGATAGGACTCGCACACAGGGCTCACCAGGGAATCACAGGTCGAAGGGAAGGGAAGGTTCAAACACTCTCTGCACACACACTCTTCTAATATCAGCACTCACCCAGTCACTCACCTTTCACACTCCTCGCTCTCACTCTCGCACTCACGGCACTCCAAATAACCACTTGCTCAGAACTTCGCACCACGCTTGGGGCCAGTCTCACGGCACAAGTCCGATCACCAGCACTGTCCCACACTTCTGCAGAGGCTTATATGGGGTCTTGATTAGACAGAGCCTGCAGGCGCGCCGAGCGGCAAGGGTGCACTTCCGGGTTGGTGGTGCGCATGCGCCCGACATCGGAGCCCCCCGGAACGTCCAGGGACGCTCCGCTGCTCTGTCTCCGCCCTCCCTCTTATACACATCTAGATGTGTATAAGAGACAGGTGTGGGGGGAGGGGGGAGGAGGCAAGCCAAGCCCCCCCCCCGCATGGTAAATCGCGCCAAGGTGCAGAATTGGCCCCTGACTCCCGCGGAATTTTTAAAAAAATTCCGCGGAAGAATCGGGGCCCTGCCCATGGTTGCCATGGTGGCCATGAACTCACACTCTGCCCCCCCAAGACTGGTGTCGGCATGAATATTGAAATCCCCCAGATCTATCGCCTTGTATCATACAAGAGGTATGGTATGTCTTGACCGAGTAGCATGGACTACTGGATCCAATAACAGTACTCTTACATAATTAAGAAAGAGCGAAAATAACACCGGAGCCACAGGACAACCTTGTCGAACACCTCTTTTAACCATTGAGGAGCTAGATAATTCTCCTTCCATTCCAAATTTTACTCTAGCTACCAGGTTGGTATGATATTGTATAAGAAGATGCAACAGAGCATTGTCTAACCCCATTTCCTTCAATTTTGACCAAAGAGTCCTCTCCACTGAATCAAATGCCCCTTTTAGGTCTATGAAAGCGACATAAAGTTGCTTCCCTTGGCCAGAGTATTTAGTGATGAAATAATTTAGGGTAAAGCATTGATCTGCGGTAGAGTAACCTGCATAGAAACCAGCTTGTTCCTTTCCAGGTATCTCCAAGTTCTACATCCAAGAATACAAATGGGAATACAGATATTTTCCATAAATTTGTGATAGAACATTAATCAAACTTATGGGCCTGTAGCACTCAGGTTTATCTCTTTCTCCTTTTTTAAAGATGAGAACTATTAAATGTAAGCTTCCAATCAGGTGGCCAAATATCATGCAAAATAATATTATTAATAATGCATTTAACGATTGGTAGCTACCAATCTGAAAACCATATAAAACGTTCTGGCACTAGATAGTCAGATCCCAGAGCCTTGTTCGCTTTAAGTGTTGAGATGTATGATGCTATTTGATCCTCAGATACCAGAAAGGGGGTTAAATCTTTGCTGGTTGCTTGAGGAATAATAGGGTCAGAGGGGTTGTCCAGCTGAGAATTGAACTTTTGTAAGGAAAATTCTGCCCATTTTGAACCTCTGATGTAACAATCTGGTTGGATGCCCTTCTCTTTATTCCCCGAGACCAGTCACCAAAAGATTTTATCATTTTTTGTTATAATTGCAACTTTAAGTTGTTCCCAGCAGTTTTGATGGTATTTTTTGCTTCTGCTCTTTAAGGAAAGCTTTATAGGCAAGCTTACTTGCCTTAAAGCTCTCTCTGCCAGAGGAGGAATTAGTTTCCTTCCATTTAATTAAACAATTCAATAGTGATTGTTTNCGTCCAGGGACGCTCCGCTGCTCTGTCTCCGTCCTCCCGTTGCTGACGCTGGCGGAGGGGTGGGCTCTGGCGCCCGCCTCTGCTTCCTCCGCAGCCGGCAAGGTCTAACGCGGCCGTGCCGGCGCACCCAACCCCCTCTACCACCCTGGGCTCTAACAGTTATCTATGAAAGCTGTTCCTTTGTCCACATTTCAGCTGTGCTGGAATGAAGGCGCAGCTTTCAGCAAGTGTATTTACCTGCTACTCTTGCTGCATTAGCGGCTCTCCATTAGATCAGAAGATAGTTCATGTTCCTGCCTACTCGAGAAGGGTCGTTTACACACCAACCAATGCAATGCCCCAAGAGCCGGCCTTTCAGGAGCAGAACAGGATTTCATGACCACCATGACAACCATGGGTCTATATCCCAGATAATGTATGGCCTGCCACATGAGGCTGGACACATGTTGAATTTAACACTTTGCACCGGCCTAGAAATGGGGATTCCAATTATTGGGGTTGTCGCTACGACACCATTGTCCTGGTCAGACAATTACATTCTGAGGACTCCGATCCCTGCCCTCCTTTGCCCCCGTCGGCATGGGAGGACCAGTTAGGATGGCTCACCCCCAGTTACTAATAGAGCCAATAGGATTCCAGAACTCTCTGGGGGATTTACCCACTGACCTTGACAGCCTGTCGATGGCCTTATCGATCTGTGATACAGTATACTGACTCAGGCCGTCGACACAGTGGCACCCCGGTATCTGCTGCCTCTGCTGTGGTGGCATAGGTCCCTTGGTATATGGAGAACCGGAGGCTACTAAATCAGGAGGTAGGTGGTTAGAGCACACGTGGCACTTGATACATGCCAAAGCCAACTGACTGCAGGAAGGACTATGCTGTGGAGGTGGCAAAGAAAGCTTTCTTCACTACTGTTATAGCGTCTAAAAAGTATCATGCCCAGGGCACTGGGAATTTGACACAGCGTCAGTCACCTCAGCATCACACTAAATTTCTTCAGATTTCAGTCTAATATTTTTTTGCAGGCAGTTTCCACGTCTGTCACACAGGGGCTCCTAGGGGCTGCAAAGAGATGCATATCACATTTACCCAATATACCTCCAAGTTCCTTCTGTAGCCTGCAGCACTTACCTGGAACTGAGCAATATAAACTGAAACAGAAGGACAGAAAGGTTGTGAGAGATACCTCTCCTGCCTTCCACTCAGACAAGGTTCATGTTCTGTCATCACTAACAGAGCAAAAACAGTCCCATTCCCCTCATCTTCACACAATGAAAAGCAGCAATGAAGGGCACTTCCAGATTTTTTTTCCCCAAGTGATAGAACGATGGCAAATCAGCATATCCATGGAAGAATGTTCATATGAGTGTCTAATCTTTGATAGAGCTATCTACAATGTGGTAAATATATGGTAGATCTCTGGTATTTCCAGGGGTAACTACCACAGAATAATGAAGAGGTAATCATATGACAAGAGAGTTCCCACAAATAAATCCAAAATAATTTCAAAAAGGTAGTGAACTCTGAAAGACTGAAATGAGGAAGCACTCAATTGAGTTTGGGACACCACCATCTTTTCCCTGTTGTAGAAGGATCCATTTATCACCTGCTAGTCACCTGTCCTGCTTCAGGAAGCCTGATCTAATACTGCACATCTGAGAGATCAGAGATCAGAAAAACAGCCATGTTAGCTTTGGTGTGAAATTTTAACTTCCATCTGAACAGTATGGAGCATCTTCAGAATGCCTTACAAATTTTAGCTGAGCCTCAGTATCTTTCTGAAGAAAGGTTGGTTAGTATTAAATATCGGTGGCGAATAGCCTATATTAATAATGTGCACACAGAAACAGGCATGGTCAAAGGGGTTTCCCTCCCTTTCCTATGGCATGGCCACACCCCCTTTCCAAATGCCATGTCAGAAAAGGGCAGGGCAAAGGGGCTTTCTTGTCCTCCTCTTCCCCCCCCCCCCCATTTAATTCTGCCAGTGTCCATTATTTTTGACATTTTTAGCTATTGAACTGTCCTAAAATACAGGATGCCTGGCAACCCTATTGAAAAAGACACGAGCCATCTGCCTCACACTAATCCTCTTCCATATTCCAATGTGGGGATGGTCAGGGAATAATATTCTGCCCTTTAGAGGTTCTCTCATCTCCGTGCTGAAGCCAAAAAGCACCTTTTAACTTACAAATAATTAACCCACACAGTGTTTGCCAGAGTACCCCCCAAAATACTTTTTTGAAGAACATCCTAAATCGACCCCACTGGCTATGCTGAGAGCAGAGACAGGATCGCAATCGGTGCTTTCGCTACTTAACACTCGACTCCTATGCTTTTGGCTGAAGATCGCCCAAGGGAGAGCTTCCCCTCTGGTGACTCTATGTTATCATGAGCAAAAAGATCATATGGGAGCTTCGCAATACAAATGGCTGAGGAAGATTAAGAAGCTGGCAATCGAAACTAATCTCCCTAGGGACCCGGATGCTATCCTATTCACACGATGTCCAAAAGGGATATTGAGAACTTTAGGGCCTTGGCTTACACAATGGATCTGGACTCTCTGCAGGAAATTAAAACTGCTCCCTTATATCCTGCGATCAAACAAGTAGTTATATTAGAAAGTTATCTTACACTGTTAGAGGTACCTGGACAACGTAGAATGATAACACTGCTACACTTTGAGCTGTTTTACACAGCTAGTGTGAGAGGCAGGCGAGAAGGTGTTCCGCACAACCTTAGATTTTGTAAAGCCTGTGTTGATAAATTAAACTCACTTATGCATGTGATCTTTGATTGTCCTCTATATAAGGATCTAAGAGGAGTGTGGATAGATCCCTTGTTTGAGGGGAAAATGGTATCCTTAGAAACCAAAATGCAAAGTTTACTTATTGCTTCAAAGTTGGAGGTAATTAAACCTATAGCATTATTTCTATCATTACTTGAAAAAAGGCTGAGAGTAATCTGATGTGGTTAAAGTGAGAATACTAGCAATCGCCTCCAGCTGAAAGGCTGGAAGGATTTGAGTATATCCTGGCCCTTGCATTTGTCCCCTTTTAAAATTATTTCTTGAACATACACCTGTTAGTATGTTTTTAGTTGTGTTTTATTCTTTTATACATATATCGTTTTGCTGATGTACGGTTGTGCTTTGTTATAGCAAATTGCTGATACAATAAATATTCAATTCAATATTGTCATGCCACCATGGTGAATTTGAGCAATTTTATCTGCATTGAAATCCACAAACAAATCACAGTGAGCATTTGATGATTCTAAGTCTAGGCGGAGGGCGGTCAGACTGACCAGCCCCCTCACCACCTGGAACAGCTCAGCTGGGTGGGACCTAGCGGACGCAATGAGGGCAGCAAAGAAAACCTTCTTTGCTGTCCGCACCGCAACGGCACAGGTACATAACCAGACTCTATGCCACAATCGGTCAACTTCAGCACGCGAGTGACGCCACCGTCACTAACCACTGCCCTTCACGCTTCATTCGCCACAACTCCTCCGTGTACCACAGGGGGCTGCGTTGTTGGCGCTTCAGGAGCAGACGCCTGGAGACCACACAGTCGATGGCCTCAGTCAACACGGAATTCCACATAGACACGAGGTCATTGAGTGAACGGCCATCGAGGTCAGCAGAAACATTCCCATGAGCTATCCGGAACCTTTCTGGTTCCATAAGCCTTCGGGGGCGAACCAACCTAACTGGTTCCACACCCTCCTGGGGGCCGATGTGCCAGGATACCTGCCTGGAGGAGATAATGATCCATCCATGACAAGGGCACTGTTGACACCTCCCCCGCTAACGGATCCCCCGCCTCAAGGCCTGTGCAAAATATCATATCTAGGGTATGTCCCCAAATATGTGTGGGGCCCACTACTCTCTGAAACAGGCCCATGGTCAGGGCCCCGAGGGATCCGCGGGTCTGCGAATCGCAGATTTCCCGCGGAATTCCCCTCCCCCCGCGGAATCTCCTNGACCTGGAGGGGATTGGGACTCCTGTTATTGACAGGGTCCAGCCACCTCTGGTTAATCAGGTTCACAGCTCTGAAGTGCTTCTGGAGTCTGGACCCCTTGAAGCACCTGGATTGTCAGGTTACGATGATGGCCAGGAGCATTTTTCACCAACTCCATCTGATGAGGAGGCTGCAGCCTTTTTATTAATTATTATTATTATTAGCAAGCATTTATATAGCACCAGCAATGTACCTCGTGCTTTACAAAGTAATTGAATAGACACGGTCCCTGCCCTAGGGCTTACAATCTGAGAGACAGGGGTGGGGGGAGAGACCAAGGAAGGGGAACAGAGGGAGAGACAAGGGGTTTAACATTCACGAAGATGTGAGGTCCCAGGTGCACGTGCTTGGTTACATTGAGTATGATGGCTGGCTGGTACGTGTGGTGAGGATAGGAGTACACAGACCTCAGGTAACAAAATTGTACTGGATGGAAGGTATCAGCAGGAGTTAGGTGAGGGGAACGAGGAGCTGGGGAGGGCAGAGCGGAGGAGATGGGTTTTGAGGAGGGATTTGAAGGTATGAAGGGAGGGGGCGAGGCGGATGTGGAAAGGGAGGGAGATCCAGGCACGGGGGCCAGGCTGGGGACCAGGGACGAAGGCTGTTAGGGGAGCAGGGGAGGCGTGGGAGGGCAAAGGAGGGGACAGAGGAGGAGCGGAGTTCACGGACTGGAGTACGGAGGGAAATTAGCTCAGAGAGGGGCGGGGGGACAAGGTTGTGAAGGGCTTTATAGGTGAAGACTAGGAGCCTGTGCAGGATTCGTTCAGGAAGGGTGAGCCAGTGAAGAGAGGAGAGGAGGGGCTGCACATGGTCAAAATGACAGCCTTTTCTTTCTGATTCGGATCTGGCCGCTGTCATCCATGCTTTTGTCACCTTGAGGTTAGATGACTGTAATGCACTCTATGTGGGGCTGCCCTTGAGGACTGTTCGGAAGCTGCAGCTCGTGCAGATGCAATGGTTCACTTTCTTTTCAAGGCAAGGCGCTGGGAGCACATTACAGCAGTGTTCCAAAGTCTGCACTGGCTCCCTATAGTTTTATAGGCACAATTCAAGGTACTGGCTTTAACCTTTAAAGCCCTACATGGTCTTGGCCACACATCTGAGAGACCGCCTGTCCTTCCATTCCCCATTGCAGCCTCTGCAATCAGCTGGGAGCGCCTCCCTGTGGGTACCATCGTTAGCCTTGTTCATATGACAAGGGCTCACAAGGAGGCATTCTCAGTTGCTGCCCCCAATGCTATGGAACTCCTTTCCCCCAGAGATTTGTTTGAGACCGAGCATTTTCCGGATGCAATGTAAGATCTTCCTGTTTGTAAAGGCATTTGACAAGCATGGATAGACTTGGGATGGGAATTTGGGGTAGGGTTGTGGGGGGGGGGGGGGGGGGGGAGCTGCTGTGAGCCAAAATTACGTCAGGGGAATTACATGAAGTTCTGCTTGTGTGTGTTGTTTTTTTCATGATTAGCCTATTTCTGCAATGATTTCAGTGATGGGGGCAGGGATGAAAATCCAGCCCCATCTCCCATCACAGAAATCACAGTGGAAATGGGCTAAACACTGCTGCACACAAGTGAAACTTCACGTGATCCTTCTGACGCGATTTTGGCTCATGGCAGTCCCTCCCCCCCACCTCTGGTCTAATATGTTAGCGGCCAGAGTGGTTAAAGGAGACATTTCAAAACTGGGAGTCCTGTATCATGCTTTCAAATGGGCTCTCACTATCTGCAGATGAAATCACTATTCCAAATTATACTTGATACAGTTGAATCAACGTAATTCAAACTTGCTCAAGTCAAGTTTCCAATTATGTTGATTTTCTCCTCCTCCTTCTCTACCAGAGGACAATAAAGTGTAATACACGCTGCAACGGATATCTTGAATTTTCAAGTTGAAAATTCCAGACAGCTTGAGGCTTGCAGGATGGGGAAAAACAGTGAAATTCTGCTTCCCTGAAGAACATCTGGTCAATGCAATGGAGAAGAAAAATTTGGGAGAGTTTCTTCCCTGCTGTGCTCTTATCCAAGTCTGTGTTTGTTGGGAGGGCTGGTGATGGGAGTACAGGAACATCCGCTCAGTCCTGAGGGATGCAATTTCCCTCCCTTGAATTTCCATGTCAAGCACAAAACTTCTTCATGCAGACAAATCCAGATCTTTGCCTGGGTGAGTGGCAAAGCAGGCTTAAGAAGAAAGCACCACACTGTATTTGGGGAGCTGAATGAGCAGATGGGAAAGGAGATGGCCTACTAATTTGGACAGTGGGCTGCAATTCACGAAATACAAGTTCAGTTCCTGCTTCTCTGTAATTTTAGGCAAGTATTAATTCTTAATTATTATTCCTAAAGCACCAGCCAGTATACCTGGCACTGTTCAATGAATAGTTATAGATAGGTCCTACCCCCCACCCCCAGGGGGCTTATCCATGCCTTTACTCATCTTTGTTGCCATTCTCTACATTTTTGTTCCATTTTTACTATGTCCTTTTTGAGATGGAGAGACCAGAACTGAACACAGTATTTACAACATGGGCACACTATGGATTTATAACAGAGCATTATGATATTCTCCATTTCCTTCCTTATCAGCTGCATAATGATCTAATGTTTTCAAAGAACCATCCACAGTGATTCCAAGATCCTTTTCTTGAGATTAGATTATTAAAACGCATTGGGGGGGGAGGGGGGGGGGAATCTCAGATTCTGAGAGTCAAGTAAACTGCAAGAACAGCATCTCCTTTGCAGTTCTTTTCTGCCAGATGTTTTGCTCCCAGGTGGAATTCCAAGTGGTTTTCCCCTCTGGCTGTAAAAAGGCTAAAGCCCACTTGCAGAGCTGGCTCAAAACAAGCAACAAAAACTAGCTGACCAATCAGTATATTGGGGAAAAAACGATAGTACCTGGCTCGGTGACTCTTATGCACACACCTCACTTGGTATCAAGTCATCAGGGAGATCAGCAATCTTTATCATTGCTGGGACCTCAACAGAAGCCCATCCACAAGATCTAGCACTTCTGTAGCATACCAGTTTGTAACCAGCCTTTTACATAAACTGATAGGACTCTGGAGGACTTATTACGCACTGGGATTCTGGTTTGCAAGATGCTGCCAGTGTTTTAATAATGGACTCCCAGGAAGATTACCCTGAAATTAACAGTATGCCACGTATCATGAGACAGAGCGGTTGTAGTGTTGGGCTGAGATTATGAGGTATTTAATTCGCGGTCTGCAAACAATGTGTAACCGCCTACTACGCGCATGATCCCGAACTTCTGTCTCGTCTAATCCCGCCTTGCAGGATTTTGAAATATCATGCGAGTGGGTCGTGCAATGGCAACCCGCTCGTTTAAAATTTTATTTATTTATTTATTTATATTTTTTGTCACTCCCTCACGCCATGGCATCTCGGGGCGACTTACAGAGGCAAAGTATCAACAATAAAAAANTGACAAGTAGATCATTGGTGATCTTGGCCAGGGCAGTTTCAGTAGAGTGGAGGGGGTGAAAGCCGGATTGGAGAGGGTCTAGGGAGGAGTTGGCAGAGAGGAGGTCCAGGCAGCTTGAGTAGACAACACGTTCCAGAAGCTTTGAGGCAAAGGGAAGGAGGGAGACTGGCTGGTAACTAGAGGGGTCAGATGGGTCCAGGGTAGGCTTTTTGAGGATGGGGGAGACAGTGGCATGCTTGAAACCAGAGGAGAAGGAGCCTATGGAAAGGGAGAGATTGATGACATGTAGAAGGGGGGGTGGGGCGACAGTGGGCGCAATAGAGGTCAGGAGTCGGGCATGACATCAGGACTCTTGGAATGACATCTTGACCATGGCCATCGACATGGTTGCACCCAGACATCTGCTTCTTCCGCTGTGACAGCATAGGTCCCCCTCATTTACAGAGAACCGGAGGCAGTTGAAGCAGGAGGGTAGGTGGTTGGAGTGCAGTTGGCGCTTGACTCACGCTGAAGCAGACCAACTGCAGTACAGATCATTTTTGAAAGACTATGATGTGGCTATGATGGTGTCGAAGAAAGTCTTCTTCTCCGCTATCACAGTGCCTGCAAAGTCCCAACCGTGCTGTTCCAGGTGAGGAGGGGTCTGGTTAATCCAGTTTGCCTCTGCCCAGAAATGAAGTCATCTAATGCCCAGTGACATTTTTATAAACTACTTTGCAGACAAAATCACTCGTATTCACCACAACGTGGGTGGTGCCATTACCTGCAGAATCAACATTTGAAGTGATGGAAGTTCAGTCTTGTCCTGTTTATATCAATCAGTTTCAATCGGTATCATCCACCAATGTGGGGGAGGTGCTTGGGGTGGTGAGGGCAACCAGTTGTGAACTAAATAATTGCCTGTCAGTTGGGACTGGTGATGGCTGGAGTTGTCAACACCTCCCTTCGGGAATATATGGTGCTGGACATCCTTAAAACTGCGGTAGTCTGGCTCCTGCTTAAGTCATCATCTTTGGACCCTGACTCCCCAGCCAGCTATCAGCCTGACTCTAACCTTCCCTTTTTTAGGGAAGGTTACTGAACAGCTGGTTGCTCGACAGCTCCAGGCTTATCTTGATATCATCAAATTCCTGGACCCATTCAGTCAGGCTTTCGCTCTGGGTATGGCATGAAGACTGCACTTGTGGTCAGGTCAATGACCTGCATCTGGAAATTGACAAGGGGAACTCTGCCCTATTGATCCTGTTAGACCTTTCAGCAGCCTTTGATACAGTTGATCACGAGGTGGTGTTGACACGACTGTGTGACCCGGCGGGGGTGCGCAGGATCACTCAAGTGCTCCCTCCTGTTGCGGAGGTCCCAGGGAGTGGTGATAGGCAATTGTTCGTCATCCTCTCGGGCCCTCCCCTGTGGAGCCCAGCAGGGTTCTATTGTGTCTCCCCTCTTATTCAACATGTATAAGTTGGCTTTTGGAGAGGGAGCTGGGTGAGGGTGAGGTAATTTTTTCCTCCCTCCTCTTTTCCCAAGGGGAAGTTTCCCCCTTTTTTCCCTCTTCCCCCTATTTTAGATGTTTTAGGTTGCTATTTGTGTATTTTTATACTTTTATATATTGCAGGCCACCCTAAGCTGCCTTTGGCAGGAGGGGTGGGATATCAAATGTTTTAATAAAATAAATAAAAAATAAAATAATAAATTAGAGGTTTGGAATGAAGTGCCATCAGTATGCTGACAACACCCAGCTCTGTCTCTGTTTTTCATCTGACACAGGCCCTGCAGTCTCAGTGCTTACTCGATGCTTCGGTACTGCTGGGGCTGAATGAGGATAAGCCAATTGGAGCTGAATTCAGACAAGATAGGGGATGATGGCTGGCCAGCCTTGTGACCTGGAGGGGATTGGGACTCCTGTTATTGACAGGGTCCAGCCACCTCTGGTTAATCAGGTTCACAGCTCTGAAGTGCTTCTGGAGTCTGGACCCCTTGAAGCACCTGGATTGTCAGGTTACGATGATGGCCAGGAGCATTTTTCACCAACTCCATCTGATGAGGAGGCTGCAGCCTTTTTATTAATTATTATTATTATTAGCAAGCATTTATATAGCACCAGCAATGTACCTCGTGCTTTACAAAGTAATTGAATAGACACGGTCCCTGCCCTAGGGCTTACAATCTGAGAGACAGGGGTGGGGGGAGAGACCAAGGAAGGGGAACAGAGGGAGAGAGAAACTAGTTCCTATGATAGGATATACCTGATGAGATAAATTGGTCAATACTGGTGCAAGCTTTTCTTCTAATTGATTATAGAGGGCTAACTGCACATGCTTATCCTCTGAATTCAAAAATTCCAGCAGCAAAGGCCAAGTATCTAATACCGGTTTTATTTCTTGGAAAAGTTCATCATTCCATGGTCATCTAGAGCTGCCAAATATCATTTCCTGTGCACCTTGATTGACTATAGCTCCTGCAGGCAGAATGCACTTAATTGGTAGATGGTCACTTTCAGGTCTTCCCAGGACCTCCATCTGTTGATACCTTCCCACCAGTTCTGGTTCCACCAAAACATAATCCGCTGTGCTGCTGCCTTGGGTGGAATGATACGTAAATGCACCAGGAATGTCCGTATCCACCTGCCCATTCAGCATCCTGAATCCAGATTCATTCAAAAATGAGACCAAGTGCTGACCTGCCTTATTCCCTTTTTTATCTAGCAGCTTTGGCTCTAGGATCGGATATAAAGAGTTCAATTCATCCTCTATATTATTATGGAGCTGGCCTACTCTTGCATTGAAATCACCTACCTGAATGATTTCTGTCCCCACGTAAGCTGCTCTCAGCTTCTCCAATGTGACTTCCAAATGCACCCCCCACCAGATAGTTTTTTTGCCTTTCAGCTGAGGTGGGAAATATACATTTACCAATATTAAAGGGTTCCTTATCTTGAGTTTTAGATGGATTGCGAGGATAAAACGGGACTGCACTGGAAGCTGACAGGTCTCACCTTCTAGCAAATTTGAAACAAATACAGCTAGACCCCCTTTATATCTGCCTTTCTGAGCCTCTTTCCACGCCCTCGTCACAAAGGATCTATAACTATTTATGATTGGGACTTAATTCATCCAGGTTTCCTAAAACAGGAACACCTGGAATCCATAGATGAATTTCATCCAATCTAAATCATTAAATTTGGTTTTTAATCCTGCAATATTTCAGGATAACAGAAGTAACCCAGCCAGGACCCTCTGTTGCTTACTTGACTGCAGATTTAATTGTTACCTGGAACTCTGTACATCCCCTCTCCTAAACAGACTTTTACTGATATTGCAGTATGATGTTGTCCATTCTCTATTTCTGTAATCGGAGGGGAATGAGTTTTTAAAACTTGTATCCACAGCTAGGATACAAGTTTTAAAACATCTCAATTGTTTTTCTTGTAGTTTCTCTAGGAACTCTATTATAGCTACATTTGGAGATCTGGTTCTTCAAATTGAGGCTTCTTATCCTTTAGTCTTTGTCCTCTTGTAACTAGCCCCTCCCCTGGTTGTTTTTCTTGTAGTTTCCTTAGGGCCTTTCATATTATAGTTAGCTTCTTTCCTTCTAAAGAAGGTATATTTTAGAAGACCTAGTACTTCAAGTGGAGGCTTCTTATCCTTTGATCTTTGACTGCTTGTGTCAAGTAGCTTCCTTTTCTCTCTAGAAAGGGACCATCTATCACCTCTTCCTGTTGTACTAAATTAGGCAGGGGGTAAACATCTTATCCCACTTCTAAGCCCAGATGGGAGGATTCCGCTATAGTGAGTATAACATGACCAATATAAAGACTGCTAAAGCCAATCCTTACCGGAGGAGATCTGAACACATTCTAGTGATGATAAAGTCTAACTACATAAATAACACCTTGAGACAATAGATCATAGGGAATCTTTAAGTTATCGTGCAAATAGGTTGCTATTCTTCTCTTGAGAGAATTGTCCCGCTTAACCACTTCACGGTCATATACAATTATATTTTACTCCCTGAGATATTGTGCACAATCTCTCAATCCTTTAGCAAGTAAGTCAAAATTGGTTACTTATTTGCTAAGTCACCAATTGGTGACTTGGTGACTCAAAGGTGACTTTCAAGTTTTCCTGAAAGGCAGGCAAAGTTGGAGGTAAAGATTTCAATTTTGGTGCTGTACACACTTTGTCTCCTGATTTTAGCCAGCCATACATCATACCTTACTTCAGACATACTGCTCTTTACTTTGCTTCCATAGCATGCAACCATATATGCAAGAGATTCATCAATGATGTCTGACATACTGGCATTAATCTCCTCTATGTTTGAAAGTTTCAGACCTTTCTTTAGCACTGTGACAACTGTCTGTTTTCCACATGTGCAGTCGACTAATGAAAGATGTAGCTGATGTAGGATGAAAATGCAGGTTTGAACAAGAACGTCACAACACACAAAGAGGAATCACCTGCTTGTATTCAATCGGATTCGACTGACAGGAAAAAATTCAGGAGGGACTGGATATATCCATTGATCCCATCAACCCTAATGATCATCCCTCGGGTGTTATGATCAACATCTCTGAGAAAATGTGGCAAGAAAAAGTAAACGTAGATGATGCAATGGCATCTGGAAAAATCAAATGCAAGCTTATGAAAGTAGCTGGCCTGCAGGCTTCAACAAACCTCTAACTAGAAAAGTCACAACAATGAAAATACTTAAGAAAAGTGCTATGTGCTTTAACACAGAACTAATTTACTCCAGGGTTATGTGCTCTATGGCGACATATGAGATGGACCTTAAGAACCTTTTTACGTATGAGTTGGCACAGATATCAACATCATTGTTTTATGACAATGGTGTTATGACAATTGCAAAGAAAAAGTTGATGTTAAAAAAAGAACTTGCAGTTGAACATTCAACTCTAACATTACCAAAACCACAAGTTAACATCATTGCTGGATGTGCAGTTCTTTGGATTATCCATTGGCCATCGCAAGGTGTGATTCAAGATTACATTGACAGCTTCATAAGTTACATTATTAGCATAATGGCCGAATGTGAAGTTTTTCATATTTGACATATACTACGAGTACAGTATTAAGAGTGCCACTAGGAGAAACCGCTCAGGAGATCAAGCCAGTAAGTGCCTGAGGCTATCTGTGCAAACCCCTCTTCCTCCTCAGAAGGCTGTACTAACAGTTCCAGAAAACAAAACCCAGATCATAGAACTCATTTACAAACAGCTTCTGGTCAGGGTACAGCAATTCCAAAAGAGCAATGACAACCTACTACACAAAATTGTATTAATGGGATCTGATCTGGTCCCAAAAGAAGTTGACATGGGTATCATCTTGCGAAGCGGGGATCTCGAGACTACTCATGAAGAGGCAGATGTAATAATTGTCCAGCTAGTGTCATGTGTTGGTAATATGGAAGATAGTAGCTGCATCAAAGTTATCTGTGATGATACTGATGTTTTCCTGTTGCTGATGTTTTATTATCTGAGGTGCAAGTGGACGTTCACTATCTTGATGGAAGGCACTAGTGCAACAAGAGCAGTTATTGATATTGGGGCATCCACAATGAAGAATGAAGCCATCGTCCCATACCTTCTACCAGCACATGCTTTGCTAGGTTGTGATTCCACCGCATCTCCCTGGGGATATTGGAAAACTGACAGTAGTCAAAGTGCTAAAGAAAGGTCTGAAACATTCAACTAATGCCAGTATGTTTGATATCATTGATGAATCTACTGCATTTGTGGCTGTATGCTACAGAAGTAAAGAGCAGTATGTCTGAAGTAAGGTATGATGTATGGCTGGCTAAAACCAGGAGACGAAAAGTGTGTACAGCACAGAAATTGATTTTTTTTACCTCCAACTTCGCCTGCCTTTCAGGAAAACTTTAGAAGGGCACACATGTAATCATGCATCTGGCAGGCAACATTGAACCAAGATCCTCCTGATATGGATCCTACTTGTTTTGGGTGGAAAAAAGGATAAAACCAAATCCCTCATCTCCATTTCCACACCACCAAGGACTGAAGTGGCACCCGATGAGATTTTGAAGATGGTGTAACTGTGCGACTGAACAGCCGTGCTTGACTGGAAGATGTTGCTGTGCTGTATCTGTGTTAGCCTGCACTGATTTCTGCAGCTGTTCCAGGATGAACAATTGCAGAAATAAATGGAACAATTGTGATGAGGAGACCAAAGAAGAATAGAAATACACTTACAGTGTCTAGATTTGTAGAGTCATTTTTGCACAGATTTCTCCAACATGACAACCATTACTTCTGTAACAACTGTAAAACTAGTTTTTAATCTTGTTTAATTGTAATTGTCTTTTATTAAATTACTTATTTTGGTTGCTTCATACCACCAATTGGGTGTTATTGTCAACAGCTACATTTTTTTCAACGCACAACTATTCAATGATATTTTTAACCTCATTTTTGCATGATGTTTAATCGTATTTCTTACCTAACTATATTTCATTCTTGTTTAATGAGTGACTCCATATGTTGGGAGGTTGCAGAAATGAACTCCTTGTGCCCCAGAACCTACACTTACAAATATAGAATTATTGTTCTAGCTCTTGTAGAAGCTAAATTATGTCTATTTTCTTGTTCCGGTAGCTGTAAATGTATCAACTTAGCCAACATATTTTCTCCCACGTATGTTAGGAGGCTGCAAAAATGCCCTCCCTGTGCCCCAAATCCTACATTTAGACAGAAAACTTTATTGTCCTAACTCTTGAAGGAACGTATTAGGTTCTTTCCTGTTTTAGCGAGTACAGTGGACGCCATCTTGAAAATACGAAATTCCCCAAGGTGGCACGATGGCATCACTCAGATTCCAAATCAGCATGGTCAAAATATATAAAAACCACTGCAAACAACTATGCACCTCTCCTCCATGCAAGGTTTGACCCCAAATCATGGTTTGGTTGCCAGACTAAGGAGGATTAGGAGGAACCTTCTATGACACTGATTCCAAAGTATTTGCCTACGAGACTCCATTCTGAGACTCAGGGACCCATGTTCACTATGTTTTCCTCACTGGCAGTCCCAGAATATAGTCCTGTGGCCCCAAGCCAGCAACAAAGCCATAGAAAGTATATGAAGGGTTGCAACCCCTTAAACAGATGGCATGATCCACTTGGAGTCATGACCCACTATTTGAGAATCTCTGTTCTAAGATCATGTTGTTAAGAGTCTATCAATGAGGTTTTGTGCCTCATCCTCTACTGCATCTCATTCTACTGGCTGGTATGCAGATCACAGGATACTAGACCAGATGGATCAATGTTTATATCTTCTAGTACAACAATTCCTGTAGTCCTACCTTTAGTAAAATCAAAATTCTTTCCGATGGGTTCTGTTTAAATACCCGAACATCAGGCCCACACCTACCAACTTCCAGTAAAGACTTTGGGAAGATGGAAAAGGCAGGAGAAGTAGCACAAAGTTCTCCTGCCTTATCTGTCTCCCAAGTATTTACTGGAAGTTGGTGGATGGATGCCTGAAGTTCAGGTATTTGAACAGACTCCTCCTGTTCTCATCTTTATCAAATTATAGCTTCTGATTATTCCCATGAAACTGAACTTGGCCTGGGACTCCACTGACCAAGAGAGCAAAGTGATTGCACAACTCCAGCTAGCAATACAGAGAACTGACTTGTCCTGGCTGTGTCAGTGCTTCCCAGAAGTAGGGGAAGCCTACATACACTTCCCACAGACTATTCCACAAGCTCTCTTTACACACAGCACCATTAGTACTTCAGTTTCAAGTGAAGGGGCGGGGGGAATTAAAGAAGGAAAAGAATTGTTTCCTAGTCTGTTTGCCATTATGTTTCCAAGAGAAGAAAATAAGCTATAATTCATTCATTCATTTATTAGATTTCTATACCGCCCCATCCTGCACAGCAGCTCGGGGCGGTTAACAACAATAAAAAACATTTAAAAACATTTAAAATACAATCATAAAACATATCAATAAAGCTGGTGGTATAAAAATAAATATACAGGTGGGGGATTANAACACCCCCCACAGAAATTACCCCACCCCCCCATCCTCCCCTCCAAAGGCCTGGGTGAACAGCCAGGTCTTACAGACTCAACGAAAAGCCAACAGACCAGGCGGGCTTCCTCTGGAAGGGAATTCCAGAGTCACAGCACGGCCACCGAGAACATCCTCTCCATTGTGGCCCCCCGTTTTACACGAGGGACCTCCAGGAAGGTGCCCCTGGCAGACCAAAGGGGTCGTCCTGGGGCACGGAGGGTGAGGCGGTCCCTAAGATATGAGGTGCCCTGAGTCCCAAATGCAAGAGATTAAGACAAAGTAGTTCAGATATTTTATTGGCTCAGCATTTGGGTCACAGAGGCCCTTTCATCAGGCATGTACTTGTCAGAATTATGTAGACTGAGGAAATGCAGGACAGGTGTATAAATGGAATAAACCCATCCTGCATATTCTTACCAGTAGAAGTTGGGCCAATAAAAGTTATAATCTGAATTACTTTATCTCCATGTAGCAAGAGAGCATGCACTGGCAGTGGTTAAGGAAAAAAGGAAGAAATCTGTTCATTTTTTATTTGAAACAAAAATGCTTTCAAAGACACAAAATGGGAGAAAACAACACTGGGCAAACAAATGTATATGAAGAGCCTTTGCTAAACTGGTTAGACTTTGTTCCTGGAAATTATCTAGAGTCCGCTGAGTGTTTAACAACTATGAGAGTTTAACAGTGATCAACTCAAAGCATTTGAAGTGGGAGGTCAGTCAAGATCTTATGAAAGGGAACTGGCTATCTAAAAAAACAAACAAAGAAAAAAAACTCGCTCTGCTGGCTGTGTAACCCGATGCATTCTACAAGCAAAATATTTGTTCTAAAGAGGTAACTTTGTGACCCAGGGATAAGTCATATCCAGCAGGGACTGATTAGAAGTAGCCAGAGGAGGCAATTCCTAGCAGAGGCAGAAAAGGCTGTCAGGTGTACTCTGAAAATGTTGGTAATTCCTAGTTGCTAAATGAACCATAGGACTTCCAGACCACACTATAGCTACTAAGGGATATTAAATCTAAGAATATTCCATAGTCAAAAAGCCTCCAGTTTACAAAAAGAGTTAAAGTTCTTGAAAATTCAATCATGCACTAAAAAGCATGGAAATTGAAAGTTAAGGCTCGTGCCTTAACTTCTGTGCCATGTTAGCAATAAAGACATTGTACAGCCTCCCATATTGTGCTCACTTACAACTTAGGCTCCATGCACCCACACTTTGCCTTCGTCTCTCAGCCCCAATCCTCTTCCTCTTTGCGGGTTGGGGGCAACACTGAAGCGGAGGACAGAAAAGTGCAAGTTGGCACCTCACCCCCTCCATTTCCTCTTTAAGAAAGAGAGAACTCGGGACTCGTGGCTTCCAGCCTCTCCCCCCCACTCCAGCAGGCTGCACTCCCTTCACAAGCAACTCAATAGTCCTGGTTCCTAGCTTGTTCTCCTCTCCCCTGCTCAGCTCTAAACCCTGCTACAGTCAACCCCAAAGTCCTGGGTCCAAGTTGCCCCACTAACCCTCTAGCCTCCCCTCCCCTCCCTGAGAACTCAAAAGCTTTGGGAGAAATAAGTTTATGTGTGTGTGTCATATGCAAGAGAAGTAAGGGGGGGGTGTGCAATAGCACACCCCCCTCCCCAAAAAAAAAAACAGGAGAGGAAGTGGAACAACAGGGAGGGAAACTATTGGAACTCAAAAGGTGTCAGCTATGGTAAATGAGTTAAACGATAGGACTGCTCCCCCTGGTATCCCATCAGTCATTTCACTCAGAACCTTATTATTGTAACTATTTCTAATTCCTCCAGTCATTCCACCCACTTACTTGATCCTGCTGCACACTCTTTGTATTTTCCCCTGTCATTCCACTTACTGCATCTGGTGCCTTCCTCATCATTTCTCTCCCTCTTGCCTTCCCCATGTACTCCCAAAGATGCAGCTGTGTTGTATTATTTCACAGTCACTTAATTGAATGTTGGAATGACAATAGTATTTATTTAGAAATTGGCACTGCTGTTGCCTCCATTCCTTCCAATGGCTATTCCATTTAATTAATTTCAATGCATACCCAACTTAGTTTTAATTAAACATTTGTATACGACTGTACCCAGCTTCGCTGTGCTCTGGGAGGGTAGTGGGGACTAGTGGGTAAGAGGGAGGGTTAAGAACATAAGTACTGCCATACTGAGTCAGACCAATGGTTCATCAAGCCCAACATCCTGTCCTCCGACAGTGGCCAATCTTGATCGCATGGGAGAAGAACCAACAGTTACAATGGCCAATCCATTCCCCATTGCTCACTCCCAGCTCCCGACAGTAAGAAGTTCATCCTTCTCACTTGCTGCCCCCCATGCCTTGAACTCCCTCCCTGTCCACATCCGCCTTGCCCCCTCCCTTCATACCTTCAAATCTCTCCTTAAAACTCACCTCTTTCGCTCTGCTCTGTCTGACTCTTTATCCTGCTGAGCCACTATTCCTA
>QEPC01003965.1:1803768-1841649 GCA_003113815.1 Sphenodon punctatus
GAAGTGGGGGCACACCAGGGAGTGGGGGTCACTTGGGGACACAGTGGGGAAGTGGGGGCACACCGGGGAGTGAGGGTCACTTGGGGACACACTGGGGGTGTGGGGGGAGTGGGGGCATTTGAGGACACAGTGGGGGAGTAGGGGCACACTGGGGGAGTGGGGGTCACTCAGGGGCACAGTGGGGTCACTTGGGGACACAGTGGAGAAGTGGGGGCACACTGGGGAGTGGGGGTCACTTGGGGACACAGTGGGGAAGTGGGGGCACAGTGGGGACACACTGGGGAGTGTCAGTCACTTGGGGACACAGTGGGGTCACTTGGGGACACAGTGGGAGTGTTGGGGGAGTGGGGGCATTTGAGGACGCAGTGGGGGAGTGGGGGCACACCAGGGGAGTGGGGTCATTCAGGGACACAGTGGGAAGTGGGGGCTGTGTCCTCAAATGATCTCACTCCCCCCACACCCCCAGTGTGCCCCCTCTCCCCCACTGTCCCCAATCTGCCTGGCAAAAAAGTTAAAACCCCTACCTGATCCTCGCAAACAGGTCCGGACCGTCACCGCTGGGAACTCTGTAATAGCTGCCGGCTGGGAGCGAGTCAGCGAGGTCTAAAAGAGCGCACCCACCCGCAAATTTCCCGCCTGGCCTTGTGCAGCCGTGGTGCAGCCTGGAGAGGCAACTTCAAAGGCGCCCCTCCAGGCAATTAAAATGGCTGGGCAATGGGTTCCGTTAGAAGCAAGTTTGCCTGTAGCTGGAGTATGCGACGCTGCGACTTCTCTACCGACTCCGTCTGACTCCTGAGCAAACACGCGGCTCAGCGTGAGCCGCGTGGCACACGGGACCTTTAAAAAATGATCCTCGACTGGGAGGATCTTTTTTTTTTAAAGGGCCTGTGTGCCGCACGGCTCACGCTGAGCCGCGCACATGCAGCTGCACTAGTGGTGGGTGCGCTGGGGGCTAGTTGTGGGGCACCGCCCACAGCGCCAAAGCAAGGGGCCGCCGCTGTGGGTACTAAAAGTTGTCTAAATGTGTTAAGCACACCAATTCTACCTCCTAATCATACAGAGGCAGAAATCCAACTGGAAAATGAAAGGGGCGACTCCCTTCTGCACATGCCCAGTTGGACTCTTGAAGAATTCTGCTTCCTAGTGGTGCTGGCAGAGATTGCTCCCAACATTCTCAATCCCTATACACATTCTGCACCGGCTGCAGCTTCCCAACAATTATTGAGGCAGTCCCATGGAACTGAGGAGAATGATAAGGCAATGGGCCACTAGGAACACCAGTGGCTTTTGGACCGCAATAAATAGGATTATTAAGCCACAGAGAAAGTCCTATACTCAGGCAGTTCCCTATGCGTCCTGGAGGTCCTTTTTTGAGCATCTCTATTTAGATCGGCAAATAGGGATAGCAGATTTTGAGATAAATCAACAAGTAAACGAGTCTCCAACCTGGTGCCAGGCTGATTTTTCAGAAAATAAGATTATGGAGCAGATAATGGCCCTTAGACAGAACAAGGCTCCGGGCCCAGATAGGATCACAGCAGAGATGCTACAGACAGCCCCATGCTGGTGGGCCTCCTTACTTTCTAAATTGTTTTTTCGAGTTAGTGAGGCTCAAAATGGACCCAAAGCTTGGGCACTAAGCTGGATTGTTCCTATTTATAAAAAAGGTAGCATTTGTGATCCTGCTTGCTACAGGTCGATCAGCTTGTTATCAACAATTGGGAAGCTGTATGCGAGGATGCTGTTGGTCCATCTAGAGGAATGGGCTGAAAAGGAAGCACTTATTCCCCCCCGAACAGTTCGGATTTAAGAAGGGACATTCAACTATTGATTGCTGTTTTATTATACAGCACTTAGTCTTTAAATACCACAAAGTCAGGAAAGGGAAACTGTATATGGCTTTTGTGGACTTCTCCAAAGCGTTTGACACTATTGCTAGACCAAGGCTATGGGCCAAACTTACGGTCCTAGGAATTGATGGTAAACTACTGGTTGCTATATGACAATTATACTCTGATAATGAGGCCAAGGTCAAAATGGGGAATACCATAAGCCAGCAGTCGATTTCAATTCAAAGAGGGGTGCGCCAGGGATGTGTCCTTGCGCCACTCCTCTTTAATTTGTATGTGGCAGATCTGATCCCGCTCCTTAAAGCAGATGATACTCATCCACCTAAGGTGGGGGAAGTTCAGGTGTGCACAATTCAATTTGCGGACGACTTGGTGCTTTTGGCACAGACCAAAATAGGTTTGAAGCGATTGCTAGAAAAACTGTATAGGTACTGTCAGTGCAATGGGCTGAAAATGAATGATCAAAAATCTAAAATTATGATCTTGGGAAGGAAGCCAAGAACCCCTGCGTGGGAAGTGTCAGCGGGGACGTTTGACATTGTGAAATCCTATAACTATCTGGGAGTCACCTTTACTTCCAGGGGTACTTGGAACCTCCATCTCCAAAATCGCACTGCCAAGGCCCTTCAAAGTGCACAGGCATTAATTAGGGCCATGAACATGTCTAGGGGGGTACTTGTTTCCGCCTTTTTGCAGGTGTTTACTGCAAAGATTCAATTTCTGCTGCTTTTGGGCTGGAGGTAATATCATTCCCAGACATGAGGTCTCTGGACAAGATTCAGAATCTGTTTTTGCGGAGACTTTTAAAGGTGGGGCCAAGTACCCCTGGGTCAGTACTGAGGGCCGAGACAGGTGTCTACTCTATAGAGGTCCATGTTAAGCAATCTGTGATACAGTATTGGTTTAGGCTGCTATAACAGTGGGATCAGCACCTTGCCTTGCAATGTCTTAGGGAGACATTGAATACTTTGTGGGGAAAAGGTTTAGTAGGATCAAAGATGAGATGACCCAAAGAGCGCAAGATCAGGCCAAACAAGATGTTTTGGCCTCTTTGGCCCAATGGAGAGTTGCTCCAGGTTTGGTCCAGCTAAAGTGTGTATGGATGTTTGAGCCTTATTTGTACATGATAATAAACCCCAAATTGAGAAGAAGCTATACCTTGTTAAGGTTTGAACTGGTACAGACAGTGGAAGTGGAGGGTAGGTACCGACACATCGTTCATGATCAGTGCTGCTGTTCTTGTAGCATGGGCGAAATTGAAACACCTGAGCATCTTGTTTTAAGATGCCCATACTACAAGTTGTTGAGGGAGACTTGGCTTGCTCCCCTTTTGAGAGCTGGGCTTAATTTCAAGTCAGACTGTTATCAAAATTTGCTTAGGGTATCCTCGGTTCAGGAGATGCGGGCCCTTCTATTTTTGTCCATTTGGCATTAAGAAGACGAGGTTATCTCAGGGGTAAAATGAAAATAGTAAATGGAACTGATGGGTAAAGATGATCTTGGGTGGATACTTTACCTGAGCTGGAAATAGGATGGATTTGGTTATGTGATCTTGGCCTCAAATTCCCTCCCTCCCCTGCCCAGAAACCCACCCAAGCCCTATTTATCCCTACCTGCCAAATGATCTTTCAAATAAAAAAAGTTTTGCACTGCTTTCAGAAGATGCCCAGCCTTGGGCTCAAATGAACTTCCAGGGGAATGGAGTTCCATAATATGGGGGAAGCAACTGAGAATGGCCTCCTGCACAACCGTGCCCAACAGACAAAGGTAACAGATGGAACCTGCAGGAGGGTGCCCCTGGCTGACCACAAGGGCCACAAAGGGGCATGGTACAATAGGCGGCTTTCAGATATGTGGGACCCAGACCATTTAGGGCTCTAAAAGTCAAAACCAGCACCTTGAATTGTGCCTGGAAGGCAGCTATAGGCAGCCAGGGCAGATTTTGGAACACCGGTGTGATGTGCTTCCAGTGACTCATCCTCGAAAGAAGCCGAGCCACCACATTCTGCACCGGCTGCAGCTTCCCAACAATTATTGAGGCAGTCCCATGTAGAACGCATTGCAGTAATCTAGCCTTGAGGTGATGAAAGCATGGAAGGCAGTGGTCAAATCAGAATAAGAAAGAAAAGGCTGTAGCCTTCTCAGCAGATGGAGTTGGTGGAAGGTGCTCCTGGGCACCTCCACCACCTGACAATCCAGACACAGCAAAGGATTCAAAAGCACTCCAAGGCTGCGAACTCAAGTGACCAGAGGGGCCCAAATTCCATCAATGACAGGTGTCCCAATCCCTTCCAGGTCACAGAACCAGCCAACCATCATCATTTCAGTCTTGTCAGGATTCAACTTCAATCAGCTCATCCTCATCCGGTCCCTGACAGCAGTCAGGCATCAGGTAAGCATCAAGACTGTGGGACCTGGGTTGGATGAAAAAGAGAGGTAGAGCTGAGCATCATCAGCATATTGATGACACTGCACCCCAAACCTCCGAATGACCTCACCCAGCAGCCTCAGATACACAATGAACAAGTGGGGAGACAGAATAGAGCCCTACGGGACTCCACAGGGAAGGTCCCGAGGAGATGATGAGCAATCACCCATCACCACCCACTGGGGCAGTGGCGAAGGGCTGGGTTTGGAAAAAAAAAACCATCACTAACTCACCGGGACAGCTGAGAGGGGCAAGTCCAGGGGCGGCGTCAGTAACCTGCAATAAAGAAAAGACTCAGCAGTTCTCCGGCGGCATGGCAGTGGTGAAGGGCTGGTTTTGTAAATTTTTCCCATCACTAACTCACCGGGACAGCTGAGAGGGGCTAGTCCAGGGGCTGCGTCAGTAACCTGCAATAAAGAAAATTCTCAGCAGTTCTCCGGCGGCATGGCAGTGGTGAAGGGCTGGGTTTGGAAATCCCTCCCATCACTAACTCACCGGGACAGCTGAGAGGGGCGAGTCCAGGGGCGGTGTCGGTAACCTGCAATAAAGAAAAGGCTCAGCAGTTCTTCGGCAGTGCCGGTGGCGTGCGCTGGGGCAGCGCGCCGAAGAGGTGCGCGCCCAAGGGCACGCCCTTCGGCGCGACCAGGAGCAGGAGCCCGACCACCTGGCCTCATTTCCTGGTGTGTGTGGCTGCAGGCAAGCTGCTGGGCGTGTTGATCGGAGTACCTTTTGGTCCCTTGTGATGTCTGCCCCTCAGCAGGGTAGGTTGGCATTCCTCGGGGGTTCGTTGCTGCCATCTAAACCGCTAAAACAGGGTCGGCTGGACAGCTTTTTCCATAACCTGGCAGTTGGGGTGGGTGTTTTTTCATCTTCTCTCCCCACAGGCCATCCTACTACTCCACATTTGGAATCTGCCCCGCCCATGGAGATGGGCCTCTCCCAACAAGGGGAGGAACCCCCAGAACTCCCCCCAAATAGGGATTTTTCAGTGATGGACCAATTGCATGAGTCGGGGTTTGATGGGGCAGTGTTACCAGTTGGTGGGAGACTGGCTACATTTTTGACAGAACATGTCATGCTCACTGCAGAGACCGTACAGTACATGTTCTGTAAATTATCATGTATGCAGACAAAAATCGACTCTGTAGAGGGATTATTACAAAATGTGGTCGCCGGGCGAGCATATGAGGGGGATGGGGGGGGCAGGCTGTTCTCTGTTCCTTTTGGGTCAGTTTCTTCTAATGGGACAGCTCTGGGTGCTGTACATCGAGTACATTCATCTGAGACCTCTTCCCGCCCATATTTCCCTCCCCCAGTTCAGGACATTGGGCGGCAGCCTGTGGCCCCCACTACGATTTGCTCTGAAAAAGCAGGAGCATTTGGGCGTATGCCAGCAGCCCTGATTTTTACTATTCTTTCAAGCGATGATTGCCCAGCCCCTTTGTGGGGCACTCCCCTAGACGTAGCGGAATACCTGAGACTCCTCCTGAAAAAGGTTGTGATCACTAGTAGGGACATTGTGTCAGTAAACCATCTTTTTGTTTCTTCTAATAGACAAATGCTTCTGGTTATTTTTGTTTCATCTGAACTACCAACTCTTATATTGACCCGGAAGCCCTATCTTGAGCATCGGGCAGTTTAACCCACTCGTGCTTTTCAGGTCCTTCCCTCGGATCAGGTGGGACATCTACGGGAACCCAGGACCTTGGCAGCGGAGCAGGGGGCGGGAAGTGGGACAACTCTGGTGGCCCAGCATTCCCTGCCCGGTTCAGGGTCCTGGCTTGGGGGTTCCCCCTCGGGGTCGTGTCCCCCGATTCCCCCTCGGCAGGGGTCTAGGGATTTGAGGTCGGATGGCATGGAAGTTCCACAGGCTGCATGTAATCTGGGTCCCAGGGAAAAGCCAGCTCCTGGGCATGGTGGGGAGCCAATTCTACCCCCTCCCATAAGTAGTAATGTTAGATCTTTGCCCTCACCCTCAGTAAATATGCAGACTCGCTGTTTTCAGCGGTTGGAATCCTTGTACATGCAGCTGGGGGAGTTAAAATCTGAGCTAATAGTGGGGGGGAACAAGCAGGGGCCATCTGGGGCTACGGTGAGGTCCGGTTCGCAGCCCCGTCATTTGACTCCACAGCCTTTGCTGGCGTCTACCCCTATTGAATCTTCCACCTGGCTCCCATCAGTAGGGGGTAGTCAGACGAGGGGGAGCAAGGTGAAGGGAAATAGTTTCCTGATATTATCTATTATTGCAAACCCTACGGGGCCTCGGCCACAGGGGGGGAGAGAGGGCCAGAGAGGGATACCTCCCCTTACCTTCTAAGTATCTGTCAGTGGGGAGGGGAAAGGAAGGGAGGACAAGGGTTGCCCAGGCGCACCACACACTCTTAGGGAGCTCTGTTGTATTCGATGAGGGTCCCGGATGCCTGTCAGGATAGTATAGGGGTCGTTCCATGGGCTTTCGCACCTGGAACTTAGGCCCCTATCATCATAGGGCACAGAGCTTTTGGCTAGGCAGGGCTCTTGCACACCACAGGGGGATGGGAGGAACTGTGGGGGCTGGTGTAGGGTGATTGAGGCAAGGACCCGGGGTAGAGGGGACAGGAGTATAAGGGCTTTAACCCTGGAGAGGGGTAGGGGAGAAAAAGGTGCCCAGGGAGGGAGGAGAAACGCCAGGCCCACAGGCCCCTTCACACTACCCACTCAAGCACTCTGGGAACAACAGGAAGCAGGGGTTCAGGCAGACAAAAAACAATACAGGGAATCACTTTGAATCACATCAAACCAGGAGGGGGGAAGGAGAGGGAATATGGAGGCAGACAAAGGGAGACACACACAGGAGTAATTTAGTACCAATATGTTCACTTAGCTTTCAGGCAGGGGGGCTAGTTCATCCAGACACAAGCTCTGTTCACCGGCCCAGAGCTTACTGTGAGGCCGGCTTTTGAAGAGGAAGCCCCACCCTCTACACGCTCCCGGAGGCGTGCGGATCAGCGCAACGGGGGGCGGAGCCTTGCTGCGTCATGGGGTGGCTCAGCTGTCGGCGCCATGTCAGTGCGCGCAGGAGTCCCGGTCGGCTGCGGAGATGCCTCCGCAGGGTTAGTGCTGGTGGGGGCGGGGCCCCTCGCTTCTGGGAACAGCCATCGCGCTGGGAAGCGTCCGCCGCGGCTGACAGTGAAAGGAATAAATGAGGTGGCGTGCCTCAATTTACCCAAACGGGATCGAAGGTTGCAATTATTAAGCCAAAGTATAGAGGTACAACTCAGTTTTATTGAATAGACACTTAACATCTGGACATGGCAGTGTTCTCAGTTACAAACCCCAGTAACCCATGATATCTTACGTGTCAGAGGCACAGTCCGAGACGCAGGCTGGTTCAGAGGAGAAGGGGAGAGGGCCCAGCAGATGGCTGGCCCGGGGGTCTCTGGATCTTTTGAGAGCGACGGTAAGGATCAAAGACCCACGCGGCTCACTGCAATGCTAGTGGCCGTTAGCGTCAATGACAAGGGGCAAGGGGCTGAACTTTCCCTTTTATAGCTTCATTTATTAGGGATACATGTTGCAGGGTCCCCTTTGCCAGGTGCAGAGAATAAGCTGGCTATTCATAATGCTATCACTTGGAGCACGGCCACCAAGCTATTTTGGAGTTCTCAGGGAGTTTTAGGGAGTTACTGTTTATTCGTAGGGGAGGGCACCTCGCTTTCTTACAAACTCCCTTTGTTTCTCTTAGGCCTATTTCTGTGTTCTCAGAGATAGTGGCTGTCTAGGGTTTTCTATTGTGGCCTTGGAAATACATTTTCTGCTTAGAAAGTGATTTTGACAACTTTATTCTCATGGGCCTAGTTGGATAGTGTCAGCCTGAGACCTGTGGCTGAAGAACCTGAACTGAGTTGTCCAAACCTGATCCTGCTTGTGTCTCTGATCATGGCCAATATTGCCTAATTGATACATAACAATACCCGCTTTGCTGCCTGTTTACATGGCAGCACATACAAAAATATGTATCAATGAAGGTGTAACACGAAGTAAATTGTACCCAAATTTGTTACATACATTTGTAAATGTTAATGCTACCTTAAATGGAGTTACAAATCACATTTTTAATAACTAAATACAATACTTAATGTTATATTTACTAAAGGTTACATACAAATGTAAATCTTAATATTGATTTTAAATCAAATACATTTCTAATAAACTATAATATTGAATATCAGTTATTAGTATAATCATTTTTATTAAAACAAATTACCACTTAATTTTGTTAGTTATAAATGCATATATGTGTCCAGTAAATATGAAAGTGAAAAATACAAAAAAGTGTTTAATACAAGGAAGGTTGCTACACATGGGCCTCTTTGTATGCTGGCTGTGTTTAGTGAAAACAAGTGTCATTACATGTGAGCTCCTTTGTATGCTGGCTGTGTTGCCTCCATGAAAGATCATGACAGATTTAATAATTTTATTAAGTCACGCATCCTGCCCTGTGTGACCTCCAATACAACATCTCTTTAATAAGCAGGGTGTAACCTAGGGGGCCAAGCCATTTACACCCCAGATGTTGTCAGGCATGAAGGTGACCGGTGGTATCCCCTTCTCAAGTCACTTTCATGAATTCAATTAACAAGAATTGCCTAGGAATTAAAACAACCTGGGATACTGAGGCTGTCCCAAAACAATCTTGTTTCTTCCCAATACAGTGTAAATGGGAAAATAAGTCTGTCGGGGTGATCTGCAATACAAAAAGTAAAGTAAGGCACAGCACAGCACAGCAGCAACAATGCAATGAGAACACCACCACCATCAGGCTCAGTTCAGGTGTCCTGGCTTAAAGCACTATTTCAGAACACACAGAGGTCCAGGTGCATGGCT
Source organism: Sphenodon punctatus (assembly GCA_003113815.1). NCBI lineage: Eukaryota > Metazoa > Chordata > Lepidosauria > Sphenodontia > Sphenodontidae > Sphenodon > Sphenodon punctatus. Next base: position 1,812,913 of record QEPC01003965.1, read on the forward strand.
GCATATGTATAGTTAACATAGAGCAGGTTTGTGAGTGGTCTTGCACTGTTTTCCTGCAGGCCCTGCACGAACCTCTCATGCAACACTTCAGATTCCCATAAGACTGTTATGTGAATAACTGTTGCATTTCCTGCTAACTCAAATCCATTTAGAACCCCAAGTGAGGTCCCCAACACTTCCCAACCATTTTTTTCAATTCCTTGTCTTAAATTGGACCACCATATGTACATTTCCCACTTGTATTATTCAAACTTACCACCCATGTAGTGTTATAATGGAATTTCCATTATGTTCAAAGTGTATGGTATGAGGTTTTATTGCTACCCCATAATTTTTAATAATTGTTTTCAGGAATTCTTTGCATCTCTTTTCCTTTTCCCCCACTCCGTACCTTATTTCCACCATAATCAGGTGCCTCAACAGACTGAAGTAGTAAATTCAGTTGAACAACCACAATTATACATCCTCTTCCCATTTCTAACAACATACAAATGTCCCTTGAGCGTGTCCCCATTTAAACGTACACCTCACCAAGCTGTGTTCCATTGTTTATTTCTGTTCATCAAGTCAGGAGCAGAGGTGTCATTGTCTTAAAGGAGTCCATGTCCATGAAACTTTTACTCCAGCTAGGGCAGGCCGAGATGAGAAGGCAATGTTTTTATTTAATTTTTATTTATTTTTTTGAAAATCCAAACTTGATATTTCAATGTCCTCTCAGTCTCCCTCCGGTATTACTGCATTTCATCTAGGACTGGGGCCTTGTTTGTTTTATTTGAATCCATATCTGTAGTCAAAATTCCACAGGCTTTTGTAACAACCATGCACAGGATCCAAATCACTGGCAGCATGATGGCACTGGATTAAAACAAAATCTGCAACAAGTCAGGTTATATATCTCCTGCTTTCCTTTCTTGTTCTCTTTTCTCAGTTACTCCATAAAATGCTTAGGAGAAAAAGAACCCTGTAAACAAAAACAAAACAAACAAACATATCGGGACACAAATGGCGATGAAGAGGTTAACTGAGAACCTGCCTTCCAATGATTATGGGGAAACCCATATGACTGCATGCATTATTCTGCCCTTACTGTGCACTGAAAGTACAGAATAAATGTGGGCAGCCGTTTTAATTATTTTTACATTCTGCCACTTATGTGCCTTATTTCACATTACATAAGCAGACACACAACAGTGAATGACAAATTACACAGACAGACACACAACACTGAATGACAAAACAGCCATGGCAAAAATAAAACAAAATCTAAACAAAAACAAAAACACCCCTGCAGTTAACCGGGCCTTCTTAGAACATCCAAAACTTCTTTCCTGCTTAAAGAAAAAGAGAGACAGACCTGGCCTGTATATGACCTTTATAATTACCTGAAAAGGAATTGGTTGGTTATTCACACTTTCCTGGATGAAACCCATTTTAAAGAGAGAAGTGTCCGCAATCCAAGGCATTTCCCTGATGTTTTAAAACCAAACAAAACTAGCTGCAGGAACACATACATGAGGTCAGCAGCTCATGCTTATGCTTTCTCCCACATTTTTTTTTTTTTTTTTTTCCCACCAATCAGCAGTTCACAAACTGAGACTGTAAGTGAAAGCAGTAAAATGGGCAAGGGTGTAATGTTACAGTTGGAGAGAGAAAAGTTTGAGGGAAGAAAGAAAGAGAAAAAAGTGTGTGAAGGGCAAGCATGTGTGTGACATCACCAATGATTTTACAAATCAAAAACTTTTTCTAGCTGTATAACAAGCAGTCAAAAATACCTTTCAATATTAATGCAAGGCTGGCTGTTTGCCCAAGTCTTCGGAGGGGAGGGGAGGGGAGGTGGAGGGGATATGGGATTTTTAAAGATGTTTTTAAAAACTGTTGTTGGGGTCTTGTATTTTTAAACAAAAAAATTTTTTTTATTGAATTTTATTATTGTATGTGTGATGTGAAAGCACACAAAGAAAATCCTTAAACTCATACATACATTCTCACTTAAAAACCTTACAAGCTTTAAACACCCCTATATTCACATGAAGCAGGCATACATTGTTTCTTGCAGACATTCAGTATTAAACTTACACACATAAATGCAAACCTCTTGCTATAAAAAACACTACCTGTTTTTTACAAAACCTAGAGCCAATGTGGGAAACTACAATCTCATGAATTCCTGCAGAACTCAGAATTTAACATCTCAGGGCACTCAGGCAGAGTCCCTCATACACATACCCACATCGGGAGGGGGGCTCCTTAAGCATACAAATATACATCCACCCCATCTCACACATCCCACATAGTCAAACACGCACACAAATTACTCATAGTAGCACTGAAGCATGGTCAAAGGCAAATAAACAACACATGCTTGGGGAAGTACATGATTTTTAAGACTGCTAATTTTATTCCTCCTTACAGACAGTTTTAGCTGTTGCTGGCAAAAATAAATGGTGGCAAAAACAGTGTAAATGAGGCTCTATTTTTAACAAAATACCTGAACACACACCACTACTAATCACAACAATAAAAGCAATCTTTGTTACCCCTTTTTAAACACTTTCTCTAGCCTTCTTTCTAACTTACATGTAACTCTGCTTGTGGGGTAGGGAACACACAAAGCCTAGTCCAGTGCCTACAGGCCTGGGGAAGGTGGATTTAGAAGTCCATCCTGGCCTCTGCCTGAACCCCTTCCCAAACTGGATTTAGGATTAGCCTGGGTTTTCTCTCCTTGCATAGATGCTACTCCATGCCCATTTATGCAGTGTTAATCCTATCCTTCAAGAACTATCTTTAAAATCCTTTTTCCAACATCACTGTTCTGTATTCCCATCCTCAACACACAAACACACACACACACACACACACACACACAGGAGCGGGTGCGGTTACTTCAGGTTGGATTAGGTGTGCATGGGCCAAGGGCCACTGTTGCTTGTTAGGGCAGAGAGATGGATGAAATACATGCCCCAAAACAAGTTGGTGAATGTCAGTAGCTCACTCCAAGTCCTGTCCTGGAAACTTGGCCATAGAGGGGGAATCCTGGGGGACCCTACAGGACCCTTGGCATTTTGGGGGAAGGGATAAAAGTCCCTGAGCTGGCCAGAGGAACTTACTCCTCCTGGGCGACCTGAATGACAGGCATCTTTCTCTAGCTGAGGTTGCCAGTGCTCCTGAAGGGAGACATTGCCTTCTGTGGGAGCAGGGTTAGCAACCACAGTGGCAACTTTGTCTGTGTCAGCAGTGTCTATTAAAGGGCCTGGATCCCAGGGAGGCGGGAGAGTTGCAATTTCCTTAGGGGTGTGGGGAAGCATCTGATCAGGGGCCGTGGGCATACAAATGCTGGTTATAAGTTCCTCCTCATCCGAGGGGTAATCATCATTAAAGGGTACATCTGGGTCTATTTTACTGCCCTGGGAGACAGGAATTTTTTTATTAGCTGAAATGATGGCATGTTTTTTCTTTAAGCTTTGTGTGAGAGCACTGATTTTTTTTTGGCATTTTACATGAGATACGGGGTCTCCTTCCCTGAACTTTTTGACTTGATTTATTAGTAATCTCAGACCTGCTTCACTTTCCTGCAACTTGGTAAGGTTATTCTGATTAGTTCTTTGAAGTTGCCTATAATCTTTTTGCAATGATGCCAGTTGTTCTTTGAGTTCCTTGTATTCAGTGGCTTGTCTGAGTTGCTGACAGGACAGTTCATTGCGCCAACTGACACTTTGCTGCTCTCTGCGCTTGAGATCTCCCATTAACACATCTGTAACTTTTGCATTGTTAATTAAAGTGGAGATCTGTGCTACAGCATCCTGCACAGCCCTCCAGAGAAGCCAGATGACAGCAGAGATTTTGTGTGCCTTCTTAGGGGCATACAAAGACACATATTTATCCCAAACCTCAAATACCTGCTCTTCAGTAATGGGGTTTGTAAAAACCTGATCAGTCCAGGGGCAAAGTCCTTGCTTAGCTATGAACTCATGTAACCTGGGGACAGACTCTATTTTATCCCAATGCTCAATGGGGACCCCTCCCACATTCTTCCTCTTAAACCAAGCCATAGAAATCCAAGTAGTGGGGGACTACCCGTCCAGAGAAAGTGTCTTATCCTTATTATGCAATTTGATTTCCAACTTTGGCACAAGGCATGCACTTGCAATTGCACACCTGCAGCTTTCAAGACTGTTAATTGCAACCAGGGGAATGCTTTCCAGCTATGTTCCCCCACACCGCATTCTGCACCAATTGAAAGGAATCCAAGGGACAAATGAGGTGGCGTGCCTCAATTTACCCAAACGGGATTCCAAGGGACCAATGAGGTGGCGTGCCTCAATTTACCCAAACGGGATCGAAGGTTGCAATTAACAAGCCAAAGTATAGAGGTACAACTCAGTTTTATTGAATAGACACTTAACATCTGGACATGGCAGTGTTCTCAGTTACAAACCCCAGTAACCCATGATATCTTACGTGTCAGAGGCACAGTCCGAGACGCAGGCTGGTTCAGAGGAGAAGGGGAGAGGGCCCAGCAGATGGCTGGCCCGGGGGTCTCTGGATCTTTTGAGAGCGACGGTAAGGGTCAAAAGCCCACACGGCTCACTGCAATGCTAGTGGCCGCTAGCGCTAATGACAAGGGGCAAGGGGCTGAACTTTCCCTTTTATAGCTTCATTTATTAGGGATACATGTTGCAGGGTCCCCTTTGCCAGGTGCAGAGAATAAGCTGGCTATTCATAATGCTATCACTTGGAGCACGGCCACCAAGCTATTTTGGAGTTCTCAGGGAGTTTTAGGGAGTTACTGTTTATTTGTAGGGGAGGGCACCTCGCTTTCTTACAAACTCCCTTTGTTTCTCTTAGGCCTATTTCTGTGTTCTCAGAGATAGTGGCTGTCTAGGGTTTTCTATTGTGGCCTTGGAAATACATTTTCTGCTTAGAAAGTGATTTTGACAACTTTATTCTCATGGGCCTAGTTGGATAGTGTCAGCCTGAGACCTGTGGCTGAATAAACTGAACTGAGTTGTCCAAACCTGATCCTGCTTGTGTCTCTGATCATGGCCAATATTGCCTAATTGATACATAACAACAGTATCATCAACCAAGGGTTGATTATCTTTATCTCTACCTTTACCGTCGACCTCTACATTAGGTTCCTCTCAGGTGGCATTACCTTCTCCTGTTCCCTTGGTAAGCTTAGATCTGCCTTCTGCAAATAATGCATCTAATCATGCAATCGGGGGTCCCTCAGAGCCAACAGTACCCCCTATTACAGCCCCCACATACCCATCGGGATGAGTGCTTAGACAGCGCCCTAAACTCTCTACTTTACCGCCCAAACAGTGACTAGCAAGAACCCAGGGGTTGACCTATTCTATGATCTCCTGGAATATTTCGGGGTGGAGGGCACATCAGTCCGACCCAGATTTTCTTAATTTTTTGATGTCTTATGATCTGCTGTTATCCAGGAAACTTGGTTGCTAGATCCTCCTGTGTCGGAGACTTGGAGAGGCTACAACACTTATTGACTGGAAGCGATCCCTTCAGATTTTCATGGCTGCCCCTAGTGGAGGTCTTGCTCTGTTGGTTTCTTCCTCACTATTTGTTCAAGTCCAGCGTATTAGTTTTATTAAAGCATATTTTATTTTATATCATTGTATATTTCTCACTGGACTTGAAATGGTGATCGGAATGTTTATATTCCCCCTGATCGATCCGTGTATTACAATTCCGATATTTGGGACTCTATCTCAGAACAGGTACTTTCTGCCTCCATGAAGTTTCCAGCTGCAGTTATGCTTTTTGGGGGTGATTTCAATTCTAGACTTGGAAACCCTGGGTCTTTGAAGGCTGTCCCTCTCCTGGAGAACTCAGCAGATCCGATATTTATCCCTGTAAGACATTCTAGGGATCAAGTAGTGGGCCCTAGAAAGACCCAGATGGACAAATTGTTGTCCGAGTTAGATCTTATTATTATTAATGGGTGAGTGGAGGAGGATTTGGAGGGAAATTATACTTTTCATTCTTCCCAGGGATCTAGTGTTCTCGATCTCTTTCTCATCTCTCCAAATTTCCTGAATATGATCTTTAAATTAATGGTTATCCCTTTGTTTGTCTCATGCCATCTACCAATAACTTTAATTATTGTAGACCCAACAGTTGGGAGAGATACTACTTCCTCCGTTATATCGCTGGGCCAGGCTGAGGAGGATCCCCCCCTAGTGCAGGCAAAGTGGTCGGGCGCCCAGACCGAGGAGGTGAATGCGTTCATTGCCTCTCCACCAGTTCTAAGGTTGTATGATCTGGTTGTAGCATGGGACCCGGAGATGGTGGCACGGTATGAAGACATACTATCTTTATTGTATCCTCTTATTACCCGGAGGAACATAGTCCCCTCGAATATCTCTTTTTCCTCTAGCTTTACTCCCCCTTGGTTTGATACAGAATGTCTTAGGGTGAGATCTTTACTTCGTCGAACCACTAGGGAGCTTAAGGCTAATCCAGGTCAACCTTTAAGGACCAGGATGGCGAACCTTCTGTTGTTTAAGAAAACTAGCCACTTAAAATCTCTGTGGTCTAAGCTGATAGTAGCAGCAAAATTAAGGGACTCCCATCAATTCTGGGCTTTAATTCGGTCATCACAAAGGAATGGTGGCCCCTCAAGAGAAGTTAGTTTACATCCGGTAGTATGGCAGAACTTTTACACGATTCTGTTTGCTTGCCCAAGGGGGGTCCACTATGCCCCTGACATTCGGCCCCTGGAAGGGTTCCAGCATTGGCCACCTGCTACCTCGGAAGAGGTGGTGGTGCTTATTGCTCGCCTTAAATCTGGGAAGGCTCCGGGACCTCACCTGACTACATTTCTCCCGAATTGCTGAAAAGCAACCCAGAATGGTGGGCTAGTTTGCTGTCACCCCTATTTACCAAACCGAATGAAACCGGTGTTTTCCCCTCTTCTTGGCTAGCCAGCACCATCATTCCCATCTTCAAAAAGGGGGATCCCAAGCTCCCTGGGAACTATAGGCCTATCAGCCTACTCAGTATCGTGGCTAAATTGTATGCCAGATTGTTGTTGGATAAAGTTCAAGCCTGGATTGATGGAGCCAGCATTATCGAGCCAGAACAAGCCGGGTTTCAGAAAGGCCTGGCAACAACCGATCATATATTTGTTATGGCGGCTTTGATTTCTAAGTACACTTCCGCCCATAGGAAACTTTATTGGTGTTTCATTGATCTGGAAAAGGCCTTTGATTTAGTATGCAGGGAACGTCTGTGGATGAAGTTAAGCTCCATGGGTATCGATCCCAGATTATTGTTCCTCCTGATCCATCTTCATGCTGGGAACTTCCTGAGAGTTCGATACAATTCCCAAGGTGCCTTGACTGGGCCGGTTCCAGTTCAGGCAGGGGTAAGGCAGGGGTGTTTGCTGGCTCCCGCCCTATTTAACCTGTATTTGAATGACGTGGTGCAGGTCATGAACCTGATAGACATGCATGCCCCGAAAATTGGTGATCGCCGAGTGTCCCTTCTTTTATATGCCGATGACACCGTCTTGATTTCTCAGACTAGGGTGGGGTTGAAACGTTCGATGCAGGCTTTTGGGGTCTATTGCCAGCATGAGCTTTTGCGAATTAACTTTGATAAGACCAAGGTTTTAGTGGTTGGACCCAGAGGGGCCCTGAAATACATCAATGGGCAATTGGTACTAACCTTATTGAGCAGGTCCGGTGGTTTAAATACCTGGGGGTGATTTTCTCTTCCCATTTAGGTTGGAAGGACCATTTTGAGGCAGTGTCAAAGCTAGTCAAGAAAACCACAACGGTAATTATTAGATTTTATTATGGACAGGGGGGTAAATTGGTCCTTCCAGCTCTCTACCTTTTTAGGGCAAAAGCTGTCAGCCAGCTCCTCTATGCTCTCCCTATATGGGGGTTAGCCTTCTTATCACATCTAGAAAGCATACAGAATAGATTTCTACGAGCCATCCTGGGTGCTCCCCGGGGGACCCCGCAGGCTATTTTGAGATCAGAGGCTCTTTGCCTCCCGCTTAGAGCACATGCTCTTCAGGCGGTGGTCATCTTCTGGGTCAAAGTGGTGCTTTTCCCCTCTTGTAAGGATTCCCTCTTGACAATGGCCATCAATGGTGGGCTAGGGGTCACCTGGAGCCAGGCGGTAGAGAAGGAAGTGTGCCGTCTGGGGTTTTCTCCGGAGATTTTGAAGCGCGTAGGGTTGGTGGCCGCCAGAAGTCTGGTCACAAGGCGGATACAAGATCAGACAGTGCAAATGGAGGGTGCGCTCCTAGCTTCCCAAAAGGTGGCTCCAGCTTATAAACCTTATAAGCCTATAGTTTCGGGGGATTATTATCTTTTCACATGGTCTGATGCAGATAAACGGATAGCCTTTTTTAAGATATGGTCTAACACATTCCCTTCAGCAGTAATAGAAGGCCGTTATAAAGGGATCCCATGGGCTCAGAGGCTGTGTCCTCTGTGCCATTTAAATGAGGTGGATACTATTGATCATATCCTCCTTAGGTGCCCCTCATATGTTGGCCTCAGACTTAGATTTTTTGTGGGAGGGGAATGCTGATGTGGCCAGCATGGAAACCCAGAGACTACTATGTCCGGTGGACTCGGACTTGTCCAGGGCAGTTATGGGGCTATCTCTGGCTATCCTTCGGATAGGCCAGGCTTGTAGTCCTTCTGTAACTGTACCTGGCCCTGAATGAGAGCAAAGTCTCGGTATGGATTAGGTATAGTCCATACTTCTTTTCTGTCTGGTAAGGTATGGATATTCATTAAGAGTGCCGCTGTTCTCGCTTCATATTTACAGAACAGGCAGGGGTCAAGCGTGCCGCTGTAAGCCCCGAGAAGGGCAAGGCTTGATATTCTTCCACATTTTATTAGTATAGCGTATGTTTTTTAATCCGTGCGGTTATACAGCTCGCTTGACACCATTTGAGCCCTTCTTGATAAGTTGACATGTATATCTTCCTTCCTTTAGGAGATTAGAGTGCCCTCAGTTTTGGGAGGGGTTAGGTGCTGATCAATTGAGAGGGATGTTTATTTAGGTTCGGGGATACCGTAGAGCTGTTTGCTCTAGGTAGCGCTTTCCCTCAGTTTTCCCTATATTTGAAGCATGTAGTATGAATTTATAAGGGTTGAGAAGGGTAAGAGGAAGGTGGTATGACATGTAAAGATAGTTTCTATGAATCCTTTCTATTTTATCTGTATAAACTGGTGTTTATATTTTATATTGTTTTCTACGTTATGTATTTCTAGATAAATATCGTTATGGCCAACGGCTAAACAATAAAAATGTTTAACTTTGATCACCACCCGCTGGGACCTCCCTAACAGGAAAGAGTGGAATCACAAAAGAGTGGTCCCGTGCACCCCTGCCAGGTCCCACAGTCATATCAGCAACACTTTGTGATCAACTGTATCAAAGGCTGCAGAAAGATCCAACAAGATCAACAAGGTAATATTCCCCTTGTCCATCTCCAGGCACAGATCATTGACCAAAGCCACAGGCACAGTCTCCGTGCCAGACCCAGAATGAAAACCTGAATGAAACAGGTCCAGGAATCCCACAGCACTGAGATGTGCCTGTAGCTATTGGGCAACCACCCATTCAATAACCTTTCCTAAAAAGGGAAGGTTAGAGACAGGCTGACAGCTGACTGGGGCATCAGCATCCAGAGATGGTTTCTCAAGCAGGGGCCAGACCACTGCAGTTTTAAGGGCATCTGATACCGTACTCTCCCAAAGGGAGGCGTTGACAACCCCAGCCAACAATGGCCCCAACATCTCCTGGATGGCTTTCACCAGCCGGGCAAGGATCCAATTCACAACTACTTGCCCTCATCACCCCAAACACCTCCCTAGCATCAGTGGGCAATACCAATTGAAACTGTTAGTCTCATAGGTGGTCTTGAGGTCTTGACTCATTAAGTTGGTCCACCCCTGGAGACTAATGGATCCAATTTGTTTCCAGAACTCTCTGTGGGATTTACTTACTGACCTTGATAGCTACTCTGTCGATGACCTGGTTGCCTTGTGGAATGACATTTTGACCACAGCCACTGATATGGTTCACCCAGGAGTTTGTTCCCACCACTGCAGCAGCATAGGTCCCCCTTATATACGGGGAACCTGAGGTGGTTGAAGTGGGAGAGTAGATGGTTAGAGCACATGGTGCTCAACTTGCGCTAAAGCTGACAAATTGTGAAAGAGATCATTTTTGAATGACTATGCCGTGGCTGTGATGGCAGCAAAGAAAGCTTTATTCTCCATTATCATAGCACCTGCAAAGTCTCGTCCTGTGGAGCTGTTCTGGGTGGTGAGTGACCTGGTTAATCTGGTCTGTCTCTGCTGTGAACCAGAGTAATTTATTGCCTGTTATGACAGTTTTATTAATTATTTTGCAGACAAAATCGATCGTATTCACAACTTGGGTGCTACTACTTTGACTAGAGAGTCAGAGTTTGGGATTATAGAAGCTCAGCCTTCACCTGTTTGTTTGGATCAGTTTCAATTAGTGTTACCCACTGATGTGGAGAAGGAACTTGGAGTAATGTGGGCAACCAGTTATGAATTAGATCCTTGCCTCTCCTGGCGGGTGAAAGCTGGATGGAAGATGTTCAGCCCAGTGCTGGCTGGGGTTGCCAATGCCTCCCTTCAGGAGAGTAGATTGTCAGATACCCTTAAAACTGTGGTGGTCCAGGCCTTGCTCAAGAAGCCTTCTTTGATGCTTCCCCCCCAGCCAGCTAGCACCCTGTCTCTAAACTTCACTTTTTAAGAAGGTTATTGAACGGGTGGTTGCCCAGCAGCTTCAGGCTCATCTCCATGCTAATGGATTCCTGAATCCATTTCAGTCAGGTTTTCATCCATGGTATAGCACAGAGACTGTGCTTGTGGCCTTGGTCGATGATCTGCGCTTGGAGACTGACAAAGGGAACTATGCCCTGTTGATCTTGTAAGGAGCCTTTAATACAGTTCATCATGAGATGTTGTTGACACAACTGAGGGATCTGGCATAGGTGTACGGGGCTTGAGTTCTTGAGTGGTTGCATTCATTCCTGTTGGGGAAGTCCCATCAGGCAGTGACGGGAAACTGCTGATCGTCCCCTTGGGACCTCCCCTGTGGTATCCCAGAGGGTTCCATCTTGCCTCCCCTCTTGTTCAACGTATATCTGAGGCCGCTGAGTGAGATTATTCGGAGGTTTGGACTGAAGTGCCATTAGTATGCTGATGAAACCCAGCTCTGCCTCTCTTTTTCATCAGACCCAGGTCCTGCAGTCTCTTTGCTTGCCCAATGCCTGGCTGCTGCTGGGGACTGGATGAGGTGATGTGATTGAAGCTGAATCCAGACAAAACTGAAGATATGATGGTTGGCCGACCTTGTCACTTGGAAGGGATTGGGACTCCTGTCACTGACGGGATCTGGCCCCTTCTGGATACCCAGGTTTGCAGCCTTGGCGTGCTTCTGGTTCCTTTGTTCCTGGAACATCTGGGTTGTGGCAGTGGCCAGCAGCACTTTTTCACCAACTCCATCTGGTGAGGAAGCTGCGGCCTTTCTTTCCAATTCAGATCTGGCCACCATCATCCATGCATTTATTACTTCAAGGCTAGCTCACTGCAATGGGCTCTATGTGGGGCTACCCTTGGTGACAGTTTGGAAGCTGCCTATAAGGCCTACTGCTAATTTTATGGCTGCTTGCTTATTATGCAAATCCACTTGACTTAGGAGTCTTGGAGGCTGAAAGAAAGATAGTGTAAATTAGGTCACTTGACATTGTTAGTTTCACATGTCAAGCGAGAGAAATGAGGAAGAAGTAGTTAGGCAGACGTAGAGGAAAGGTCAGATGTATAGTCAGATAGTCAGACTGGCAGGCAAAATTAGGGGAAAGGGGAAATGTATGTTGAGAAGCTGATTGGATAAAAGAGAGTTTTACCTTATTTAGCGGAGATTGAGCTGAAATTATAATAAAATAATGAGCTTTATGAATAATTATAGGGGCTACCATAAACATGAATCCAGTAATGATGTGATCTATAAAAATAAAACTGAAGGTTAATTAGCTGCACAGCTCATCACCTCAAAACCCTGTCCCTAGGCATTCTGACACAGGGTCTTTGCTTTGAAGGCAGAAGGTTGCTGCTTCTTCTAGTCCCGTTTTCTTTGGAGGGTAAACAAAACCACTTCAGAGGAACTGGCCATTCTTCTGAGGGGATTTACCTTAGTTTAGAATATCTTTATTTAGGATTAAAGGGATATTTATGCAATATCCTGGGCCACTTGCACATGAGACAGGGGGGAAGAGGAAGGGGAAGGACTTCCACGAGCTGAAATCACGGCAGGGGGATCATGTGAAGTCCCGCTTGTGTGTGCAGGGTTTTTTTATGTGATTAGCAGTAAAGGGAGCTATTTGATCATACAGTCAGGTAACAGGAAAAAAACAGGTGGCAAAAGATAAATGGGAGGTACAAGGTAGTAAATGAAATGAGGAACAAAATCCAGTAATGCATGGGATGATTAAGTTAGTATCTGTAATTATTTGGAAAAATACAGTAAAGGGTGCTTGCACACGAGATAGTGTTGCATTTTTATTGTAATCTCACCTGGCCATGTAAACCTGTTTTTATCTTAGTAACTGTGTACACTGACTTGTGCTGCATTTTGATTGTATTCTCCCCATATCACATGATTGTAAACCTGCTTTTAGATGACTTTAGTAACTATATAACACCTGTTTGTAGCATTAGTAGATTAAATATAAATAGTATTGAATATATGTTAGCCCAAGTGGGAAAAACACTGGTTCATATTATAGAGCATGATGGGTACAAACTAAAGAACCAACTAGCCAGCTAAACCTCAAACCAAAAGCCTCAGGTCACAGTGATACGAAGTTGAGAGCCATGCACAAAGGAGAGGAGAAAGGAATATTGCTATAAACAAAGCTATAAGTACTGCAAAACAGGAGATAGGCGGCAACACCTAACCAGACAAAGGGGCCTTTTTAGTACTTTGATGCAGAGTGACTGGGTGTCAACGAGAAAAGTAGCCTTGGAGATGCCAGGAGGGGCATGAGTAATACCCCAATCTAAATTACAGAAGGTTTGGCCCGGACTGGAGGGTTGGGGTCTGAATGCTCTGGAAATAGATTAGGGGAAAAATAAATAAGCATATCAACTGGGTAAGCCCCAAACCATCAAAAGATTACAAAAGGCTTTGTTCCCAAATATGCTGATACACCTCCTGCCTGAAAGGTCAGTCGAACCCTGCACTCAGTATTTTAACAACATGTCCCCACCCAGAACAGTATAAAAAGTCAAGCAATACTCCAGGTCCTTGTCTCAGCGCTTGGCATCTAACTTGGTGTCCGTGGGCTGATGACCCTTTCTGGAGCTCCTCCATAGGGAGCTCTGCAACTCAACAAGGGGCACCTTTCCCGGGTACGGACCCCCGGGCCCCCACCTGTATCAACCTCTCCAAACCAACGCTCGCCACTGTGATCTGCAGGACACGTAAGAAACATATTTTATATGCTAGGCAGGCCAGGCTAGGATCTATCTAAGAACTGTTGCATTGGGTTCATGCTGTACCTGATTGTGTGAGCAGGATAATAAAATAGTGTTGTACCCAATTAAAAACGTCTAATTTGTGGTGTGGGGCTGACTAAGATCCCGATTGGGGAATTGTGCTTGGGAGGGAAATTACTGGATTTTAAATCAAAACAATAGGGATGGGGTGGGAGTACTACCACGAGCTGAAATCACGGCAGGGGGAATCATGCGAAGTCCCGCTCATGTGCATGTTTTTTTTTTACATGATTAACCCATTTCTTCCCCTGGTACTGAAATCACAGCAGAAATGGGCTAATCACATTTTAAAAACCATGCACATGAGCAGGAGTTCACATGATCCCCCTGCCGTGATTTCTGCTCTGGGCAGCACACACACATACGCATCCCATCCTGTGTGTAAAGGAAAAAGGGCCTTTACTGCATTTTTCCAAATGATTACAGATACTAACTTAATCATACCATGCATTATTGGATTTTGTTCCTCATTTACTTCTTTGTACCTCCCATTTGTTTTTTCCCCCTATTACCTTACTGTTTGTACGATCAAAATAATTCTTTTTAGTAAAATTATTTTTTTTAAGAAAAAACTTCTGACCCCATCTTTATTTCCTATGTAGGGAAGGTCTAAAGGGCTTGATAGTTGGTTGAACCTAGGATCGGACAGCAGCTCAGGGTGGCTTACAATCATAATAATCACAATAAAACCTTTAAAAACATACAACATAAAATCAACGAAATAAGAGGACTAAAATCAAACCCCAAACCAAACCCTATCCCTAAACCAAACCCCACCCTACTCACCCTCCCCATCCTCCCCACCAAAGGCCAGGCGGAACAGCCAGGTTTTACAGCTGCGTCCAAAAGAGGGGAGATCCAGGGCCAAACAGGCCATGGAGCAGCCACCGAGAAAGCTTTCCCCATCGTGGCCCCCAGGAAGACTCGCAGGACCTCGAGAAGAGCACACAACCCTGATGATTGCAAGGGCCAATCCAGGACTCTAGGGGTGAGGTGATCCTGCAGGTAGGTCGGGCCAAGGCCATTTAAGGCTTTCTAGGCCAGCACCAAGACCTTGAATTGGGCCCAGAAGTCTATTGGCAGCCAGTGCAGAGATTGAAGAACTGGTGTAATATGTTCCCAGTGGCCCAATCCCACCAGGAGACGAGCTGCCGCATTCTGCACCAGCTGCAGTCACCGAACCGTCACCATGGGTAACCCCACATGGAGCACGTTACAGTAGTCTAGCCTGGAGGTGATGAAGGTATGGATGACCGTGGTCAAGTCAGAATCTGAAACATACGGCTGAAGCCAACGCACCAGATGTAATTGGCGGAAGGCACTCCTTGCCACAGCCTCCACCTGGACATCCAAGCGGAGCTGTGAATCCAGGAGCACCCCCAGACTCTATACCTGGGGAACCAGCGGGGGACAGACCCCAACAATGATGGGGGCTGTCACCCACACCGCCTTACCCACCAGCATCACCTCCGTCTTGTCGGGATTCAGCCTCAGTCGATTTGCCCTCATCCAATCCCCCACAGTCACCAGACACTCAGTAAACACCAAGACTGTGGGCCTGGGTCTGATGAAAAAGAGAGATAAAGCTGGGTGCCATCAGCATATTGATGACACTGCACACCAAACCCCTTGACCACCTCACCAAGCAGTTGCATATGCATGTTGAACAGGAGAGGGGACAAAACAGAACCCTGCAGGACTCCACACGAGAGGCCTCGGTATGATGAAAAATAATCCCCAAGCACCACTCACTGAGTTCAGCCATCCAAGAAAGAGTGGAACCAGTCAAGAATCGTACCGCCCACTACTGCACAGTCCCGCAGGCACGTCACCAAGATCTCATAATCAACGGTATCAAAAGCAGCAGACAGATCTAATAGGATCAGTAAGGTCGAACGACCCTGATCTAATTCCCGGTGCAGGTCGTCAACCAACGCCACAAGCGCAGTCTCGGTGCCATAACCTGGGAGAAAACCAGACTGCAAGGAATCAAGAAAACCAACACAAGCCACATGCTCTTGCAGCTGCTGGGCCACCACCCGTTCAATAACCTTTCCTAAAAAGGGAAGATTAGAGACTGGCTGATAGCTGGCAAGGCAGTCAACATCAAGTGATCGTTTCTTGAACACGGGTTGCACCTGCTCGCTGATGCCTGCCTGCGCCTCCCTGGCTGCTGTTGTTAAAGCTGTTCCTATTGGCGGTGGCGGCAGCAGCAGCAGCAAGGAAGCAACAGCCTGATCGGAGCGGCCCGTGACAGGCAGATGAGGGCGGTAGATCCTCCCCCCCCCTCAAGCTGTTGCCGCAGGGCCCCTCAAACTGGTGAGAAGGAAGAGGCAGCTGGTGTGGCCAGGAAGGAACAGGAGCAGAGCAGTCTCCCTACCACCCACCCACCCCCAAGCTCTTACCACGGGCCCCTCAGACTGGCAGCCAGTAAGGGGGAAGAGGTGGCTGGCAGGGCCAGGGAGCAACAGGAGCGGAGCAGCCAGCAACAGGCAGGTGGGGGCGGTAGGTCCTCCCCCCCCCCACCTAAGCTGTTGCCGCGGGGCCCTCAGGCAGGTGGGTCAGTGTGTGCGGGTGAGTAGGCGGGGGGGGGGCTACTCCCTGTTTCAGCATTTCCCAGCCTCATCCTGGGACGCTGCTGTTCTTCCGGTGCTTTTAAAATCACCCGCCCTGTTGCCGGCCACTTCCACTTGCATTGCTTTTTTCACCCCTTAACGGGAGACCACGATCTAAAACGTTTTTTCTTTATTTTTTTAATTATTTATTTTTGTATACAAAAGCACCAGCACGTACCTGACAGTGTGACACACCCCTTAAATTCTGAAAGCCATTACATCAAATGTACATGAGGAGGAAAATCTACAACTCTGATCAAAACTTTTATTTTTTTGCTCCACAAACTCCCTTGAACAGCATAGGTGCTGTTCAATGAATGTCTGCAACTGCCTTAACTACAGAGCCTGTACCGTGGCTCTATAATCCCTTTCCTCATGCAATAGAACTCACTGCGATTAATGAATACATGCATTTGCTGGTAGTTGGTTCCTTCTTTAAAAAGGCAAGTTGCAAATCAGAAATTCTGGTATGTCAGCTTCTGGCATTGGTGATGGTTAAGCAGTGTCACTAGTATCAAAACAGTGCTGATGAGTTTACTGTTTATAGCTCATTTATGGACTACAGTCGATTTTAATGGCACTATGCTCTCTGGACTGAATAACTGTCAAGAGAAGAAGCACTCCTGTGTGGACTTAGCTACAAGCTGATGTCCATCAACTACTCTTCCAGCATTAAACAAACAACTCAAAGTTCATCTGGCGTGTATGTGAGTAATGGAGCTATCTTTCAGAAGATATTTTTCTGAAGGAGGGGCTCAGTCTGCAATATCAGAGGGTAAGGTTTCGGTTGACTTGTGCTTTCCTTGTAGAGCACAGGCAGAGGTTAAAAGTGGACCGAGTTTCAGGGAGCACTCCCCGAGACTACGAAGCTTCTTTTGGAATCCACTCCTCTATTGCCTAGCTCTGTCCTGCACAGACAGAGAGATATTCACCACTGGTTCTTTGGTTTTATTATATCCTCATCTCTTCTGCAGGCAAAGCACATTGGACAACTCTTCATGGGAAGAAAATCCACCCAAAATATATAATTATTGTGCCATGTCATCCTCCTACTTCACATTGCGAGGACTCAGTTAAGCCACATAGCCTATTTCCTACCTCATATGCACGTTTCAGTTTTTCTTGGATTAGTTTTCACTTCAGATGTTTAGACTTAAGTTTAGTTCTCATGAGAATGAAGAACAAATAACACTATCTAGAGCCAAGCAAAAACAGCATATACTTCCACATACAGCTGTGTCAATGCACTTCATTCCTCAGCTGCAATTCATCAGCTGAGCCCCATGAAGCTTTGATTTTGTACCTTAAGCCAGACCTGAAACTCCCTTTTGGTGTCACAGTTCTGAACCCTACACAGCTTCATTAATACACTACAAGACTGGCCTGCAGCTCCAGTAATAATGGTATCATGCAACGTTAGTTTCTTTCATATTGACAGTATCCCAAAACGCTTTGGATACTTGAACAGATAAATTGAGGCAGAGACAAGGGAGAAAAGAGAGGTTTTCAGAGAAAACTGGAAATAATAATTTCTTCTCAACCTCAAGAATTGGTACTATTATGGACTTTGTTGGGTTTGATCCTGAAGCCTTCTGGATAAGCCTTCTTGTCCTCCTTGATCTCTCTGCTGCCTTCGATACTGTTGACCACTCACTCTTGCTGGATTCCCTTCACTCCCTTGGCTTTTGTGGCTCTGTCCATAACTGGTTCTCCTCCTACCTCTCTGACCGCTCCTTTAATGTGTCTCTCTCCAACTCCGCCTCCTCCTCCTTCCCCCTCTCAGTTGGTGTTCCTCAAGGCTCTGTTCTTGGCCCTCTCCTCTTCTCGATCTATACCTCATCCTTAGGCAAACTCATTGCCTCCCATGGCTTCCAATACCACCTCTATGCTGATGACACTCAACTCTATCTCTCTACTCCCTCTCTCTCTCCCTCTGTTCAAGCTCGTCTCATCAACTGTCTCTCTGACATCTCTACCTGGATGTCTCAACGTCAACTCAAACTCAACATGGCTAAAACTGAACTCCTTATCTTCCCCCCTCATCCTTCCTCTCCTTCCTCACTGTCAATAACTATTGATGGAGTCACCATCCTGCCTGTCCCCCAAGCCCGTAGCCTAGGCTTCATCTTTGACTCAGCCCTTTCTTTTAAACCCTACATTGACTCTGTTGCTAAATCCTGTCGCTTCTCCCTCCATAACATTGCTAAGATTCGCCCTTTTCTCTCTGTCTCGTCTGCCAAAACTCTTGTTCATGCTCTGGTCATCTCTCGCCTCGATTACTGTAACCTCCTTCTCACTGGCCTTCCCCGGTCTCACCTTTCTCCCCTCATCTCTGTCCAAAACTCTGCTGCCAGGGTCATCTACCTCGCCAGTCGCTTCGACCATGTGCAGCCCCTCCTCTCTTCGCTTCACTGGCTTCCCCTTCCTGAACGAATCCTGCACAAGCTCCTAGTCTTCACCTATAAAGCTCTTCACAACCTTGCTCCCCCCTACCTCTCTGCACTTATCGCCCTCCATACTCCAGCCCGTGCACTTCGCTCCTCCTCTGTCCCTTCTCTCACCCTTCCACGCCTTCCCTGCTCCCCTAAGCGCCTTCGTCCCTTCTCACTTGCTGCCCCCCATGCCTGGAACTCCCTCCCTGTCCACATCCGCCTTGCCCCCTCCCTTCATACCTTCAAATCTCTCCTTAAAACTCACCTCTTTCGCTCTGCTCTGTCTGACTCTTTATCCTGCTGAGCCACTATTCCTATACCTACGATCTGTTTACCCTTATCCTTGCCACATGGACCTGCCTGCTGTCATTCTCATCGTAACCAAGCCAAGTACGTGCACTTGAGACCTCGCATCTTCATGAATGTTAGACCCCTTGTCTCTCCCTCTGTTCCCCTTCCTATGTCTCTCCCCCAGCTCCTGTTGCTCAGATTGTAGGCCCTAGGGGCAGGGACCGTGTCTATTTTATTACTTTGTAAAGTGCCATGTACACTGCTGGCGCTATATAAATGTTTGTTAATAATAATAATAATAATTAGGATATCAGGCTTTTCAGGCTTGTTTTCTGTATCTAGCTCAGCTTTATGTTTCCACCAGTATCATCTTCTGTGAAGTTGGTGCTGCCCACAAATATCTCAATGTAGAGTGCTGGCTACTTGACTGTCTCTCTCGCAGGATGTACCACATGCCAGTAATGGGCAACAGCTGATAATATCTATTACAGTCTTAGCAAATGTTTTGCATCTCCTGCATATATCAGTGGTTTCATCTGTTTTAAGACATGTTATTCCAACCAGTTCATGAGTAAAGCTTGATCTTGGGCAGCTAAAAGGAGGACTTTGGTAGGAAGTTTTAAATGGGCTGTTCTCAGCTACTTGGAAGAATTGTCATCAACAGTTGAAAGAATTTTGACCCATTTTCCATGCAGCGCCTTTGCCTCATTTGAAAGACCATGATCTTTCTGAATTTTTCTCATTCCTTTTTTTATGATTCTTTTCTTCCTTAGTAATTTCAAAGCAGATGTTAATGCTTTGTTTGAGATACTAAGAGAGGTCATATCTTCCCACAAACAATAGATCTTTATTTTCTTAACCCTCTCTCCCCTTTTTTTCTGGGTACATAAAATCTATCTAGACTTTTGGATAAAGCACTGCACATGTAATAAGCTGTTTTCTGGTCATCCTGCCTTAAACCCATCCAATGTTCAGCCCACTATTCCAGCAGTATACAATATAACCAGTATGGCATGCCACTTTTTAGTATGGCATATATCAAGGTGTCAAATTCATATAGTTTCTGTGGACAAACTTGATTCCCATTAGCCTCTATCAAGCCATAGTTAAAAATTATGTTTCTGTTGGTTGGAGGAATAAGATACACATATATCTTCATTTTAAGGTTTTGAATATTTTATATTCCTCCCTGCATCCTGTTCCTGTGCTGGAACTATTTATTAGCCTAAGCTACCTTTCTGGTTTAATCACGGAACCAAATGCTGATGCACTGTGCTGAGGACTTGCAGTCTGATTGTCAAAGTATTGCTTTAGCACAAGTCCTACTGAAATTTATTTTATTTATTTATTTATTTATATCCTGCTCCCTCCAGCCTTACGACAGCTCGGGACAGCTCACAACACATTTAAAAATAAGTTAAAACAATACACAATATACAAAAGGATTACTAAAACATTAAAAACAAACAGCAAAAGAAGTAAAAGACCAGTGGCAAACACTCATCCCCACCTTTACTCCCCCCACCCCCAAAGGCCCAGACAAACAGCCAGGTCTTACAGGCCCAACAAAAGGTCAACAGGCTGGGAGCTAGGCGAGCTTCCTCTCGAAGGGAGTTCCATAGTCGCGGTGCGACCACCGAGAACGCCCTCTCCATCATGACCCCCGGTTCACCTGGGTGACCTCCAAGAAAGTGCCCCCAGCAGATTGCAGAGGTCACTCCAGGGCCCGGGGAATGAGGCAGTCTCTCAGGTAGGAGGGGCCCAGACTGTGTAGGGCTTTAAAGGTCAAAACCAGCACCTTGAATCGGGCCCGGAACACTATAGGCAGCCAGTGCAGAGCCCAGAGCACTGGTGTAATGTGCTCCCTACGGCCCGGCCCATCAGGAGACGGGCCGCTGCATTCTGCACCAGCTGCAGCTTCCGAGTTGTCACCAAGGGCAGCCCCACGTAGACAGCGTTGCAGTAATCTAGCCTTGAGGTGATGAATGCATGGATGAGGGTGGCCAGGTTGGAGTTTGAGACATATGGCTGGATCCTATGCACAAGATGTAATTGACGAAAGGCTCCCTTTGCCACCACCTCCACCTGACAATCCAGACGGAGGCCTGAGTCCAACAAGACCCCTAAACTCCGCACCTGCATGTAAGGAGGCAGGGTCCCGGGGGCCGCAGCCGCCAAACCCCGCCAGCACCAGTCCCCGCAACAAGGCTCCCCACACCCTCAACACCCCCCGTCACCGACCTTAGCCCCACGAACCGGCCGCCGCCGCAGGAACCCCCAACGGCCACGCCTCCACGCCGCAAGTCGCTCCAGCGGCACGCCGACACTCCAGGGGGCGGGGCAACGACGCAGGCTGGGCCGGAACCAGCCACGCCCCCTCCCTTGCGCCGCTCAGCGCGGCTTCAGCAACGCCCTGGGGGAACAGTATAAAAGGCTGCTGCTGGCACAGACACACTGCTGGTGATCGGAGCCTGGTGTGCCCGTGAGACTGGCCCCCTACTTGTGTCGTGTGCTATAGATCATTGTACCCATTGACTTAACCTTGTGTGACTGGACTGAGTGAGAAGAGTGTGTGTGGGTGCATGGGTGAGTACTTGCAACTACAGGATTCTAGAGGTGAGTGTGTTGCCCAGGAGCGTCGGGGGGAGCATGGGTGCCTGGGTGTCTCCCCCGAGCAAGAGCCCTATCCTCCCTTTCCCCCTCCCTGGGCCCTCCACACTCCCCTGCCCTCAAGTGTCTCCTGCCTCCAGCCCTTTCCCGTATCCCCGTGTGGCTGCGAGCAGGTTGCAGCGATTAAGGCCTGTGATTGCCCCAGTGCCCAATGATGATACAGGCTGGGGACTCACCATCCTGGTAGCCCTATTCCAACCTGAGGGCTTGTTTTCCCACCAGAGCCTTGCTGCCTTCCGTTGCTCGAGCGAGTGGGCGTGTGTTCTCCTGGGGACCCCCTTACCCCGGACCCGGAGTGCCTTTTCCTTTCTCCCCATTTCCCCACACTGCAGGGCCAACGGGGGGTGGATCCCCTCCACAAGGGGGGCCATCGCCTCAGCTGCCCTACCCACCAACATCACCTCTGTCTTATCGGGGTTCAGAACAGGACTCAGGTCAGCAGGGGACTGGAACCATGGACATTGAGTCGCTTTCTGTTGAAAGTTCAGTTTTTAAGACTGGGCTATACCATGGGTAAAAAGTAAAAACTAACATGACATGGGACTCGGCTGGGACCCTGAACAAATATGACAGGGGCCTGGCCACCAGGGAGGACGGGGAGATGCACAGAGATACCACAGACGTATGTCTGCCTGTTCCACCCCCCCTCCGAAAGGGCACTATGGCAGCCAATGGCAGTCGCCCCAGCACCAGGGATGCAGGGAGGAATCCCAACGAGGTCCAGTAAAGCAGCCTTTCAAACATGAAAGCCCGCTTTACTCCCAGTCGAGCAGCCGGATCCCAGCTGTGGTGGCAACTAGCGCAGGCTGTGACTTGGAGACTTCCTCAAGTCACAACCCGGGCTAACCGCCACCACAGTGGGATCTATCCTGTGACAACATCTGGAAGCCAGGAACTAACGCAATGGTGGCCTGCAGTTTAAACCAGTTCAGAAAGGGTAGTAAAGCAGGCCACAGTCATGTTTGAAGACACTCCATGTGTCTCAAGCAAAGTTTGCCATGTTGCTTAAATCAGGGATGTCAGCCATATGGCCTACCACAAAGCTAATTGGTGGAAAGCAACCTAGCCCCTATGTGGACTAGTCCAAAACATTTAAATAAAAGTAAAAGAATACAAGCAGCATAGGGGCAAAAAAACAGCAGACTGTCACATTTCTATAGCAACTTATGAAGCTCAAATCTTTATTTAATGTTTTTAAATATGATCTACCTTTCATCCTCTTTTCCTACAGCTGCCTCCCAAGTGCTCGTGAATACATAATGTATATACCTAGAATTCATTTATTTTATCATTTGATCATTGGTTTCCTCTCACTGTATTTCCTCTCCCTCTCAAGCAATTGCTATAATTTATATACCTGTCTTGCATTTTATCAGTCTACTATAGCTCTGACTTTTTAAATGCCAGAGGAAAGGCCCTGTGTGCCCCCAAAAGTATGCATATTTTCATCAAGCACCAGGTACATTGCTAGTGCTATATAAATACTTAATAATAATCAACAGATGTTGGTTCAATAAACATATTGTGCCAATCTCTCCCAACATCAAGGGGTTCCCAACCTTACCATTAAGGAACCACACACCATAAGGGAAAAGTCCCAAAATATTTATGTATAGTTAGCCAACTTAAGTGTAATGGGCACAGGTGAACAGGACACAAGGAGAAGAAAGGATGGAGAACAGGAGAACACATCATCAACAAAAGAAAGTAGTGCAGGTCTCTCTCATACCTCCAGAGGTGTTTCCATTCATTTACTCAGCCTCAGAGCACTCAGTCTGATAGTGGCTTACAAGTTCAAATCCCAGCTAGCCAAATCTGGGGCTGTCTACGTGCTGCTCATTCTCGCTCTGTAGCTATCTGATCCTCACACACTGGAGTCCAGCAATCTCTCCTCCTGGGGCTGCTCTCTGCTCACTAGCAGTTGTAGAAAACTCAAGGGCACGTACACACTGTCCTTCACAGCAGCACCTACTCAGGATTCTGTCTCTCCTCAAAATGGCGGCTTCCTCCCCTAGTTTCCAGGCCAAAACAGCACGAAGCCTCCGGGCCTTCTATCAGCTGGTTCTCTCAGACATGGCTGCCTGTACCGTTCACTATGTCACCATCTGTTGTTCGCTACAATAATTGCTGTATTATATCATAATCTTTACTGTACTTTTCTCCATCCCTTTTTATTTATTTATTGAGATTTATATCCCGCTCTATCCCCAAAGGCTCAGGGCAGCTCACTACCACATATAAAATACAAATATAAACAATTAAAACCCCACAAAACTAAACACATTCCATCACCCTACCCCCAAATCTATCCCTCCCCATTGAATGTCTGGCCAAATAAAAAGGTCTTGCGCTGCCTCCGGAAGACATTCCAACTAGGGCTCAGGCGAGCCTCCAAGGGAAGGTAGTTCCAAAACTGTGGGGCAGCTACTCAGAATGCCTCTCTGCGGGCCCGAGTCATATGAAACTGAGCCAACAATGGAACCTGCAAGAGGGCACCTTTGGCAGATCTTAAGGGCCACGAAGGAGAATAAGGAGAAAGGTGGTCCTTCAGATATGTAGGGCCCAACCCACTTAGGGCTTTAAAAGGTCAAAACCAGCATCTTGAATTGTGCCCGGAACGCTATAGGCAGGCAGTGCAGACTCTTAAGCACTGGTGTAATGGGCTCCCGGAGAGCCAACCCCATCAAGAGGCGGGCCACCACATTCTGCACCAGCTGCAGCCCCCGAACACTCTTCAAGGGCAGCCCCACATAGGGCGCATTCCAGTAGTCCAGCCTCGAGGTTACGAAGGCATGGATGATGGTGGGCAAATCCGTATTGGAAAGAAAGGGATGCAGCCTTCTCACCAGATGGAGTTGGTGAAAGACACTCCTGGCAACAACCACAACCTGACCTTCCAGGCGCAGTTGAGGATCCAGGAGCACCCGAAAGCTACACACCTGAGTAGCGAAGGAAGGTAGGACCCCATCAATGATGGGAGTCCCAAACCCCCGCAGGTCACAGGGCTAGCCAACCATCATCACCTCAGGCTGTTTTTAGATGTGCAGCGGGGATCAGGCACGGGAGCAGCGAAACAGCCGCAGCGCTGTTTTACACGAACCGGAAGCAGAAGTTGTGAGCGTGATCGGCGGCTGCGCATTCTTTGCCAACTGCGATCGAACCGGCCTGATTTCTCTGGGGGGACATATGCGGCCGGAAAAGAATGCACGGCCGCCAATCACGCGCACAACTTCCGCTTTCGGTTCGTGTAAAACAGCGCCGCGGCTGTTTCGCCGCTCCCGCGCCTGAGCCCAGTGCACGTCTAAAAACAGCCTCAGTCTTTGTCTAGATTCAGCTTCAGACAGCTCACCTGCATCCAGTCCCCAATAGCAGCAAGGCACAAGCACCGAGACTGCGGGGCTGGGTTGGATGAAAAAGATAAGTAGATTTGGGTGTCATCCGCATATTTTATTTATTTATACTAAAATTTCTATCCCGCCCCCTCCTGCCTCTGGCAATAAAACACAGCAGCAAAATTATCAATAATAATAATATAAATATAAACTATTAAAAAAATCAATAAACAAAGTCACATAATTAAAAAATTAACCCCCTCCCATTACCCATTCCCCTCCCCCCCGCAAAAAGCCTGGTGAAATAAATAGGTCTTACATGGGTACCAGAAGGAGGGAAGATCCGGGGACAGACCAACCCTCACCGGGCAGGAGTTCCACACCCACAATGCTACGACCAAGAAAGCCCTCTCCAATGTTATCCCCCATCGTACATGGAGGACTTCAAGAAAGGCACCCCTGGCTGACCACAGGGGCCGATCCAGGACCCAGGGCGAGGCAGTCCCGCAGATAGGTGGGGCCCAGACCATTTAGGGCTTTATAGGTTAAAACCAACACCTTGAATTAGGCCCGGAAGACTATCAGCAGCCAGTGCAGCAAGCGAAGCACAGGTGTTATGTGTTCACAGTGCCCCACCCCCATAAAGAGACGGGCCACCGCATTCTGCACTAGCTGCAGTCTCCGAACTGTCACCAAGGATAGCCCCACATAGAGCGCGTTACAATAGTCCACTCTTGAGGTGATGAAGGCATGGATGATGGTGGCAAGGTCAGAGTCCGAAATGTACAGACGAAGCCGCCAGACCAGATGTAACTGGCAAAAGGCACTCCTCACCACAACTGCCACCTGTACATCCAGGCAGAGCTGCAAGTCAAGGAGTACCCCCAGACGCCAAACCTAAGGAACCAGGGAGGGACAAACGCCATTACACCCTTGGCCCTCCCCACCATCCCCACCTCCATCTTGTCAGGATTCAGCTTCAGATGGCTCACCCTCATCCAGTCCCCCACACCTGCCAAACAGTGGGTAAGCAACAAGACTGCTGGGCCTGGGTCAGTTGAAAACGAGAGGTACAGTTGGGTGTCATCAGCATACTGATGACACCGAACGCCAAACCCCCTCAATACCTCACCCGGGGCTGCATATACACGTTGAACAAAAGAGGGGACAGAATGGATCCTTGCAGGACACTGCACATGAGCCCATAGGGATATAATGAACACTCCCCCAGTATCACATGCTGAGTCCTTCCGGCCAGGAAAGAGCGGAACATTGAAGACACAACGCACCCCAAATCTACGCACGATCTCGCCCAGGGGCGTTAGATACAGATTGAACAGGACGGGAGACAAGATGGAACCCTGTGGAACCCCACAAGAGAGGGGGGAGGGTGAAAAAGAACAATCACCCATCACCACTTTCTGAAACCTCCCCGACAGGAATTAACGGAACCACTCTAGAGCCATCCCGCAAACCCCTGCCAGATCCCGCAGCCATGTCAACAACACCTCATGGTCAACTCTATCAAAGGCTGCTGAAAGATCTAAAAGGATCAATGGGGTACAATATCCCCTGTCAATCTCATGACGAAGATCAGTGACCAATGTCACAAGCACAGTCTCAGTGCTATATCCTGGACAGAAGCCAGACTGACATGGGTCCAGGAATCCAATTGCATCTAGATGTCCCTGCAGCTGCCTGGCAACCACCAGTTCAATAACCTTCACTAAAAAGGGAAGGTTAGAGACAGGGTGATAGCTGCCCAAAGTGTCAGTGTCAGTAATGTTTTTTTGAGCAGGGGCTGAACAACTGCCATCTTGAGGGCTCCCAATACCCTGCCCTCCCGAAGGGAGGCACTGACAATCCCTAACAGCAAAGGCCCCAGCGTCTCATGGCTTGCTTTCACCAACCAAGACGAGCAAGGATCTAATTTACAATTGGCTGCCCACATTGCCCCAAGGACATCCCCCACATCGGTAGGCAATACCAACTGAAACTGATCCAAATAAACAGGACAAGATTGAGCCCCCACAGCCCCAAACTCTGACTCTGCCAAAGAACTAGCACCCCCAAGTCAAGGTGAATACGAGCGATTTTGTCAGCAAAGTATGTATTAAATTCCTCACAGCAGGCAGAAGATGACTTAACCACAGGACAGAGACAGCCCAGGTTCACTAGGCTGTTGACCATCCAGAATAGCTCCGCTGGACAGGACTTTGCAGACACTATGGTAGCGAAGAGGAGGGCAGTCCTCACTGCCATCCTAGCCATGCCATAGTCCTTCACAAATGATCTATAGTGCAATCGGTCGGCTTCAGCACGAGTCAAACTCCACCTGCCTCGCCTCCCACTTCATCCGCCGCAGGTCCCCCGTAAACCAGGATGACCTGTGCTGACACTACGGAGGAAGTGGGTATCTGGGTACTACCATGTCAATGGCCTTGGTGAGCGGAGTGTTCCACAACTTGACCAGGCCATCTACAGAGCAGCCATCAAAATCAGTGGGTAAATTCCCCCGAGAGTTCTGAAATCCAACTGGCTCCATAAGTCTCCGGGGACAGACCAACCTAACTGGTCCACCACCCCGACAGGGGCTAATGAGTGCAGAGACCCGGGCCCACAGAAGGTAATGATTCAGCCATGACAACGGTGTCTTAACACACCCACCCAATAATGACCCTTTTATAGGTCACTGTACTAACATGATTTCCTACTATGTCTTTGTAATTACTGATAATATCCAGACCTATAGCCCATCATTTGCATTATTAATCAAGATAAACCAGAATATCCCATCCTTGCTATCTTTATTGGGTGATCAAGCTGTGATCAAGAGAGTCCATCGAGACAGGTTTGACCACCAAGTTAAATATAGAACAGCTAATTTTCCCAGTGCAACCCCTGCCTTATGCAAGTTCCTATTTTTCTTCTGCTTATTCTAGATTTAACCCTTTCATATCCTACACTTTGTTTCCAACTCTTTGTCCTACTATTAGGAACAGGTGGATCCATGGCACCTCTTTTAGAGTGAGGCAGTGAAGTAATAACAGCCTAAACTGGGGAGAAGCTTTGGCTTCTTCAACCCCCAGAATTCCGTTTCTAGCCCCTGAAGCCTCATCCCCTGGTCCTTGCCAACAAGTAAGTGCCTTCACATGCCCAAGTTAAATTGTATGTGCACAATCTCTCACACACACTTGAGTAAGCCAGCTTCTCCACCATTGCACCAGGGTTGGCCCTACCGTGGGGTGGCTGCCCCAGGTGCTCCTGGGGGGCCCCCACAGTAGGGGGCCCATGCCAACTCCAACTGACGGGCAGTGGAGAGGGCCAGCATAAGTGAGGGAGAGGCAGAGGCCCCTCCTTTCCCACACTCCATGCCTCCCCCCTCCCACTGCCTGTCACAGTCTCAGCCAGGGGAAATGAGGAAGAGAGAAGCAGAGGCCCCACCTCTTCCTCATTTCCCCTGGCCAAGAGACTGACAGGCAGGGGGGGGCACCCACGGAGTGAGGAAGAAGTGGGGCCTCTGCTTCTCCCTCACTTCCACCGGAAGTAAGGGAGAAGCAGGCAGAGGCCCCACCTCTCCCTCACGCCACTGGCCCCCTCCGCTGCCTGGCTGTTTTGGCCAGAGGAAATGAGGGAAAGGCAGGGCCTCTTCCCCTCTGGCTGAGACTGTGACAGGCAGCGGAGCCGGGGGGGGGGGCAGTGGAACTTCCAGTGGCAGCAGGCAGCGCAGCGGCAGGTTTAATCTGCTGCCGCAGTGCCCACCCCTCCTGAAGCTCCGAGCCCGGCACGGAACCCAGGCTGGAGGTGG
>QEPC01003965.1:1845196-1864367 GCA_003113815.1 Sphenodon punctatus
GGGCGTGCACCTTTGGCTTGTGGCTGTGGGGTGGGGCCCTGCTCACCTGGAGGGGATGAGCGCTGCAATGCCTGCTGGGGGTTTCTGGGCGCTGCAATGGCTGTTGGGGGTTTCTGGGGGCGGGCGTGCACCTTTGGCTTGTGGCTGTGGGGTGGGGCCCTGCTCACCTGGAGGGGATGAGCATGTCCTAATACTAGATGCAGAGCTGCCACCTGAGAGTGAGAAGGAATAAACAAGGAACTGCCCCACCCCCATATTTATTTTCATGAATATAAATCAAGAGAGAAAGCATACACATCAACCCAAGTCAGCCTAATCCAAGAAAACTAAACAAATGGAACCATCAAAACAAATTTTAAAAGGCTCAATTTATCAAAGTTTATGAGGTAAGTTTAGTCCCTCATCACTTGGCAAAGTACTCTGTGTATACACACTTACACACACACCACAAGTACTAAACTAAACTATCATCAGCTATAAGTAATTGCATTTAACATAAGGACCAAGAAGAAAGGGAAAACACAGGAAAGGAAATAGCTGAAAAAAAGCAAAATGGAAGTGCAGAAAGCTTTGTGTACATACAAATGTCTAGAAGACACACTATGATGAACAACTGTACACTGGGCCCAGTTTATGAACAAAATGGGACTTGACAGTTCCCTTTTCATTGTTGACATTACAGCCTTTGTATGAGAGTTAATTCATGGGTCCATTACAGTTGAATGAATCAATCAATCAATTTTATTTCCATGTCTTTTTTTTAAAATTTATTTGAATTTTCTTTTCTTTTAAATAACATTATAAACAAACATATAAACATTTAACTGTGGTTACAGGCATTAATTCCTTTAACTTTTGGGTTCAGGTAAGTGTTTTTATATTCTAGCATTTCTTGTGCTCTCTATATAATAGTCAACTAGGTATGCTCTTTGGTCTTCTGACAGGTTTGACTTGGTCATGACACATACACAAGGGAACCATTTTGTTGCATATGCCTCCTTTTTGTCCATTAGGTTCACCGCTATCTTTTCCATGGTGAGATGGTATCATAATCTGTTCATCCACTCTCCTGTTGATAACTCTTTAGTGTCTTTCCAATGCAAGGCGATGACTTTCTTTGCTGCTTGGAGGAAGACTTAACATGATTCTCGGTGTCTCCGCAACGCCCCCGCTGCTGGAAACAGGCCCAGCAGAGCCACCTCTGGTTTGTAAGGTATTACGAGTTCAGTCATCTCCTCCATTTTTCCCCATACCCCTCTCCATAAGAGTTGAACCCGATCACAATCCCACCAGCAATGTCTTTGCGTTCCCTGTTCCCCACATCCCCTCCAGCATAGTCCCCTTCCCCCCTCTTCTGCATGTCTGAATTGTGTTGGGGTCAAATAGAATATAGTTGTTAGTTTGATTTGACAGTCTTTAATTTCTAGTGAATGTGCGCTGTTGTGCATGAAGTCAATAATCGCTGCTTCTTCCTTTTCTGTGATTTCTATTTCTAATTCCTCCTTCCATTTTTCCATGTATTTGATCTGATTGGGGCACCATATGTCCTTTAGGGTTCTATATATGTGTGATAGTCTCCATTTTATGGTGGTGTGTTCGAACAGTACCTTCTCTATTGTGGTGGGGTCTCTTGTGTAATGTTCCTTTTTGGCCTTGTTGTGTAGTGCATGTTTAAGTTGCATGTATTCAAATGGATTTATTCTTGCTTCTATTTTTTTCTCCATGTCCTCTTTACTAATTATTTCCTTGTCTTTTATTATATGACTAATTTTCATTAACCCTTTCTCTTTTAATTTTTTCCTCAAGGTCTGGGCCTGCTGCTGCATTTGGAGGCATAATAAGTCTACAGGTGAGTATGGGAATTGGTTTTGATTGATTTCAATTTTTTTTATTATGTTCTGCCAGGTCGTCCATGTGGTCCATGCAAAGGGGTGCTCCTGCCATGTTCTTTTATTTGGGCAGCCTTCATCCACTATTATATTTTTTAGTTTGTGTATGGCCAGGGCATACTGTTCAATTCCCACCCATTTTATTTCCTCTGGTTGGTAGTACCAGCTATTCAGTGCTCCCAGTGCTGCTGCTTTATGGTAGAGGCGCAGGTCAGGGAGGTTTATGCCTCCCTTTTCCTTGGATCTCATCAGTGTTTGTTTGGTAACCCTCGGTTTGTTCTCTTTCCAAATTATTTCTTTCGTTAGCTTGTCATACTCTTTAAAGAAGTGATCTGGAAGTTGGATGGGTAGAGCTAACATTTTGTATATAATTTTAGACAGCAATATCATTTTGAACAAATTCACTCTTCCCAGCCAAATACAGGGTAGGTCCTTCCATTCTGCTGCTTCTTTACTTAGTTATTGACGGAAGTTTAGAAAATTTTCTTTGTAAATCTGATTTAATTGTTTAGGAATCCTTACCCCTAAGTACTGTACTGCCTTTTCTTCCTCTGGGTTTGGCAGCACTGCCTTAATGTCTTGCCTTTGTTGTTCAGTTTGCCCATATATTAGTGCATACGATTTTTGTCCGTTAATTTTATATCCTGAAATGGTTCCAAAGTCCTGTATTAATTTCAATAGAGGCGGAGTAGAAGTTACTGGGTCCCCTATAAATAGTACTGTATCATCTGCGAACATTGTTATCTTGTGCTCGGTTTTATTGACCTGTATCCCTTTGATTTCAGCCTCTTGCCTTATTGCAATCGCTAGGACTTCCAATGTTAGGTCAAACAAAAGAGGTGACAGAGGGCACCCCATCCTTGTTCCCCTAGCTAGTTGAAATGGTTCTGAGTGTCCATTATTTATTATGAGTTTAGATTTTGGTTCCTTATAGTTTGGTTTAACCCAATTATGAAAGGCCCCTCTGAAGCCCATCCTGCTCATTATTTGTTCTAGGCATCTTATCTCTGTCCTATCAAAGACCTTCTCCGCATCTAGCATGATGATTGCGGCTTTCTCCTGTGTTTTATTAATGCGATGCATTATATTAATTACTCTACGAATATTATCCGGCCCCTGTCGCATGGGTATGAATCCCACTTGGTCCGGATTAATCAATTCTCCTATAATTGCTGCCAATCTATTCGCCAAAGCATTAGAGAATATTTTTAAATCTTCGTTCAATAGTGATATGGGCCTATAATTTTCACATTTGTCACTGGGTCTGCCTGATTTAGGAATTAAGGTGATATTGCATCATAGAATGATTGAGGCAGTTTTCCTGTTTTTAAGATTTCGTTGTATGTGTTTGTTTACTAAGTGTGGGCTCACTAATTCTTCTGTTTTCTTATAAAACTGCTGGCAGGCCATCTGGTCCTGCAGCCTTATTATTTGCTAGACTTTTAATTACTTCAGCAATTTCTTTTTTTCTGGAGGGGGCTGTTCAAATATTTAATTTGGTCTGTATTCAGTTTGGGTAGTTTGTATCTGTTTTAAAATTCTGTTATTTTTTTAGGGTCTGGATTTGAAGAGGAATATAATGCCTGATAGAACTTGAAGAACTCCTGCTGAATTTCCTCATCTTTTACTATCCTGGTTCCATCTCCTAGCTGGAGAGAAACTATGTGTGACTTCTTATTTCATCTTTTGACTAGTCTTGCCAATGTTTTCCCTGGTTTATTACTGTGTGTGAAATAAAATCCTTTAATTTGTTTCAATTGTGCTGTAGTTTTTTCTATTTCTTTTAAATTGATTTGTTCTCTAATTTCTACAATTTTCCTTGCTCTTTGTTTTGTGGGATTAATTTTGTTTGTTGCTTCTACCGCTTTTAATTCTCGGTATAATTCTTTTAGGTATTCTCTGTTTTGTTTGCATAATTTAGCTTTTAAGGCTATCATTTCCCCCCGTAGTACCACTTTTGCGGCCTCCCATACTGTGGCCTCTGTGTCAACACTACCCACATTGAGCTCAAAATACTCTTTGAGAGCCTCTTGGGTTTGCTCCAAGAAGAATTGGTTTTCAACCAGCCCCTGGACAATTGCCAGTTGCTGTTCTGTGTGTTTTTTGGCTAATCAACCCATTGTATCTCTAATAACTGAGTCATGGTCTGAAATGACATTAGCCTTAATGTTGCAGGTCCTACATTTTTGTATCTCTGTTCTACACATGAAAGAGTAGTCCATTCTTGTGTAAGTGTTGTGTGCTGGTGAGTAGAAAATATAGTCTCTTTCTGATTGATTCATATGTCTCCACACATCGATTAAGTTGTGTACTTTCAATAGGATCTCTAAATTAAGTTGCCACTTTCCAGGGGGTTTATTTTTGGAGTGGTCTTTTTCTGTCCAACTAGCATTTAAATCCCCCTGCATTATTAGTGTCCCTTGCCTATATTTTTCAATCAGGGGTAATATTCCCCTAATAAATTCATATGTGCTCTCATTAGGCGCGCAGATGTTAACCAGGGTTGTAGCTTTACCTTCCAGTTCTCCTACAAGAATGAGCAGTCTCCCTTGTTCTTCTTTGTAATTTTTTTCCAAAGTAAAGGTTCTATTTGCCCTTATCCCAATTAAAAACCCCACTTTTTTGTTTGCTGGTTACATGCATTATATAATTCCCCAAAATATTTATCTCTGAATCTTATGCTACCCTTTTCTCAAAAGTGTGTCTCCTGCAGGAAGCACATGTCCTCCCCTATTTCTTTAATCACTTGCATTGTTCTTTTTCGTTTTATGATCTCGTTTAGCCCCTTAACATTAAGGGACATCAGTTTGATCATTTCTGCCATGTCTGTCTATTTCTTTTCTTTGAGAACCCTGTTTCCCCTTCCTGTTGTCTTTCCCAAAGTTCCTGAACCAACCTTTTAACAAACAAACTATGTACATCATAACCATAAGCATCACCAAAAATAATGCTCTTGTGAGGAGGTCCTGAATCTCTATAGTTTTCCAGTCTATGACTCATTGCCTCTGATTGTCCTCCCAGCTCCTCCCCCTTCTCCCCCCCCCGCCTTTTCCATGGGCTTTTTTGCCCTTCCCATGATGGTTGTTACGATTTTTATAATAACCTTACATATATAGCTTTAAACATTTGTAGTAAATGTTGTACCGACACCTCTTGTTTGGATCACATCTATATCCTTCCTTAAGCATTTTAAAACATTTTAGCAAACCTTTAAATTTCCTCACATAGGACCTTTAAATTTAATCTTTTCAAATTTCCTCCCTGGGCATTGTGTCTCAGGTATTGTTTTCCTGTTCTCGCTCTTGCTTATGCAGGAATCTCTCTAGTTCATTGGGTTCCAAGAATATCTTTCTTTTGCCATTCCATAAGATGGTCATCCTCGCTGGGAACCATAGTTGAGGTTTCAGGTCCTTTTGGTTCAGCTCTGCGAAGTATTTTGCCCATTTTCTTCTTTTGTTCATCGTCTCCCCTGCATAATGTGGGAAGAACTTAATTTTCTGCCCTTGATATTCCAAAGATTTATTGTCCTTGGCCAGTCTCAGGATTTTTTATTTTTGTTGGTATTCCAAAAACTTTATAATTATGGCTCTCGGGGGTTCCTCCTCCTTAGGCTTGGGCCTGTTGACTCTGTGGGCCCTTTCTATTTTGGGGTTATGTGTGCTGGGCTCCCCTGGGAACGTGGTTTCCAACACTTTCCAAATAAATTGTATGGTGTCCTTTCCCAGTTTTCATGGATGCCCACTAATCTTAGATTGGACCTTCTGGCCCTGTTTTCTTGGTCTTCGCACCTTGCTTCCAGTGCTTTTATTAAGTCTATCATTTTAGTTTGTTGGTCCTGGCCATTCAGGGTGTTGTCCTCCAGTGTTGAGATTCTATTCTCCGCAATGCCTATTCTCTTGGCCAGGGCTTCATTTTTTATTTTATTTTGCTGATCAGCTTGCTGGAGTTTAATTATTTCAGCCATCTGGCTTTCTCTTACTGCTTCAGCAGCTGCCATTCCAGCTTTTATTTCTGTGAGGATAGCGAATATTCTATCCTCTCTTTCTGTTTTCATGCTCCTGATTGCTGCTCTGGGCTCTTCCTCTGTGGGAGTGATTGCGGACGCCATTTTGGCTCCGCTTTCTGTCCGTTGGGGGAGGACGGGGGTGTCGTTTTTCGCTGGAACAGTTTTTCTAACGCTGCTGCCCCAGACTTATTCTCTTGGGGCCCCTTCGATTTCCCCATCCTCCCCTACCTGTTTTAAGGCTCTGGTGTTGGCTACATTCTGGTGAGTGAGTTTTTTTTGCGGTGCGGGGAGAGGAGCCTCAGGAAGCGCGTCTGCTACCACTCGCACATGCGCAGAACCTCTCTTTTATTTCCATGTCTGGCAAATAGCAGTCCTAGAATTACAACTATTAAAACATAATAATATATAATAATAATTTAGAGTCCGAGTTGGAAGGGTCCTAGAACATCATCTAGTCCACCCCCTGCTTGAATGCTGGATGACTACAGCTACAGCATCCCTGACAGATGGCTGTTCAGCCTCTCTTTTAAAAACCTCCAGTGATGGAGAGAGCCTACAAGTTCCCTAGGCAACTTGTTCCATTGCCAAACAGCCCTTACTGTTAGAAAAGACTTTCTAATATTTAACTGAAATCTATTTTTCTGTAACTTGAGTCCATTATTTCTAGTCGTGCCCTCTGTAGCAACTAAGAACATTTCCTTGCCATCTTCTTGGTGATAGCCCTTTAGACAGCTGAAGACTGCTATCATGTCACCCTTAATCTTCACTTTTCTAGGCTAAACATACCCAGTCCCTTCAACCTTTCATCATAAGATTTGCTTTCCAGACTCTTTATCAACTTTGTTGCCCTCCTATAAACCTGTTCCAATTTGTCATTGTTCTTAAAATGAGGTGCCCCAAACTCGACAAAATACTCCAAGTGAGGTCTGACCAGTACTGAATAGAGTAGAATGATCACTTATGCTGAATTATTACTTCTGCCAAGTTGGAAACAATGCTTCAGTTAATGCACACTAAAAACTGCATTTGATTTTTTTACAGTTGCCTAACATTGCTGGCTCATGTTCAGTTTATGATTAACCATAATCTCTAGATCATGTTTAGATATGCTGCTGCCAAGCTAACTATCCCCCATCTTATACATATGCATTTTTTTTGTCCCTACATGCAGAACTTTACATTTGTCTTAGTTGAATTTAATTTTGTTAATTTCAGCCCAGATTCTCAAACTATCAAGATTTTTTTAAATTCTAATTCCCTCTTCCAAGTGGTTAGCTACCTCTCCCAGTTTGGTGTCATCTGGAAATTTAACAAA
Organism: Sphenodon punctatus; assembly: GCA_003113815.1. Lineage (NCBI taxonomy): Eukaryota > Metazoa > Chordata > Lepidosauria > Sphenodontia > Sphenodontidae > Sphenodon > Sphenodon punctatus. Next base: position 1,852,407 of record QEPC01003965.1, read on the forward strand.
TATTTCCCCCACCTCTTCATCCAAGTCATTAATATAAATTTTGAATAGCCTTGGATCTGAGACAGAGCCCTCCAGGACCCTGCTTGATGATGACCCATTGATGATCACTCGGAGTATGGTTCTTCAGACAGCCATGAATCCACCTTGTAGCATCTCCCAGCCCATACTATGCAAGCTTGTCAGCAAGGAACTCATGTGAAACTCTGTCAAACACCTTGCTGAAATCAAGATGTATTATGTGCACAGGTTTCCCCTCATCCACTACATTAGCTACTCTACCAAAGAAGGAGACAAAGGGTGATTTTAGACGTTACGCATCTGAAATTCACCCCAGCTGAACCACGGTCAAACACGGGCCGCATTTGACTGTGGTGCACGTCTGTTGGCTCACCGCCAGATGTACACCACAGTCAAACACGGCCCGTGTTTGCATTCACCACACTTCTGGACCTCCGGATGTGAGGAGGTCGAGAAGTGTGGTGAAAGGCCACCACAGCCGTTGTGAACAGAAAGTGACGTCTGGTTACTTACCGTTCACCGCGGTCAATGAAATTTCCCCCCGCCCGTGGTTGCGGCAGAGAGCAGGTGGCGCTCAACTCACGGCAAAGCTGGCCAACCGCGCCATAGTTCATTTTTGAAGGACTATGCCATGGTTGTGGCAGCAGTGAAGAAAGCTTTCTTTGCTGCTGAAACTGGATCTGTAAAGTGCCATCTAGCAGAGCTCTTCCAGGTGGTGAATAGCTTATTAAATCCTGTCTGTCTTCACCTGGAGTTAGAGTGATGAGTTTGCCACCTACTTTGCAGATAAAGTCACTTGGATTTGGCATGACTTGGGAACTGCCAGTTTGGGTGCAGAGTCAGAGTTTGGGGTAGGGGAGGCTCAGTCGTGTCTGGCTTGCTTGGATCAGATTCATTTAGTCTCGTCCACTGAGGCAGAGGTGTACTTGGAGTGGTGTGGGTGACCAGTTGTGAATTAGATCCATGCCTATCTTGGCTGGTGAATGCTAGCTGGGAGGCTTTGGAGCAGTTGCTGGATGGGGTTGTCAATGCCTCCCTTCAGGAGAACAGGGTGCCTGATGGTCTTAAACTGTGGTCGTCTGACAACTACTCAAGAAACCATATCTTGGTGTTGACTCCCCTGCCAGCTATTTCCTTGTCTCTAACCTTCCCTTTTTAGGGAAGGTCATTGAATGAGTTGTTGCCTTGCAGCTTCAGGCGCATCTCGATGCTACTAAATTCCTGAACCCATGTCAGTCAGGATTTTGTCCTGGGCATGGCACTGACACTGTGCTTATGGCCTTGATTGATGATCTCCGCTTGGAAGTTGACAGGGGTAATGGTATCCTGTTGATTGTGTTGGATCTTTCAGTAGCCTTTGATACAGTTGATCATGGGGTGTTATCAACATGACTACAGGACCTGGCAGGGGTTTGCGGGACTGCTCTTGAGTGGTTCTGCTCATTCCTGGCTGGAAGAACCCAGAGGGTGGTGATGGGCAGTGGCTCCTCTATAGCTGTAAGGCTCCTCATGGTTCACCACGCTCTCCTGAGCTGGATAGTGGCTCCAAAACCCTAACGGTTAATAGGCAGGAAACCTGCTCTGTATGAAATACAGAACAGCAACAAAGTAATGGTATTATCTTCAAGCCAAGGACATACGCAGTTGGATAAAGCAGTTAATTGGCATTGCTCTGTACAAAGATCAACTCTACTAAGCTCCCCCTCCTTCACAGCCTTGGGGAGCAGACAGCCATCAACTAATCAGAACTCTGAGTAACAGTTCACATTTGACACATCAGCATGTATCTAAACAATGTGTTTCTGTTTATTATTACTGTGGTTCTGATTAATTAGTTCTGGCATTCAGGGATGCAATGTTCTTATAACAATTTATCTAAGTATCTTTTCAATATCTTATCACTAGTTCTGGTTTGATGCGTAAGAGATATACTCTGTCTGAAATGCATAAAAGGCCATCCTAAAGGCCTCCACTTCAGACCATCTTTGTCCTGTGGGTTATTGGTCTGGTCTCTCAAGTTAGGTCATAGGTTGAGAACTAGTGACTTTGCTTTGATAAATAAACTTTCTCTCTTAATTGGTACTCTCCTTGACTCCAGTTTAATTATTATCTCTTGGTGAGTGGGTGTGCCTCCCGGCTCCTTCTCCAACATCATTGTCCCCTCAGGAGCTCCCTTGGGGGGTCCCACGGGGTTTCATTTGTATCTGAGACATCTGGACGAGATTGTATGGAGATCTAGAATGAAGTGCCATTAGTATGCCAACGACACTCAACTCTCCCTCTCCTTTTCATCTGACCCAGACCCTTGGTACTTACTTACTCAGTGTCTGGCTGCTGTTGGGGACTGGATGCAGGCAAGTCAATTGAAACCAATCCAAACAAGACCAAGGTGATGATGGTCGGCCGGCCTTATGACCTGAAGAATATAGGAACCTCAGTTATTGATTGGGGTTCAGCCTCCTTTGGTCACTCAGGTTCATAGCCTTGTGGTGCTTTTGAATCCATTGCTGCACCTGGATTGCCAGGTTGCAGCAGTAGCCAGGAGTGCTTTTCACCAACTTCATCTGGTGAGAAGGTTGCAACCCGGGGGGATGCGCATGCACGCGTGAGCAGTAGCAGCAAAGAGCGAGTGCTCCCTCAAGCCGCTTCTGATTGTGGCCCCAAAGGCTGTTAAAAAAATGAGACAAGCTCTCTCAGATTTACCAGATAGGCTAGTGAAGATGCCAGCGAAAGGTAGGGACGAAAAAAAAAGATAAAAGAGGTAAAGAAACACCGCTGGAGCGGTATGTGAAGCTGCGTCAGCCGGCAGAGGCCCGGGCAGCAGAGCAGGGGAAAATGGCGGCAACAGCTGCAGCGGAGGCGGGAATGGCCACTGAAGGGGAGGATTCCCCTGAAGAGAATGAGAGGGAAGAGGAGGAGGATATGGTAGAGGGCCCGGTTATGAGGCTATTGCTGGAATTAAAGAAAGAATTTAAAAAGGACATGGTTAAGCTGAGAGCCTCAGTGGAGGCAGGCAACAAAAAATTGGAGGGGCTGGTGCAGAGGCTTAATGTTTGTGAGGAGAGAGTTTCCTCCCTTGAAGACCAGGCTGTCAGCAATGAGGAGCAAGTAACAGCTCTCCAGGAAATGGTGCATATGCTCTCACAAAAAACAGAGGACCTGGAAAACAGGTCTAGAAGAGATAACTTGAGATTTGTGGGCTTTCCTGAAGGGAGCGAGAAATCAGATGTTAAAGGCTTGATATGGGAATTTTTGGGAGAGCACTTTCCTGATGCACCTAGACTCCAAAAACCTGAAATCATCAGAGCCCACAGAATTGGGAGAATGCCTAGTACAAACTTCCCCAAACCAAGGACAATCATAATTAAGTTTGCCTGCTTCTCAAGCAAAGAAGAGATTCTAAAAACAGCTCGAATGAAAAGGGACCTGAAATTTGGAAATGAAATCATAGAGGTATTTCCAGACTATGCTATGAAAACGATGAATAGAAGGAGGAAATGGAGGAAATATTTTACTCTTTTGAACGAGAAAGGATGAAAGCCAGTGCTAAAATTCCCCGCCAGAATGGTGGTGAACGTCAATGGGAAGTACAAGTCCTTCATAGATACCGAGGAACTTGAAGCTTTCCTGCATCTACCAACGAGGGACACAAATTGAGCCGGGAAGTTAATACTCAAAGATTTTCAAAGTTTACTTTGGGGCCTATCATAGAAATATCAGAACAACAGAACTATGAAATGAAGTAGGGAGGGGGGTAAGTCTCGCAGCAGGTTGGAAGCAAGGCTGCTGATGCTCGAGAAGAAGAGAAGAAGAGGAGAGGGAAAGGGGGAGGGGGTTGTTGGGGGGAGTTGGGCTAGGGAGGAAGGGGGGTTTGGGGGTTTTGGGGTAAAAAGGCGCAACAAGCTACCCACATTATCAATAAGAGGGGGATGTAAGCCAAGAGAGAGGAAATGAAAGATGAACCAGAGTCAGGTGACTTCAAGTCGAGAGAGAAATAAATATGAGAATGAATGAGGTTAAAATGCTAACTCTGAATGTGAGAGGGTTGAATTCGCCCCAAAAAAGAAAAAGGGTTAGAGAATTGGCAAAGAAATATAAGATAGATATTTTATGTCTTCAAGAAACCCACCTACTGGAGGGGGAAGAGCACAGATTTATACACAAAAGAATGGGACAAGTGGTTGCCTCGTGTGCCAAGAGGAAAAAAGCAGGGGTGTTAATAGCAATTCAGAGCACGTGTGATTTCAAAATAAACAATGTGCTAAAAGACTCAGAGGGAAGATTCCTCTTGGTAACTGGGGTTTTGCAGAAGAAAGAGGTAACAATAGTGAATCTATATGGCCCAAATAGAGGTCAGGATAATTTGTATAAAAAATACATTCCATTGATTTTCCAAAAAATGAAAGGAATCTTAATGATAATGGGGGATCTAAATATGCCACTATCTAAATGGGACGCTTCTAAGATTCTACCATTAAACAAAAGCCAGCAGAACATTAGGGATCTATTCAAATCTAAAGGTTTGGTAGACGTATGGAGACATCTTAATAAACTGAGTAGGGAGTATACCTTCTACTCTAATGTACACAACTCATATTCAAAGATTGACCATGCCTTGTGTTATAAAAGTGAGGTCAGGCTATGTAAAAAAATGTATATTATACCAGTGGTATTTACGGACCACAATGCGGTAGGAATCAATTTAAAATTGGAAGATAAGACACCTTATTGTAAAACTCAATGGAGGCTGGATAGGGCGCTCCTTAAAAGCAAGGATAGCAAAACTAAACTAGAAGAGGAAATCAAAGAGTATATTGAGATTAATCAGGGGTCAGTGGAATTAGAATTCACCTTTTGGGAAGCAGCAAAAGCTACAGTCAGGGGCAAAAGCATAGCTCTATGTGCTCAAATACAAAAGAGAAAAAAAGAAATACGTATTGAAACATTCGCTGAGCTTAAAAAATGGGATAAAATAAATAAAACCACCCCCTCTAAAATGGCAGCCAATAAACTTCAAAAAATAAAAGAAAGAATTAATGTATTGGAACTGAAAAAAACTACAAAGCAGTTAAAATGGATAAAATTTTATTATCACAATAATAGTAATAAAGCAGGTAGGGCTGCTCAATTAGTTAAAGTACAACAACAAAAGGCTGCCATAACTGGCATTGCCAAGGAAGATGGGGTGGTAGTCACAGACTCAGGGGAGATCCAAGACACGTTCGTGAGATTCTATAGAAGAATCTACAAGACAACCAATCCGGCCCCTGAGGAGATAAAAAAATTTATAGATAAATTAGACATGCCTAGACTTAACAGAGCTCAGTTCAATTTTCTGAATGCCCCAATAACAATAGAGGAAGTGACATCGGTGATTAAAAATTTAAAAAGAAACAAGGCCAATGGGCCGGATGGCTTCCCGACGGAGTTTTATCAAACATACAGCAAATTATTGGTTCCGCACTTGACAAGGGTTTACAATGAAATTTTACAAACTGGAAAAATGCCCAGCTCATTCTATGAGGCACAAATTACATTAATCCTCAAAGCAGGAAGACCCCAAACTGAGTGTGGTAGTTACCGCCCTATCTCCCTGCTAAATAACGATTTTAAAATCTTCTCTAAGATTTTGGCAACTAGGCTGGCGGGGATTGCAGGGGAAATTATTCATCCAGACCAAACAGGGTTTATTCCTAAGAGGCAAGGGGTAGATAATATTAGAAAGATGGTGAATTTGATCTATGCACAAAAAGGGGACACACAAATGGCAAGTTCAATGATTATAGCTGCAGATGCAGAAAAAGCTTTTGATTTCTTAGAAATGAATTATCTATTCGAAATATTTTAAAAAGTGGGAATAGGGGGCAACTTCCTAAAATGGATCAGAGCAATTTACGCGCCACCCAGATCACAGCTAAAAATTAATGGAGCAATATCAGCTGCATTTGAAACTAAAAGAGGGACGCGTCAGGGATGTCCACTGTCTCTGTTATTGTTCAATCTGGCAATGGAGGGTCTGGCAGTGGCATTACGTCAAAACAAAGGAATTAAAGGAATCAGAGTGGGAGACAAAGAATATAAATTGGCACTTTTCGCAGATGACTTGATTTTGTTCATTGCTAGTCCCCAACACACTTTGCCAGAATTAATGCAAATAATCGAGAGTTTTGGTAGGGTGTCGGGGTACAAAATTAATAATGACAAATCTCAGGCGATGATTTTTGCAAAGAATGAAAAGGAACTATCAGAAATAGAGAGAATTAACCTGTTTCCAGAAAGATTAAATGGAATTAAATACCTGGGGGTAACTCTAACGAAATCCTGCAATGACCTATACAAAGCGAATTTCCCAGATTTAATTGATAAGACAAAGAAGGACTTTGAAAAATGGAAAAATCTAGAATGCTCCTGGTCTGGGAGAATCAATCTGTTTAAAATGATAGTCCTACCTAAATTTGTGTATAAATTTATGGCACTCCCTTTAAGGTTACCTAACTCGTTCTTTAAACAAGTGGACGAACTAGTCAGAGATCTGGTCTGGAGGGGGAAAAAGCCCCGTATTAAGAAAGAAACCATGTTCACAACCAAGGAAAGAGGGGGATTGAATACCCCGGACCTTAAACTTTATTATAAAGCGGTAGTATTGGGGGCAATTCAATTTTGGTACCAGGGTCCGAGGAACCCAGAGTGGAGTAGGATTGAAAAAGAGCTGATGGGAGTGATATCTCTTGCAGACCTTTTGGTAGATGAAGGGAGACTTCCAAGTGATAAAGCCAGAGACCACCCTTTTGCAAATCAGCTCATATCCGTATGGGAAGGGGTTGCCAGGAAGCTGGGGATCATGAGGCAGGCGTCCCCCTTCTCGCTCATTCAGCGAATGAACATGAGAGGAACAAAAACAGCTCACAGGTTGGTTCTCAACTTAGGGGAGAAAGGTGTTAAAAAAGCAGCTCAGCTGTTTGACAAAGGCAAATTCAAGTCAATAGAGGATCTAGGGAAAATAACTCAGACAAGGATGAATATATTCCAGTATTTATAACTTAAACTTAGAAGTGTGTTCACCGAGCCAAAATTTAAACCCAGCTTTAATAGAGAGCCCTTGGCAATAGAAAAAACATTGTTTGGCCTTACGGGGAGTAGGGGGAAATTGTCTAGTATATATAGAGATCTGAAGGAAGTTACTTACCCACCGAAACACACGTACATATCAAAATGGGAAGGAGATCTAGGCAGGGAACTCTCAGAAAAGGAGAGGAAGATTATATGGAATCACATGCACAGGTGTTCATCAGCACTAGGGGTTAGAGAGACCCAAATTAAAGCCACAACCAGATATTACCTGACCCCAGCCCAAATGAAACATGGAGAGGCTAGAAATGAAAAGGGGGAATGCTGGAAAGGCTGTGGCCAACAGGCGGACCTTAAACATTGTTTGTGGGAGTGTATATATGTGAATAGGTTCTGGAGCAAAGTCTGGAAATTACTGAACAAAGTGAACAAGGGTGTGGTTCCATTTCGAATGGAAATTGGTATTTTGGGACTTTACCCTGATAGTAAAACATTGGAAAGACACCAAGAGGCTCTGAGGACACTGTGTTTGGCCGCTCTCAATATCATCACTAGGCACTGGAAGTCAGAGGGACCCCCACCATTCCAGGAATGGATCTCGAGGGTCTGGTTCTTGTTCACGATGGACAAAATGCAAAACAGTCTATGGAATCAGATGGATGAAATGGATGAAAAAAAGGAAAAAGTAAGAGAGAAGAGAAAAAAGGACTATGAGGCTAAATGGTTGGCGATTTTAGAAGCAGTAGAGGAATACGAACTCCTAAATAATTATAAGACTATATTGTTTGATAAATATATGTGATAGAATGCGCCACGACAGTTGGGGGGGAGGGGTGGGGGGTATTGGGGTGAGGGTGGGGATAAGCATTAGGAAAAATGCTATGTATAAAGGAGTTTAGAATACTGTCAAGAAACAAGAGAAGGGAGATAGTAAGGGCCAGTGCTGTAACCTAGGGCCCGGTATAAGTTCACCAGACAACAATGGCAAGGTGTACAGAACAATATTATGTTTCTTTGTTGTATAAGGGAAATTATTCAATAAAGCATTTTCAAAAAGGAAAAAAAAAAAAGAAGAAGGTTGCAACCCTTTTTTATCTGATTCATCACATTTACAATGCACTCTATGTGGGGATGCTCCTGATGACTGTTCGGAAGCTGCAGTTGGTGCAGAATGCAGCAGCCCACCTGTTGCGGGGTGGGTCGGTTACACCAGTGCTCCCAAGTCTGCACTGGCTGCCAATAGCTTTCCGGGCACAATTCAAGGTGCTGGTTTCTGCCTATAAAGCCCTAATCAGCTTGGGCCCCAAGTGTCTGAAAGACCCGCCTCCTCCATTATGTTCTGTCACAGCCTCTGAGGTCAGCCAGGAGTGCTCGTGTGGGTGCCATATGCCTGTAAAGTTTTCACAAGGGCACGCAGAGAAGCATTCTTGGTGGCTGCCCTACAATTATGGAACTCTCTCCCCTTGGAGATCCATCGATGTCCAAACCTACTTATCTTCCAGAAGACATGAAAGACCCCTTTTTTGGGCAAGCGTTTGGCAAACAGGGACAGGGTTGGGTGGGACTGGCTGGTTGTTAGGGGAAAGGTTGGGGGTAGGAGATTATTTTAGCTGTTTTTATATTATGCAAGCTGCCCTGAGCCTTATTGGGAAGGACTGGGTAAAAGTTTAAATAAATAAATCCACGGCCTGTCTACCCTGCATTGTTTTACAGCTGTTTAATGTGTTAATTGATTCCTATACTAATCAAATCAAGCATCTTTGTATTTAGCTCAGGTTGAGCTCTGACCTTCTCATCCTGCCTGGAGAAGCTTGAAAGTTTGTGCACACTCCCCAACAGAAGATAGTGTTGTTTTTCTCACTAATGTGGCAACCACACTAAACTGACAACTTGAATGTTAGTGTTTGGGAGCAGTTCTCCTTATGGCCAGTAGATGCCAGCACAAAACCAGTACTTGGCATTAGTATCTGGGTTCTTTTAGACGAGCGGCGCTAGGTTTCGCATCCTCGGTGCGCATATTTTGAAACCTCCGCCTGGTCTAATTAGACAAGACAGAAGTGGCTTAATATGCGCATATTACGGCAGAGGCGCATTTTTTAAGTGCGCAAATTAAATACCTCGATTATGAGGTATTTAATTCACGCACTTAAAAAATGCACCTCCGCCGTAATATGCACATATTAAGCCACATCCATCTCGTCTAATTAGACCAGGTAGAGGTTTCAAAATATGCGCACCGCCGACGCGAAACGGAGCGCCGCTCGTCTAAAAGCGGCCTATGCAATGCAGAGCAGCTGATAAATTGGTGAAAGAATTCCCTAAACATTAATTATTTACTCCAGTTTTGTCCCTTGTTTCTTGTCACTGACATTTGCATCAAAACAGAAGCTCTCTATGCTAAACCTTCCTCCATTCATTGCTGCTTATGAAAAATCTGAAAGGGGAAGACATCTAGATTTAGTAAAAAGGGGAGAAAGATCAAGACATCTGTCACCTCCACCAAACTAAATGTAATTAAGGAGAGACTCTTCCAAAGTAAATATTGTAATTTAAAAACTAGATAGACCTGTATTTTAAGGAGATTTGAGGAGTTCAGAACTTGCCACACACATTATTTCTGCTTGGGCCACATTAAGACTTATGAACAGGGGTATCTGCCATGGCAAAGGAGACCTAGGCACACACAGATGCTACTATACATCTAGGCTCACCTTTCTGTTCTATGCTGCTGTGTGGCCAGCAGCTTTGTGCACTAGCTCAGCTGCAAAGCGCAGAGCTGCTGGCTGAGCCTCATAGAACTGGCCACCACCCATTATTCTACCTTGGGCAAAAAAGAAATTCCCCTCATTTTTTTTACCCCCTTCTGACCAGCATGGGTCTACTTGTATGTAACATCAATCACCTCCACACAATCCAGCAATTTGTGATGATGGGTGAGGGTGGGGAGGAAATAGGAGCAAAGAAGCTTGAAACACATGGTGCTGTTCTCATGCAGAAGTCTGTAAAGAATTCTGCAAAACATTAAATAGAATCAGCAGTGTGACTGAGTCATCAGTGTGATGCAGCTGCTAAAAAGGCTAATGCAATTTTTAGCTGCATTAACAGAAGCATAGTGTGCAGGTCACAAGAAGTAATAATTTCACTCTATTTTGCTCTGGTCAGACCTCATCTGGAGCACTGTGTTCAGTTCTGTGCACTGCATTTTTAAGAAGGACATTGACAAATTGGAGTGGGTTCAGAGGAGAGCGACAAAGACAGTCAGGGGCCCCTGGAAACCAAGTCCTGTGAGGAAAGGTTGAAGGATCTGGGTATGTTTAGCCTAGATGAGAGAAGACTAAGGGGAGACACGATAGCGGTCTTCAAATATCTGAAGGGCTGTCGCATAGAAGATGGAGCAGACTTGTTCTCGGTTGCTCCGGAGAGCGAGATTAGAACCAATGGGTTCAAATTACAAGAAAGCAGATTTCGGCTAAACATTAGGAAGAACTTAATGGAAAGAGCTGTTTGACAGTGGAACAGGCTGCCTAGGGCAGTGGTGGGCTCTCCTTCACTGGAGGTTTCCAAATGGAGGCTGGACGGACATCTGTCAGGGATGCTGTAGGTGAGGATTTCCTGCACTGAGTAGGGGGCTGGACTAGATGACCTCTGAGGTCACTTCCAACTTTAAGATTCTATTATTCTAATCCCACCCAGTTTTATACATCTCAGCCTTCTACAGCCCAAAACCAGTATTCCTGCACAGGGGTGGGAACTGCTACCCTTGAAGAAAATACAGGCTCAGAATTCCAAAGCAGTAAAGCTAGGAAAGTGGATGCAGGTTTTCTCATAAGTTTGGGAAGTGTGTTATAGCTAGGGTTACCACCGTTTGCAGTTTGATATTGAGACTTCCATTTTGGCCTATGGGAGTCTCAGAATCAAACCACATGTAATTTTCATAAGTGTTCCTTAAAACTTTGCATAGGTGGCAACCCAAGTGTTGCTACCTGTGGTAGGGGAAGCAGCAGCAGTGAGCAACAGTGTTGTGCACAGGAAAAAGGGAAACAGCAGGGGGCAGGATTGTGCAATGGGGAGAGAGGGAACAGGGAGCAATGTGGGGGCAGGACTGTGTATTGGGAGCGGAGAGGTGAAGTGGGAGGAAGGGGGCAGAAGGGAGGGGGCAAGGGGAACAGGGTGGGAAGCAGAGTGGGGGGGAAGAGGGGCAGAGAAGAAAGTCAGCAGTGAGGGATGAGTGAGGGACGAGGGCTCTGGGGCAAAGGCAGCGGGAGCTGTGAGAGAGGGGGCAGGAACAGGAGGAAACAGAGAGGGAGGAGGAGGAATGGGTGTCAAGGAGGAGGGATGTGGGTGGGAGAGGGCATGTGTGGGAGGGGGGGAAAGTAGGGACCAGTGGGGTGGGGGGAAGGTGCAGGAGGCAGGATTAAGCAGTTGAGGTGAAGACAGTGGGGAAGGGAGACAGGAGGAGAGACGGAATTTCAGCGTTGGCTGGAGCAGAGTGAAGGGTTGCAGGAAGAAGAAATCCATCTCCCCATTGCCTCAACACATGTGCCCTCAATCCCTCCTTGCCTCACCCATGCTAGAGTCCTGTGGGGATTAAACCCCTCATTTGCCTGTGCTCAGGATTATAGCCAGTGGCAGAAGCAGGGGTGGCTGGTGGGTTTTGAGTTTGGAAGGGCAGTGAGGCCGGCCAGCCTGCTGGCGGGCTGGTGGGCGGAGCCAGGGGGATGGTGGGCGGAGCCAGGGGGATGGTAGGCCAGTGGCATGGCATAATGCAGCAGCAAGGAGTTCCCATGGTTAACATCGGATGGAAGAAAACACAATCTACATGCACATCAAGCTTAAAATAAATAATGTATAAACCCCAAACACAGGGAAACACTG
>QEPC01003965.1:1875976-1906774 GCA_003113815.1 Sphenodon punctatus
CTTCAGAAGCAGGGATTGGGGTCCCTCCAACACACATGCAGCAAGTCCCTTCTTTCTGAAGCAGTATTCTTGCCCTCTGCTCTGTGTCTGTCTGTCTGTTGGGGAGGAATTTTAAAGACCAATGAATCACATTTAAAAAAAAACAAAAACACACACAGAAACCACATGCAAACTGTGTTTTGTTGCAATCCTTGATTTAAATGGGACCAATGATAATCTTGCATGGTTATGTAGAATGCATGGCATTGTCAGTCCTCCTCAGTATCATGAACTACTGGACTCAAGCTGTGACTGGGGTGCTTTACAAGGATGGGTGCCTGTGTTTTGGGTTTATACATTATTTATTTTAAGCTTGATGTGCATGCAAATTGTGTTGTGTATGTTAACCCTGGGAACTCCTTGCTGCTGGGTTATGTTGCCTACCGTTACCCTGGCTCCGCCCCTAGGCTCACCAGCCTTACTGCCCTTCCAACCTCAAAACCCACCAACCGCCCCTGGCTCTGTTTGTTTGGGATATTGGGGGATGGTCAAAATTTAAAATAAATAAAATAATAATAATGGAGTAAATGCCAGTCCCTGCCCCAAACAGCTTACATTGTAGGTGAGAAAATATAAACAGGGGGGGGGAGAAGACTAAGCAAGCTGATATGGAGAGAGGGTAACAAGAATAAAAGCATGCATACATTTAAATCCAATGGCTGGGTAACTGGGCGGTGGTTCCTGTCCACCTCTTGCCTACCCCCTTACACAGGCTGCCGTTTCCTGCCTGCTTTATGAATGAAGTTGAAGGTGTTGGCTTTGTCTCTTGGCTGTCAGTACAGGATCTAGGAGCTGAGGCACTGGGGGAGGGGGCGCAGCAGTCAGCACGGCAGGAAAGGGGCTGCGGGGGTAGGTCATTCGTAGCCGCCGGGAGGGCTCTGGAGAGTTTCCAGAGTGACGCGCTTCCTGTAAGCTCTGGGCAAACCCCTCTCCCTCGGCCGGGCGGGGTAGGAACTCCGCGAGTAGCGGTTGACATTTTCAGGCCTCGGCCACGCTCCCGCCCGGCGCTGGCTTACGAGAAGTGACAGAAGCAGCACGTTCCCCGCCCCCTGGGTTCCCGCGGGCACTTGCGGTTCCCTGTCACGCACACCCTCTTGGGCCACATCCCGGCCTGGGGGAGGGGTGTGAATCAACCGCCCTAGTTAACCCGAAACCCGCCCGCCGCCCCACAAAGCCTGCCCGCCCGCCCGCGGCTAGGAAAGACCCGCTGGCAGGCGCCGCTTCCTTCCTGGGGAATGTCGGCGGGACCGAGTGGAGCAAGGGAGAGACAAACTCGCCCAACGCACCACAGCAATCATCGGGGGGCACATCAGCCTTGTAAGAGCAGGCCGCTGCCGCCAAGAGCGTGGGGCAGGATAGGAGAAATCCTAGGCGTCCAGAGGGAGCTTGGGTGCCTAATCCAGGGCTAGGGTAGGAAATCTTTTCCCTGGGCGGGGAGGACTTGGGAAATTAGCACAAACACCGAGGGCTGTAGAGCAGTTGGGAGCAGGGATACTTAACTCAGAAATAAGAGGATTCACGATGAAGGCAAATCATTTTTCAGCAGGCAGGTGAGTTGTGGGGATGGGGCGAGGGTAGGAATTTTAAGGGGACTTTAGTTTATTTTGTATTTTTAGTATTTTTTGCTTTGTGCCATTTTAAATTTGTTTTAAGCCACCCTGAGTCTTCAGGGAAGGGCAGGGTATAAGTTTTAAGAAATAAATTAATATTCTTGCTTGCATGCCTTTATCTCTGCTCCCTTCCCCTTCAGGATAGGAACTGGAGCCAAATAAAAACTAGCTGCAGGCTGCATTTGGCTCCTGGCTTGAGGTTCTCCATCCCTATCCTAATTAATTACTCCACTTGAGACAAGCAGCTGCAGTTTGCGCTAAGAGAAGGTTGGAGTCTGTTTAAGGATAGCTCCAAGGATGCAAGGGCCTTAAGAACATAAGAACATACTGGGTCGGACCAACAAGTGGTTCATCTAGCCCAGTCTCCTGTCTGACTGTGACCAGCTCCAGTAGCTCAAGAGAAGTACATCTATAGGTCATGGAGGTGTGATCCATCTCCTGCTGACTTCTCCCAACTACTGGTAGCCAGGGGTGTAATCCCCAAGTAGTAGGTGTTTATAGCTCTGTCCTTTAAAAATGTATCCAATTTCCATTTGAAGCTAGTTATGCTACTGGCTTTCACCGCTGCTTTTCACAGCCTCCTTTGCCTCCATAGCTGGCTCACCTCTGTGCCCATTCCTGCACTTTAAAACACCATTCCATAGTTGATACACTGTGACAACAGATTGTTTTAGGCCACCTAAAGATTAAGAGAACCTGGACAGTCATGAGCAGCAGAGAAACCAAATGCCCTACAGATTGAAAAGTGTATTGTCAAAAGGTGTGGAATCCCCCTCTCACATAAGGCACAACCACATTTCTGTCCTGTTTCTCCAGCTCTTTCCTCTCACTGTCAGCAAGAGTCCTGTTTTATCTGGACTGGCTCTAAGCCCCAGTGCTTCCAGCCACATCCCTGCCAGCAACCAAGGGGCTATCCATAACAGTAGATGTAAATGATAGGTCAAGCACTTCACAGGGGGGGTTAACAAGCAAGGGCTGCTGGCTCACCTCAGAGCCCATTCCTGCACTTTAAAATTTCTTGGAAAGGAAGCAGCAAGCTCCAAGGGCCATACCATCCACTCCTTCAGGTTGGAATGGATCCTCCTGGCCTGTTGATATATCCTACAAAAGCAGCATGGGCCAATGTCTAATCCACGTTCAGCCATGGACAGAAATGATGCCTTCTCCATACCAAACCTTCTCTAACCCTAGACTGGCTGGGGTCAAGGACACCAGAGGAATCAGAAAGTACTAGTAGGTAAAACTGATCCAATATCAGATTCTCAATAAGCCTCCCCAGAGCAGGGAAGGACAGCAAGGCTGTTAGGATCCAGAGTGGAGATGGCTTCTCCAGCAGGAAGCAAAGCAATCTGCTCTTGTGACAGGAAGCACCAACAATCCTCACTAATAATAACCCCCAAATCTCCAAGTCCTTGGTGGTTTCACCAGCCATCTGTAGCAGGGATGCAACTCAGAGGGGGAAGGAAACAATCCTCCAAAGACATTTAAGATTTCATTTACTGTAACACAAGAGCTAAGCACAACCACAGTAGGGGCTATCGCCTCCTACTCTGACACTCTCAGTACCAAAAGCAGGGGGACTGTTTTCCACTGAGCAGTAGGTGCAAAATTCCTTGCACTGAATAAAACTACTAAAGGCAGTATGTGGGAGTCACTATAAGGATAGCTTTATTGGAGAAGAGTGTGATGGCAGAACGCAGAACAGAGAGAGGAAATGTAGGCATCAGGAAAACCATTCAGGCAATGGAGCCCGATAGCTGGGGACAGCCAAAAATTAAACTGAACAAAATATTAGTGAATCTACAGTACGGAACTATCCTGCCTGGTCCTAGCGGATGGTCTGGCTGGACCATACTGGGGCTACTCCAGCTCTAGGGCTTGATTCAGTTGCTTTGCAGGAGGTAGTTTAGGGGCTAAGGGAGCATGTGCTCCTGTTGTACAGCAGCAGATCTGCCATTCGCTTTATAGCAGTAGCACAGAAGACCAAAATTTACCTTTAAATAAATAAATAAAGATAGATGACATACACACACACACCCCTTAAAAAAAAAGCCTTTTTGTCATTATCATGCAACCCTCAATATGTTAATCTGCCATTGTATGAACTCCTCAGGCCAATGTGTGATTGGGGGAATACCATGCGGGGTACTTTAGGAGAATGCCTAACAATCCTAGGGAACAGGTGCTGTGCATCCACAAGTGTGGCAGGAGCACTGTCTAGAATGGAATGGAGCAGGCTTATGTGAAAATACAGCTGCCACCTTAGGGCAGTTGTAGAAAAGGAGCAGAACTCATCTCCTAAGGTTCTGGGTGCCAAATGTGGAGTACCAAAGCCCTGGCAAAATACTAAACCCCTGCTTGCCTGTCACATAGGATAATTTTAATCTCCAACCATTTCCTGCCCTGAGTTGGGATGAAAAGTCAGGGGTTCAGAACTTTTCAGTTAAAACAGGAAGCACAAATATTTAAAATTTTTGGAAAGAACTAACACCAAAGTGTTAATTTCAGACACACCAAGCTACCCATGATAGTTACCCATTTCTTCTGAAATGAGAACTGTTCCTCTGGATTCACAACACATCCTCTCCAGTTGGGAATGTTTTGTCAGAAATTTCCCAAACAGCTGTGCCCTGCACAATGTAGTATCATTTATACCTGGGCAAAATGGGTGTTAGAATGGCAGTATTTTACATCTCCTTTGTGTGGATGCAAATATGAGAACGTGTAAGACAGAGGAGAATCCTGGGTGATATTTTTGCAGTTAAAGGGTTTTTGGTAGAGTCATTCACAAGGGAATATAAAGGTAGCGTGGCAATTCCAGGTTGGGAGGAGAGGTCTTTTCATAGATTAAAAACTGGAAAGAGGAGGACTGAATGGTCAATTTTCAGCTCCAACAGAGGTTGATAATGGGACCCTCGGGGATGAGTCCTAGCATCAGGGTTGCACAATGTATGTAAAAAAAAAAGGTGAAATGTGAGGTGGTAACATCTGGTGATGCCACAGAATTCTTAAGGGTAAGGAGTATCATGCTACTCTGCAGATGAACTTCAAAGAGCTGCTACTGAGCACCGCAGCAGCCAAACCTAGATAATAAATGTTCCACATACTGCTGCATTTGAAATCAATAGTAAAATTCTCCTTGGCTACAGTGGGAGGAAGATCATCCCCAACATTTTATGCTTTGTGGAGAAAGATAAATGAAATATATTCTGATAATGGAATGTGCATCCCTTATCACCTCCTCTCAAACCAGAATCTTGTTCTTAACTCTGGACACCTCATCTCAATAAGGATGGCGCAGAATCAGGAAAAAAAGAAAAGTGCAAACAAGGAACAACAACAGGCGGGGCTTCCATAAGAGAAGAAGCTGTATTATACCCCAGAGCTTGTTCAGTTTGGAAAACATCTGGCTCGCTGCCCTTTATTCTATGGAAGGAACATCCTAAATCTTCACCTCCCAGCAATTGCTAGTGCTGCCTCTAACATTCTGTGCCTCACAGCCCATGCTGGTCCTGCCTTGCCTAGGCTGGTTTTGTTATGTGTTTAGTGCTAGGAGCATGTCTCAGTGAGGCCACAGTGATCAAGACAGGCTGAGGACAGAAACTCTTACCAAGTGCAACATATCTGCCTTCTGAGTCTGCCTCTGGCGACTCTTTTGGGCTGCAATGCGATTCTTCTCCCTCCTTTGAACTTTCCTTGTGTCATCAGAAGAGTCCTGAAAAACAGAGTACTGGAATGTCAGGGACATCACCTCTGAATACAGCAGGAAGGGACGATGTCAGGAATGGCAAAGCCTTAAGCAAACACCACCACCCCACAAAGACCACCCTGCTGCATTCCTTTCTCATGCCCAGTAGCAGCATAAAATCAGTGCAAATGTGCTGTTCCCCTGCCCGCTCAGTCTGCATGATGCAATCAGTACAACCAGGTAGTCTGGATTGTACACTTGAATGTTGACATAGGTCCAAGGAATGAACATTCCTCAAACACTTCCAAATACAAGCTCAGGTTTTTACTTGCATAATCACAGGAGTTAAAGATGGATAGAATAAACCTGTTGGCCATGTCCCTGGGAGCCAAAACACATTGAAAGATCTTCAGGGCACTGTTTCTAGGAATGGGCTCTCATCCTTTCTCCTGGGAGACAATTCAACAGCTGGCTCCAACTCATTACTTGGGAGGTTTGTCCTGCTATTTAGCTTGTGTTTCCTTGTTATCCCATTGCCCATACAGCCTCACTCTCTAATTCTCTTCCTGTCTTGGGGTTTCCACCTTTCACATATTTATGGAATGCCATGTCCGCCACACAGTCATTGTTTCGCCTCATTAGATTCCACTCTTATTCTTTCCCCCTAGCACTGTCACTCCAGACCCTAGGTCATTTTTATTGTTCTTCTCCACACTCCCTGGATTTTACTACTTTCTGACAATGTGGTGCCCAGTCCATGATATCCGAAGTGCATTCACATCAGAGCCACCAAGAGAAGGACTATCCCCACTCTTCACTGGATGTGGGACCTCCGTGCTTGAAGACCTCAGCCTCCCCAGTCATTCCTGTTTCCTAGCTTTCTCCCTCTTGCCAAGTCTGCAAGCTTCAGGTTATATTGGTGACATCGGGGTGCGATGTCACCAATATGCTGATGATACTCAGCTGTACCTCTCGTTTTCAGCTGACCCAGGTCCTGCTGTCTCATTACTTTCCCAATGTTTGGAGGCCGTGGCAGATTGGATGCGGCAGAACAGACTGAAGCTCAATCCTGATAAGACGGAGGTCATGGTGGTGGGTAGGGCGAGGGAGGTACTGGCTTCCCTGGTAGGGAGGGTCCGCCCTCCTGTAGCCCAGCAGGTTCGGAGTCTGGGGGTGGTGTTGGACTCGGGGCTCCGGCTGGATCGGCAGGTAGAGATGGTGGCCAAGGCCACATTCCGCCAGCTGTATCTGGTACGGAGCCTGTGTCCATACACTTCCAGGCCCGACCTGGCCACCCTCATTCATGCCTTCATCACCTCAAGGCTAGACAATGTACGTGGGGCTTCCCTTATTTCTGGTTCGGAGGCTGCAGCTGATACAGAATGCGGCGGCCTGTCTCCTTATGGGGACGGGAAGGCGCGAGCACATAACACCGGTGCTCCGTACTCTGCACTGGCTGCCTATAGCGTACCGAGCCCGATTCAAGGTGTTACTGTTGATCTATAAAGCCCTACACGGTCTGGGCCCCTCATACCTTGGGGACCGCCTCCCCCTCCACGCCTCAGAGCAATCCCTGCGCGGGGCCACAATGGAGAGGACGTTCTCGGTGGCCGGGCCGAGGCTCTGGAATTCCCTCCCGGAGGAAGCCCATCTGGCCCCAGGTCTGTTGGCATTTCGACGAACCTGTAAGACCTGGCTGTTCGCCCAGGCCTTCGGAGGGGAGGGTGGGTAGGGGGGGATTGTATTTTTAAAAAATTGTTTTAATTAATTTTATTGTGTATTTTTATGCTGTAAGCCGCCCCGAGATGCCGTAGGCATGAGGGGGTGGCTAACATATTTATAAATAAATAAATATTTATAAATAAATAAATAAATATTTCTGTACGTTTCACTTGCATTCTGTTTTCTCCCAACTGTGTCTAATCTTTCTCTAGAGACCCTTATGTTTCTGTGTTCTCTTGGGGCTTGAACTGACCTCTCCCCAAATTCGTAGCATGGACAAAAGTTTCATCAAGCTCCCAATGACTCCATTCTCAATTAAGCTAAAGTAGCAGGATATGGAACCTATTTGTACGGTTCGCCCCCGGAGACTTATGGAACCAGATCAGTTCCAGAATGCTTGGGGGGATATACCTTCTGACCTCGATGGCTGCTCACTTGATGACTTTGTTGCCCTCTGGAACACCTTACTGGCCGAGGCCATCAACCTGACAGCTCCCAGGCATCCACTCCCCGAGCAAAGGCAATGCAGGGCCCCGTGGTTCACGGAGGACCTGCATCAGCTGAAGCAGGAGAGAAAGCAGTTAGAGAGACGGTGGTGCCGCTCTTGCACTGAAGCTAAACAATTGCGGTATAGAGCTGCGTTAAAAGCCTATGCCATGGCTATGCGGGTAGCAAAGCGGAATTTCTTTACTACCATCATATCTTCTACAAAGTCACGCCCAGCTGAACTTTTCCAGGTGGTGAAGGGGCTGGTCAGTCCGGCCTCTCTCCACCTGGAACTGGAATCTTCCAGTCCTCGCTCTGACATGTTTATTGACTATTTTGTGGATAAAATTGCTTGTATCCGCTACAACTTCAATGCCGCATTTAATGCAGTAGATATACCTGAAGCTATGAATGCCCTGTCTGGTCCGGTTTTATGGGATCAGTTTCAGCAGGTATCATCCACCGATGCAGTGGAGATACTGGGAGGGCCACAACTTGTGAACTTGATCCTTGCCCGTCCTGGCTGGTGAAAGCCAGCCAGGAGACAGTGGGGCCATTACTGGTGGAGGTTGTCAATGCCTTCCTTATGGAGGACAGGGTTGCGGGGTGGCTGAAGAGGATGTGGTACGGCCCTTGCTCAAGAAGCCATCTCTTGACATTGACGCCGTAGCCAGCTATCAGCCAGTTTCTAACTTTCCCTTTTTAGGGAAGGTTATTGAATGGGCAGTGGCCCAGCAGCTCCAGCGGCATCTGGACCACATTGGATTCCTTGATCCCTCCCAGTCTGGCTTTTGTCCGGGATATGGCACTGAGACTGTGCTTGTGGCTTTGGTCGATGATCTGCGCCGGGAGTTGGACCGTGGTCGGTCCACTCTTCTGATTTTATTAGATCTTTCAGCAGCTTTTGACATGGTTGACCATGAGATGTTGGTGACTCACCTGCAGGACTGTGCTGGGGTATTTGATAGTATATTGTATTTTATATTTTTGTATTTTTATATTTTGTATTTTATATGTTGCCATTGGGCATGAGGGAGTGGTATGCAAATATTGTAAATAAATAAATAAATAAATAAGGAAGCACCCCCAAACCTCAAGTTCATGACACTACATGCCTCTTCTGGACATGTTGTTTGTCATTACCATTTTGTTTAAAATGTTGTAACCACTGTGCGTGAATGTTTTCCTTTAGGCCAGTCCCCTAGGAGATTGCACAGGCAAATTAGTAATGGAATCACTAGGATTCAAGCTGTACACCAATGGCCAGAGAAATCCACTTTCTCATGCGCATTAGCATCCTCAGAAGAAGCAAGAACGTATGGCCAGAAAGGAGAATATGGGGAGTTGGAGAAAAAACAGTTGAGAACTGTGGAATACAGCATGTACCACTCACTCCAGGTTAGTCCAACTGAGGTCCAAAGGGCTTCAGTGGGACTACTCTGGAGTTAATGGTTTGTAGATCACAGCCAAAATGCTTTAGAGCTCTTCAGGACAAAAAGTGCTAGGAGCTTGCAAAGTAGAGATTAATAATTTCTGAGGAATAATTAAGAGGGTCAATTTATTTCAGATTTTGTGCAAAGATTGGCTCTTTCCACACCATCCCAGCAGCTAAACTCCTTGCTGAGAAAGGGTCTCAGCTTCTCCATTCTGGCCTTGCTGACTCTCACATCATAGAATCACAGAGTTGGAAGTAACCTCAGAGGTCATGTAGTGCAACCCCCTGCTCAGTGCAGGAATCCACAGCTACGGCATCCCTGACAGATGGCTCTCCAGCCTCTGTTTGGAAACCGCCAGTGAAGGAGAGCCCACCACCGCCCTAGGCAGTCTGTTCCACTGTCAAACAGCTCTTACTTTTAGGAAGTTCTACCTAATGTTTAGCTGAAATCTGTTTGCTTGTAATTTGAGCCCATTATTTCTAGTCTTGCCTTCAGGGGCAAGAGGGAACAAGTCTTTGTCATCCTCACTGTGACAGCCCTTCAGGGAGTGGAAGACCGCTATCATGTCTCCTCTTAGTCTTCTGTAGGCTAAACGTACCTAGCTCCTTCAACCTTTCCTCATAGAACTTGGTTTCCAGACCCCTGACCATTGTTATTGCCCTCCTCTGAAACTGTCCCAATTTGTCAATGTCCTACTTAAAGTGCAGTGCCCAGAATTGGACACAGTACTCCAGATGAGGTCTGACCAGCACAGAATAGAGTGGAACTATTACTACTTGTTACTTGGAAATGATGCTTCTGTTAATACAGCCTTGTGGGAACTCACCCAGCGGTGGCCCCATCACACCTGCTCTGGCCGGTCTGACAGCCCCAGCGGTGCGATCTGGGCCTCCACTGACGTCATCCACCCGCACCACTAGGAGGATAGGGTGGGGCATATCCCTGGCAATGGAGGCATGGTCACAGCCAAGCACACCCCTCAAAAGCGGCACAGCCACAGATAGTTGGACGGAAGTCTGACGCCAGCAATCTGCCCGTTATTGCGGGCCAGGCCGCACCCAGCAACCCAAACACATCCGCCTGGGGAGCTACAGGCCAGTCTGTGGGGCCCCAGCCCCAGGACCGGCCTTACCGCGGGGCGGTTAGGGGCAGCTGTCCAGGGCCCCGCTCCTGAGGGGGCCCAGCCCACACCCCACGGTAAGTCCGGCCCTGAGCGCGGGGCCCTCAGGAGCCGGCTCGCGCGTCTGACAGGCAGCGATGGGGGGGCCAGCAGGAGTGAAGGAGAAGCGGAGGCCCCGCACTCCGTGCCCCCCGCCCCCGCTGCCTGTCACAGTCGGCCAGGGAAAATGAAGGAGAGAGCGGCAGAGGCCCCACCTCCCCCTCATTTCCCCTGGGCGAAAGTCTGCCCCCTCGGCTGCCTGGTTCAGTCTGTAACAGACTGAGTCAGGCAGTGGAGGGGGCCCGGCCAACCAGCGTCGCAATGTGAGGGAGAGGTGGGGCCTCTCCCTTCTCCCTCATTTCCAGTGGAAGTGAAGGAGAAGCAGAGGCCCCGCCTCTCCCTCACGCCGCTGGCCCCCTCCACGGCCTGGTCGGGGCCCAGGCTGCCTCCGGCCTCAGGCTGGAGTTGGCGACAGCGGCCCAGGCCCAGCGGAAAGAGGAGCAGCGACAGATGGAATGAGAGTGGCGACAGTGGACCAGGTACGTGATCCGAATGGCCGCTCGGGCTTGGGGATGGCGGGAGGGGAGTGACCTTCCGCCCATCCCTGAGCCCAGGCCCAGTAACACCCCAAACTCGGCAGGGAGTGCCCCCCTGAGCCGGGGAGTGCCTCAAGGCCTGGCAACTTTGCCACCACCAGCACCTTGTTAATGGGGGGTTCCACATTCTTTCCCCGACCACGGCCCCGCTTTCACTAAGGCCGGCCCTGCCCAGCCCAGTCCCACTCCCTTGAAGGGAGTGCCTTGAGGCCCCAGAGCCTGACTAGATCTCTGGACTAGGCTCTCCCAAGAGAGCCCCATCCCATGCTCCAGAGACAACACGTGAATGAATATTCTTGTGATTTTATTTATTTATTTATTTATTTAATAAATTTATACCCCGCCCCTCCTGCCATGCAGTCCGGGGAGGGGAGGGCTAGGAGGCCAGCCTTCTGTGGGGAGCCTACTGCCCTCCCATCCCTTGTGTCCCCGGGGCCGGGAAAGTACTGCCCTCCCAGAGGAGAAAACCACCCAGGTCCTGGGACAAGTCTAGGTGGGTGACCTCTTTTGGGGGGGTACCCCCCTTCACAAGCCTAAAATTGCATTAGCCTTTTTTGAGGCTGCATCACACTGCTGACTCCTGTTCAGTTTCTGATCAGCTACAATCCCCAGACCTTTTCACATGTATTGCTGGCTGCCAACCCAGGTATCCCGCATCCTGTATTTGTACATTTGATTTTTCTTACCTAAATACAGAACTTTACATTTATCTCTGTTGAACTTCATTTTTTTTAGTTTCAGCCAAGTTTTCCAACTTATCAAGATCATTTTGAATTTTATTTCTGTCTTCTAAGGTGTTAGCTATCCCTCCTAGTCATCTGCAGATTTAATAAGCATCCCCTCTACTCCCTCATCCAAGTCATTAATAAAGATGTTGAACACTACCAGGCCCAGGACAGAGCCCTGCGGCACCCCACTCAACACCTGCTTCCAGATTGATGAGGAGCCATTTATGAGCACTCTTTGAGTATGGTTCTTTAACCAGCTGTAAATCTACCTATTATCATCTAGCCCACATTTTACCATCTTGTCAACAAGAATATTGTGGGGGGACTTTGTCAAATGCTTTGCTGAAATCAAAATATATTATGTCCACGGCATTCCCATGATCCACTAAACTAGTAACTCAATCAAAAAAGGATATAAGATTAGTTTGGCATGACATATTCTTGACAAATCCATGCCGGCTTCTAGTAATCACTGTATTGTTTTCTAGATGTTTACAGACTGAGTGCTTTATAATCTGTTCTAGTGTGTTTCCAGGTATTCATGTCAGGCTGACTGGTCTATATTTTCCCAGATCCTACTTTTTTATATTTTTGAAGATAGGAACAACATTTGAGTTCTCAAAAAGAGTTCTCAAAGATGATAGAGGTTTTGAGAGTACATCAGCAAGTTCCTTCAGTATCCTAGGTTGTAATTCTCTAAAGCCCTAAATGGCCTGGGACCCATGTATTTGAAAGACCGCTTTTCATATCATGCTCCGTCGTGACCCTTGTGGTCAGCCAGGGGCACCCTCCTGTGAATTCCCCCTGTTACTCTTGTTCATTCAGAGGGGGGAGTGCAGGATGGTGTTCTTGGTTGTTGCCCCAACCCCCCTAGAGGTCTGTCTGAGTCCAGGCCTGACTGAGCATCTTTCAGAGGTCGGTGTAAAACTTTTATTTTTGTTAAAGCATGTGGCAGGTGGGAATAGGGATTAAGTGGGAGGTTGTTGAAGGGTTGGGTTGGGTTGGGGGTATTTTAAATGTTTTAAAATTATATTTTGTGTCTTTTGTAAGCCACCCTGAGCCTTCAGGGGAGGGCAGGGTATAAATGTAAATAAATAAATAATTCATCCAGCTCTGAAGACTTGAACTCATTTAGAGCAGCTAGGTATTCTCTGACCAACTCTATCTATCCTGAGCTGCAATCCTTTCCCCTCATCATTCATGCTACTTTTACTAGGTTGTCATACTTTTGCCATCTTCCCCTACTCCAGTGGTTCCCAAGCTTTGGTGATTCCACTTGGAGATTTCTGCATAATTTCATGACCCCAAAGACGTTCAAAGTCTATGGAATATCAATCAAGACCACCACCCCATCCACAGATGGTGTGACTAGGGTTGCCATCTATGCAAATTGTTCCAGGACACTTATGAAAAATACATGTTGCAGGCCCTGCATAGGCACCTTAGGCACCAACGCAGGCCCTGCAACATGTACTTTTCATAAGTGTTGTGAGAAAATTTGCGTATATGGCAACCCTAGGTGTGACACCACCTGAGTCCCAGCCCACAGCTTGGAAATCTCTGGGTGTTTTTAGACAAGCGCCTCCTCACCGATCACCCACCCATCATGCATTTGAAGGGCTGCATTGGCGCCCTATGCAGCCCTGCAACATGCGTGACAGGTGGGTGATATGTGGGTAATGGGTGGGGAGGTGCTTGTCTAAAAACACCCTCTGTTCTTGGCCTAAGAGCCTATGTACCCTCCCCCTTCCTCTTGATCTCTCCATTGAGCCCCCTTTCCCATTGCATCAAATTTAAACTCCTTGTCCTTCTTTTAACAACCTTTCATTAATAACATATTCATCCTAGTTCCTCACAAGAGTGACCCCTGCTTTCACCAGCGACCTTAGCTTTAATACCCTTCTGGCCTGTATCTCTTCCAGCTGCTCTTGTGCCTTGTATCTTGCTGCCCCATCGTATGCATAAAGCATCCTCCCATTGGCTACCACCTTGCAGTATATCCTGAGTAGCACTAGCTATTAGCTCCCTAGGGCAAGAATTCTTGAATCTTGCAGCAGGTGCAGCACTGAGTACACTGTTGGTGCTAAACAGATAATCAACTATAATGAGTTGTTGACCATACAGGAAAAGAGACAGCCTCAAAGCCCACCACACAGTCTCAGCAGTGATACTGACATTCACAACTTCGATCTCCTAGCCTGCTGGAGACTTGGAGTGCCTGAGCTGGCCCCTACATTCAGAACAAGGGAATTCTTATGCTGCTGATGTGGCCTGAACTAAAGCATCTTTTGTCTGGTGATGACTGTAGCTATTTGGCTTGCAGCTTGCTCCTGTATGGGGGTTTCCGGCTTGGTTTTCTATGCCTTTCGACATTCAGAATCATTCTGGAACTTAGAGTTCACAAGAAGGCATCTAGTCCATTTCCCTGTACTGAGACAGGATGGATTAAATCTAAACTATCCCTGCCAGGGGTTACTCCAGCATATTTTCAAAATTTCCAATGATAGTGATTCTACATCAGGGGAAGCCAGACTTAAATTGTACACAACCCATTTGATCCAAGCATCAAGCTCAGATGATCTACCAGGAACCTTCCCGCTAGCTCTGGTGTTCCAGGCTTGGCCCCCTTCTTCTGGCTCCCAGCTCTAGGGCACCTCAGCAGCTGGTCTCAAGAGTGGAGAGGAGTGCACCCCCACCCCCAAAAGACCCTTCCCTGCTGCACAAGAAGCTCTCCTAGCCACCCTCCTCTCCAGAACAATCCCTGGGGCACTGGTTCCACTCTCATCCCAGAAGCAGATCTCTGAGGGGCTGCCCCCCACCCCATGATCTGCTGGAGACTATCTCTTGATCCACTGGTGGATTACAAATTCAATCTACCTCTTGGCCACCCCTATTCTACAGCCTCCTTTGGTAATTTGTTTCACTGCTCAACCTCTCTTTTAGACAGAACATTTAAATCTAAATCTCCCTTTTTTGTGCTTTAAAATAAATCCCTTACTCTCTGTGACTGAGGGTTGTTCTCTTTATAACAATCTTCTGCACATTTAAAAACTTATCAGGCAGGTCACCCCACAATTTCTCCTCTTGAGACTGCATGTTCCCAGTTCTCTCAACATTTCTCCCCAGGTTTGGCTTCCTAAACCCTTTATCGTCTTTACTGCTCCTCTATGAACTCTCTCCAAGTTGTCTTTCTTAAAGCCTGGTGCCTAAAACTGAACCCTGTGTTCCAGCTGTGGCTTGAGCAGAGTGGAACCGTTACTCCCTGTCTCTTTCCCACAGCACAGTACTTCTCTTAATAAATCCTAGAATGGCGTTTGCCTTTATGACAAAAACCCAGTAAGCACGAGCTGTGAAGCTCAGATCATCAGAGACTTGGGAAGGCANGGGGAGGGGGGTTAGTGGGGTTTTTATCTCCCCTTACCCTTATTTATTGTTTTATTGTGATGCCCGGTCCTGTTTTAAGGGTAGTATTTTTTAACGTTTTAATTGTTTTAAATGTATTTTATATTTGTGTTTGTTTTTTGGTTTGTAAGCTGCCCCGAGCTGTTTTAGGAGGGGCGGGGGTAGAAATTTAATTAAATAAATAAATAAAATAAATCAGACACGGCATACAGAGGAAGGCGGGGGGGGGAATGCTGGCATTTAACGATCCCCCTTGTAAGCGGGATCGTCTATAAACGCCCTCAATGTAACCAAGCCAAGCACGTGATCCTGGGACCTCGCATCCTCGTGAATGTTACACTCCTTGTCTCTCCCTCTGTTCCCCTTCCTTCGTATCCCTCCTCCCCACCCCCGGTCTCTCAGATTGTAAGCCCTAGGGCAGGGACTGTGTCTATTCAATTACTTTGTAAAGCACCAGGTACATTGCTGGCACTATGTAAATGCTTGCTAATAATAATAATAAATTAATAAGGAGGAGCCATGTCATGAAGAGCCTTGAAGGTGAGAACAAGAAGTTTGGGGCTGAATGCGATGTGGGGTCAGGATCCCAGTGGGGGGGAAGAGAGGAGGGGATGAACAGGAGGTTAAATTGCCTTCTATCTGAACACACATTGCATCCCTCCCTCCCGTCACAGAACCCTTCTTGGGAAGTTCCTACCCAGCCTCATCTTCAGTGTCCTTCACCTGCACAGACCAGACTCTCGGGGAGAGGTCGAGGAGGAGCCCAGGTCTCTTAGTAAGAGCATACATGGGAAGGGTTTGTGCAGATGGGGCTCCACCTCTGGGAAAGATGGTTTAAAATCCAAAGCCTTTGAGTGGGCAACTGCCCAATAATCCACCTTGAAAGAGGAAAATTGAGAGCAGGCTAGGAAGCTTTGGTAACATTAATTTTCCTGCAGCATCTGCCAGCTGAAAACCAAGGCTCTCCAAGCATACTGAAACAATATTTAATTCACCAGACCCTCCCAGAAAGAAGGCCTTGTTATCCTTGTGACCCATGTGAGGAAACAGACACAGAAATGGAAGGTGACTTGTGCAAGGTTTCACACTGAATCAGCACAGATGAATGCTGACTGCAATTATTGGGAATAGTAGGGACTGAGGGCACAAGGTCAGAGCCAATACAGAAGGCTTGAGCAGCAGCCCACATAGTGCTGCATGTGCAGGGCAATTTCAAGACTTTTGGAGGCAAGGAATCTTCCCCCCAATGTATTTTTCCCTGTAATAATTTGCTACAATTTACACACACATAGTAAAATAATAACCCCAAACCCTTGGGAACCTCCTGGGAGAGGAAGAGTGTTTTACCTGAACCCCACAACACCTCCAAACATAACTGTGACTCAGGCCGTTTTGGACACGGCAGCCCGATTTACACGTGACGCCGCTGCCGAATACACGCATGCGCAGGCGATGTGCATCCGTTTCCGGCCACGTATAACTGGCCTCGATCACCGACCCGGTCAGTTTGCGACCGGAAATGGATGCGCATTGCCCACACATGCGCGTATTCGGCGGCGGTGTCACGTGTAAATCAGGCTGCTGGGTCTTTTGGAAAACAAGCACGGGCACCGCCGCGCACATCTAAAAACAGCTTCCGAGTGGAATCAATCAAGATGATAGCTCGCTGGAGTCTGTGTTCAGTCCATACAGCCCCTGGCCAGCTGAGAGGAGGTAGCAATTTCCCACCCTCCCCTGCAGCCACCTCTCAGCTGAGAGGCACACTAGAGATCTCCCTTCCCCCATAATCACCCTCCCCTCAGAATCTCAGCTGAGTGGTGGGGAGGCAGCAGTTGAGAGGTGGCCACAGGGAATGAGATCGCAAGAGCCATTGGTGGAAGCTGCTGCAAGCACATTAAATATGGGCAGGGGATTTGCCCATTTAGTGGGCTGGATGTGCTAAACAATAATATATTAAAGAGTGGTGCAGATATACTGAAAATTGCTACTGAAATAAATATAGGGACCTGTCTATAACTATTGATTGTACAGTGCCAGGTACATTGCTGGCACTATATAAATAATTAAATAATAATAATTAATAAAAACATGCAAAATCTGCTAGTTACGCTTTGTAAACTTTCCTATGTAGAAATCTCACCCTGCAAATTCATGCCTTCAGCAGTTCCCTTCTGCTGCCTTCAGTCATGAAACCAGGCCTTCTCCTTCCACTTTAGGTAGAAATCACCCTTTCCATGTTGGTATCCTAATTTTTATATTGCAAAACTCGTATGATCAGTCTAAGTGATCATTCAGTTTCACTTGCTTGTAAAACTTCCTTCTTACTCTGAGTAGGGTAAAGAGAGTAGGGTAGGGAGTAGAGTAGGGTAGGACTGAAAGATTATTTCCTCACCTATGTGTAGGTATCACATTTCCATATTATATCCCCTAAACTGAATAATTAACATATTTTGTTCAGCTGGCTTAACAAAACAATGCTTTGTCTTCCTGGAGTCATTAAACACTGTCTGCCACAGGAATTCTTCAATAAGGACCTTTGACTTATTGCAGAGTTAGGATGTAAGCATTTTTATTTCTTTGATTTCTTTTTATAGCTTTTACCTCCTAACTCTGATTCCAGTCATTCTTCTGTCATTCTACTCAGTGTATGACAAGAAATTTAAATGACACCAAACATGTATGGTTAACATATCACACAGTGGAATGTACAGGAATTTGCTTGCTATACAACACAGAGAATCGTCTGGCAGTCATAAGCATTATATAACATAAGTTTTCTGCCACCTTCCAACCCAATGAAAATAACCCCCCAACCCCTGGAGAGCCTTCCCTCAAACCTCAGGGGAAAGACACACATAGACACCGCTGCACTTCCCTGTTCTCTGGGAGATCCCCCTCCCCAGCAGCAGGCAGCTTCTCTTTGCTCTAGTAACTCGTTCCCCAGAGGTTTAGGTCAGGTGACTGGAACCATCAACTCCAAGACTGAGGGCCTTTTCACACAGGTGCCCCCCCCCCGCACACGTGTGCAGAGGGGGGTGCCCATGCGAACTCTGCAGCAGGTGCAGGGGGGACGGGTGAGCACCTGTAGGAACAGCACCCACAATGGGTGAGGTGTGTGCGTGCTCCCGCGTTCCACCCATCTTCCATGCACAGAGCAATGGGCTCCAGTGTCAGTTGCTCCATGCGTGAAGATGGGTGTGCGCCTGTGGGAACAGGCACACCCCTATCTCCACCCACCATGGGTGCACACCCATCCCCCCACCCACTAAGGTCCATTTGAAAAGCGCCTAAGAGGGAGGAACCAAGTCCCCATGTCACCTGCCACCTATGGCTGGGTGTGGTGGAACCAGCAGTGACATGTGACTATGGACTAAACTTAGTTCCCCCTTCCAAACTTGAAGGAGGCAGCTATGGGATCTAGTCTCATGGAAATGGACTTACTCACATGTGACAAACTCCTCCTCACCTGATTTGTTGTGCACATTGGGAGTTTTCTCCCGAGGTAGTGTGCAAAGGAGGTTACAAAGGTACAGACAGGGTTGCAGAGGGGGAGGCTAAGGCAGAGAGTAAAAGAGTTGCATCACATCACCCAGTCACTCGTGCCATATATCTGTCCAACACTACCTGGGGAGAGAGCAAAGACAGCTGTCATCCTCCAGCCCATCCCTCAGCCTTCCATCCTAAAACAGAATAATTTGACGTTTCAGATTCATCTTGTTTCGTCATCATTAAATGATTGTTTTAACATGGTTCCGATTAATCTCTGCACTAGATAGAGCTTGGTGGAAGTCTGCTGGCGGGGGGTGGGGGTGGATTTATGTCATATTGGCATCTCCCTTAAATGTTTGAATGTTTGAAAAGCTATATTTTCTTTAAAAGGACCCATTTGACACCTTTTAAGCAGAAATATTACAATATCAAGTGATTGTTACTTTTCAGCTGTTTCTGATAACTACTAGGGACCAAAAAACCCCACATTTTGCATCGAGTTGGACATTGCAACTTTTAGTATGTTGTTTCTTATAAGTTAGGGTAGTCTGATTGGTGTCTCAAAAAGTCATTTCTTTTGCAAGAATTTTAAAGTTCTACCTTGTTATTACTGGACTATATTCTGGACTGCCCACAAGCTGCTTCAGTCGCTGGGGTGGTTTACAGCAACGTGAAGCCCCCAATGGGTCATTCTAATGACTGAGTCCAGTCAAGGGCCAGGGTACTGCACTCCCAAGCACACTCCTTGTCTTGGAGCCATTCAGAGGCTGCACTTGGCAATGTGATTGATTTGGTAGCTGGGTGCAAAGACACTGCTTTCTTTGCACCCAAGGGGGCCATAGCAGCAGATCTCCTCTGGCAGTAGCTCCATTAGCAGCAGTTTGTGTATGGCCCAATGCAACTCAGGGAACCAGCTGAAGCCTCAGTCTCCCATGGGGCCTCTCAGTTTCTTGATCTTAATCAAAGCAGCAGTGAGGCCGTTATCTGTGGTGCTGAAGGGACTGAAACTGAAGAACAGGTTTCATCTGTTGTGTAGATGATTAGCTGTGGGGAGCCAGGATGTTCCTTACAAGGGATGGATGCTCAGGGAGAGTGAGTGTTGAGGGGGAGGGGAGGACATATGATGAACACTCTTCAAATTCCTTCATATGCACCACTGTTCATATTCCTTCTCTTGCACTCGATTCACTGATACTTTATTAATTATTATTATTATTATTATTGTTATAAGCTTTTTATAGCACCAGCGATGTATCTAGCGCTTTACAAAGACTAAGATAGACATGGTCCCTGCCCGAGAGCTTACAANGGGTTCGGAGGGAGATCAGAGCAGAGAGGTAGGGGGGAGTGAGGTTGTGAAGGGCTTTGTAAGTGAAGACAAGGAGTTTGTGCAGAATACACTCGGGAAGAGGGAGCCAATGAGGAGAGGAGAGGCTGCACATGGTCAAAGCAACAGGCAAGGTGGATGATCCTGGCAGCAGAGTTTTGAGCAGAGATGAGGGAAGAAAGGTGAGAGTGGGGAAGGCTAGCAAGGAGGAGGTTACAGTAGTAGAGGCGTGAGATGACTAGGGCGTGGATGAGAGTTTTGGCAGAGGAGATAGACAGAAAAGGCCAGCTCTTAGCAATGTTGTGGAGGGAGAAGCAGCAGGATTTGGTGACGGAATCAATGTAGAGTTTGAAGGCAAGGTGCGAGACAAATTATGTAAGTGCTGCCAAAGCATAAAGGGACAGACTTCTTAAATCAAGGGCAAGCATATCCCATGCAAGATTGGGATCAGATACCAAGTTTGAACTCTGACCCATGTTTCTTTTTTAAAGATCATACCCCACTGCTGGTTCAGTGGCAGGATGTGATGCAGCACAATACCCCCTCTGGTGTCTCTCTCCTTTCTGACAGGCTCGGGAACAGTTTCTTCTCATCACAACTGGAATCCTAATAGTCCAAGGAAGTGGCCTTCTCTCACATCTTGATATTTGTGACACTGGAGCAAAAAGCATCTCTCTGTCTCAGACTCTTTTCTTGTACTGGTAACACAAAATTTGTACTCTGGGACTGGAGTGTGCTTTGTGCCTCCCAACTGCCACCTCTAATTTGGGGTCACTAACTCTGTGCTTGGTGAGAGTCTGCCATAGCTTGGTACATATCACTATGGCGAGGTGATCTACTAGTACAACAGTAGATGTACTGCAGGAATCTGTAGCATCCCAGTTAGTTACTAGCTTTAATTTACTTCCCAGTGACTTGTACATTGTCGTAGCAGTTGTCTTAGCTGGCCTAGCAGTTTGAGCTTTACATTTTGTTTGTGCCATGCATCACGGGGTCATTTATTTAGCCCAGGAGTGGACTGTGTCAGCAGCACTGAGTAACAAACACATCAGAGAAAGGAGGAAACCATTTGTATGGAGTCCTCACTAGAGTAGACTGGTCACACAGAATAGAGGTCTGCTTGGGCCAGACTTCCAGCCCTGCCCAATCCCCATTGCATTGAACCCAGCCTGAGCCCAGAAGCCTCAGCCTCCTTGGAGGCCTAACCAACCCAGCCAAGCACAACCACCCTGCCCCTTGAGGAGCACTGTGACATCACCATGCCATGCTCCAAGGGCAGGGCCACATCAGAGAGGTGAGGGGTGACACCATGTGCCA
Source organism: Sphenodon punctatus (assembly GCA_003113815.1). Classification (NCBI taxonomy): domain Eukaryota; kingdom Metazoa; phylum Chordata; class Lepidosauria; order Sphenodontia; family Sphenodontidae; genus Sphenodon; species Sphenodon punctatus. The sequence continues at coordinate 1,896,976 of QEPC01003965.1, forward strand.
TGACATCAGTCTAATGCTTTCTCCCTCTTCTGATGTCAGCCCATCCCCTTGCAAAGAGCTGTGACATCACAGTATTCTGTGAGGGGCATGACTATTCCTGGCCTGAACTTGTCAGGGGACAATTGCAGCCAACCAACCCAACTCGGACCAGAACCAGGTCCCATTGGATTTAGGTTGGGCTGCAAGGCTTAAATCTAGGATTATCTAGCAAGGCTGCAGGGTGCCATCCTCATCCCCACCCCCAGGAGTGGTGCAAGGATATTTGCAGCCCTGGGTGGCCTGAGGCAGCCACCACGCCCTGGAACGTGCTGCCCTAGGCGGCCCCCCACTCCATCCCCAGCAGGTCTGGATCAGAGGCAGGTGGGTGCGGGGGATGGAGATGCCTAAGGCTGCTTCAAGGGAGATCTCCCCCTACCGCTGACTGCATTGATTGGAGGTAGGGGGGATGCGAGGCAGCAGGGCCACCTAGGGCAACAGGTTCAGGGGATGACTCCCTCCCCCCCACCCATTGAGCCATAGAGCTTGGTGGCAGTGGGATGGGGTGAGCTGCCCCCTTGAATTTGCTGCCCTAGGAAGGTGCCTGTGCTGCCTATATGGTAGCATCAGACCTGTCCACCCCGATGCAGATGCTCCCTCTTGTCACATGCGACAATAGCAATGGACCTCAGAGGTGCTTTATTTTAATGGAACTGGGAAAGAAAATCACTATTCTCCTTAAAAGCTTCCCAAAACAGCATTTCCCAAGTGGCTATGTCGCCCTACCCATCTCTGTAGTAAACTCTATCATTCACACACCCTGCCTCCTAACAGTAATTAGCATTCAGACACTTGGGTGTAAGCACTATAGAACAATCTTTGCTTCCCTTCCCACACAGCCCCTCACCTCTTATCCTATTCCCTGCCCTCCTGTTCACTTGACCTCAGCCTACTTCATGCCAGTCTTTGTCTACTCATCGACTTTCTCACACAGCCCCTGCCACTGGGGTGTAGCTAGGTTGGAATGGGCCCTGGTGTAGAAGATGGAACGGACCCCCTTTGCCTCACTCCTAGCAGCAGGGTGTGATCGGCAGTAGGCTTGTGGGGCACCAGTGCAGCTGCACCATCTGTCCATACTATAGCTACACCCTTGCTAGGGATGGGCGAACAGAACCGAGTTTGGAAATTCAGTTCAGTTCGGAAGTTCGGTTCGGTCAACCGAACTATTTGAGTTCGGTCCGAACTTCTAAACAAAGTTCGGAAGTTCAAACCCCATTGAACTAAATGGAATATTATCTTTTAGGGATGGGCGAACAGAGCCGAGTTCGGAAATTCGGTTCGGTTTGAAAAAAATGAATTAGGTTCGGTCGACCAAACTGGTTGAGTTCGGTCCGAGCGCCGAACTTCCGAGCCACGTTCGCCCATCCTAACCCTTGCCTCTATCCTCCACCCAGTGCAGCCACCCATTCCTTTGGCCTTGCTTTGCTCACAGAGACAAAAACTAACTCACAACTGGAGCCAGACTGAATTGTTCCACTACCCTGGACAAAACACCGCTACCCTGTGAGCACTGCAAACTCCAGACCAGAGCTTGCAATGCTAGCGGAATGCGTGCGTGCATGTGAGCTAGTGCTAAACAGCAGAGAACATTACCCTCTTCTCCCTCTGTTGGCACTGCAGGCCCCAATCTGGGACTTCAAGTGTGGGTTGGCACAACAGCACTCCAGTTCCCCGCACTCAGCTCAGCCCATGGGGGGGTCCGCAATGGGTGCGGAGTAGAGAAGGAAAATGCTTCCCAACAAGCCAAGTCTAACTAAGTCAAGTGCATGCACCTGCAATTTCTCAGCTTCATTAATGTATCCTTGTCTCTTCCTATGGTCCCCTCCCTTTCATCACCCCGCCCATTTTAGATTGTAAACCCCTCAGGGCAGAGACTCGTCTCTTATCACAATCGTTCAGGGCCAGGCGCACTGCTGTTGCTGTAACACGCTCTACGTGGGGCTACCCACGGTGATGGTTTGGAGACTGCAGCTGGTGCAGAATGCGGCAGCCTGCTTCCTGGTGGGACTGGGCTGCCGGGAGCATATTACACCAGTTCTCTGATCTCTGCACTGGCTGCCTGTAGTTTTCCGGGCCCAATTCAAGGTGTTGGTGCTGGCCTATAAAGCCCTAAATGGTCTAGGCCCTGCCTACCTGTGGGGTCGCCTCACCCCTCGGATCCTAGATCGGCCCCTATGGTCATCCAGGGGTGCCCTCCTCAAGGTCCCCAGAGTTTTGCGGGGGGGCCACAATGGAGAAGGTGTGGAACTTGCTTCCGGTAGAGGTTTGATTGGCCCCAGTTCTCCCCTCTTTTTGACATAGTTGTAAGACCTGGCTGTTCCGCCTGGCGTTTGGCGGGGGAGATGGGTGAAGGGTTGGGGAGATGGGTGAAAGGTTGGGGGGAGGGATTGTTTTTTAAGCCTCCTTGGTATAAGTTGTTTTATGTGTTTTAATGTCTATTTAAAGCTGCTCCAAGCTGCTGTGTCAGGAGGGGCGGGGTATTAAGATTTTTAATAAATTAATTAATTAATCAATAACAAGAAGATCAGTGGCAGACGTACTCCAGGAATCTTGTTTTGGGGACAGAGCTGAGATTGTCCACAGAAGCATAGTCCACCCCGATTTTCCATCCCCTGCTCAGATTCCACTCCTGTGCCCCCCCCCACCTTATCAACAGTTACCAGTCATCAAAAGCCACTGTCAGGGCCCAGGTGAAGATCGCAGCTAGGGTCAGCAAGCAGTATAAGCCAATAACTGTTGATAGTGGCTCCAAGCAGTGTAGTTAAGTACTTAGCAGCTAAAGGCTGAGAGAAAACCAAGCTGTAGGGCATAGCCTGGAAGACTACCCAACTATAGGGAGAGAGTCTTCAATTTCCCACAGACCTGGAGAATGCAGAGAGAGTCTGAGCTTCAGAGAAGGTCGGATTTGTAATGTTTACAAAGGCCATAGAAGCCTGTCATTTATAACTTGGGACCTAGCTATAGAGCTAGGAGAAGCTCTAGTCTGGAGGTTTTTCAGAGGTGGGCAAAGAGGAGGTCCATTCCTAAATTTTAAAGTAAGTTCTTTCAGAGCCTGTCATGAAGGAACATAGGGTCACACATGACCAGAGGGAACATACATGCACGAAACCAGTTTGTAACATGTACTGTTAAGTTGTAGAAACCAATCTGAGACATTGCGAAATAGGAGCAACACAGATCCCCAAGAGGCATTGATATGTAAACAGAGGTCTTTCCAAAAGGTGCGAGTGTGTCTAGCACCAGCTTTAAGAATGTAAATGAGAGGAAACTACATACGTGAGTGAGCCGAGAGGCACAGGAGAGGAAAGGAAAAAACAAAAGAACTTTCTGGAAGACTCGAGACGAAACTAGGGTTTTCCCCCCAAGGACTTACATTCGAACCCATAGAGGACAGTTACTGTTGGGATCTCACTCAACCTCTGACTCGCTGAGTCTCGGATTACAGCTGGAGGGCAGGAGCCTGTCAGCAAGCCTGCTGAAACAATGTGCTGAGAGAAAAGACTTTGCTTTCTAGCCAGCTTAAGGACTAAAAGCCCAGCCTCACTACATCTGGTTGAGAAACGGACTCAAGCTAATGGACTTTCTGTAGGGTAAGGTCTTAACTAGGGACTTACTCAGTACAGACTAGGATTGCGTTATTTACTTTGTTTTATATGCCACTCTGTGTTCCAACTATCTTTGTTTATGTAATCAATAAACTTTCTTCTTTACTGAGAAGTGCTTTCTGTTGTCTCACATTGGGGAACACAATCTGAATATCTTGTGCCCTCAAGCGCTCGCGAACCCAGAGAGAAAGAGTCTGAGAACAGGAAGCCTCTGGAGCTTGGGTGACAAAAGTGTTGTCCCCTTTGCAGGACTGAATCAGCTAGAGAGAGAACTGATTCAGACGGGCTGCAGGTGAGGGAAACTGAGTCACCCAACCCAGAAACATGGGGTAGTGGACCCCAACCCCATGACAGAGCCAGTCAGGCTAGCATCCTGCTAATAGTTACTGGGAACATGGTGTTGTGGCGTGGGTAGCTGATTCCCCAAGTATTCAAGCTACACAAGCTAAGAGAGCCTTCCCTGCCACAGATACATTCTTGGAAAGTAGGTCTGTTTACAGCTAGCAATGTAGGTTTAGGGATGTAACTTTACTGTTGGGAGACAGTGGACAACAGGGAATGGATTCCCCATTGTGACCTGATTGGGTACTTCTTCCAAGCAACCAAGATTGGCCACTGTCAGAGACAGAATGCTGGGCTCAATGGACCATTGGTCTGACCTAGTATGTCACTACTTAAGTTCTTACATTCTTATGTGTATTTCTTGTGCATTCAGGCAGTCCCCACTCAGACATTTAGTGTGACAAGCCTAATACAGGGGCAGGCGGTCTGTCCGCCAAACCCCACCCCCCTTTCTCAGTATCTCGCCCCCGTCATGGGGGTTATGAGTTACCAGTATGTTATGAGTACACGAGTTCTCAGCAGTAACGTGGTAAAACCAATTGATGTAACCTATGGCTGTTTGGTGTCTAAATGATTGGTGTAACTTATAGAACAACATAGTGTGGATCATATGATGTGAATTATTGGTTGTATAAGTATGGTGAATTATAGTAAAAGCTTAGGAAATGGAACAGTAAATCAAATCAACATAAGCAAAGCCTGGTTCAGACAAAGGCATCTGCTCCCAGTACACATTAAGCATACAGCATATACATTAAAGCAGCCTATGTGATCCTAAGCGGATACCTGGGCAGAGGCAGGAAGAGAAACAAAGAAACAGCACAGATATTTAAAGAGCGCTCGATAGCACCTAAAGAGACAGTTCCTGGAGAAGAAGTCTTGAGAAGCAGCATCCAGCGTGTGACACCTAAACCAGCCTGTCTGTATAGCAGACAGGACAAATTGCTCACTAGAACTAGATCTGAACTTAGGTAAGGACTTAGGGAAGTTTTCTACGTTAAGCTAACACTGCGCGCTATTTTGATTTCATTATACACCCTCTGTATTTACTCTGAACCAATATTATCTGACTTAATTCTTATATCAAATTTTCTCATTATAAAGCATGTGTCTTTGTGGTTACTGGCACTGAGTACTGACTGGGAATCTTGGTTTACCACCAAGACAAGCCTAAACCCTTTACTTTTCTGATGACTGAAGACTGGTGGGAGAATGTGCTGTCCTCGTGGGGAGATGCTGAGTGGGTTGCAAACTTCAGGATCCCTCATCACCTCGTCCTGCAACTAGCCAAGATCCTCAGGCCATGACTGGAAAGAGAAAGCAGAGTGATGTGCCAGTTGCCCATCCTCATGGAAAAGCACATTGCTATCGCCATCTGGAAGCTCGCCACTCCAGACTCCTGGCACTCTGTTGCCCAGCAATTTGGCATTGGAACCTCCATGGTGGTCATCATACTATTGGAGGCTTGCACAGTTGGCTGACCCCGCAGAGGTGATGGAGGGCTTTCGGTGGGAGGGGTTCCCAAACTGTATAGGGGAAATTGATGGGAGCCATATCACCATTATCTGCCCACCCCATAGCAAAGACAATGACTTGAACTGGAAGGGGTTTTCTATGGTTCTCTAGGCCGTAGCAGACCACTGTGCCCAGGTTGTGGATATGCTAGCTGGGTAGTCTGTGAAAAACCATGACACCTGCATCTTCCATCAGGTCCCCACATGGACACTGGAGACTTTGGACCTTCCACTGAAACATGCATTGAGAGGGTGCTCATATGGCCTGTTGTTCTCAGGGACCCTGCATACCCCCTACGCATACAGCATTTCCTCCAATCCTCCATGGATCCGGCTGTAGAGGAGTGTTTGTGGGAAGCATCTGGGAATGATTGGCTGTGGGGGGGAGCATGCCTGGCCCAGCAACCGGTGCTTTCTCAGGCTTCGAGTGCTTTTCCCTGGGGGGTGGAGTGCAGGGGGAACCAGGACAGGTAGAGGGTGTGAACGGTTGATGGGGGTTAGGAAATGGTGCCTGCCCCTGAGGAACAATGCTCACGGTTTCAGCAGCAACATGCTTGAACAAGGCGCTGCGGAGTTGAATGGACTGAGACAGGCTGCTTTGTGTCTGTGCCCACACATCTCACTCATCTCCTTTCTCACCTTTTCTAGCACACTGTCTGACTGCTCAAACTGCTGCCAGAGGCGGACCCAGTGCCTGTCCTCCTACCAGCGGGCCAGGGGGGCCTCAGCAGCAAAGGTCTTGCGTTCTGCGGTGTTCTGCCACACCAGCTGCCTATGCTCCCTGGCCATGCCATTAATGGTGTCGCAGATCCTGTCTGCCTGCTGCATGGTCTCCCCATGCAGCTCCCTTGCCAAATCCTCCTTGCACCCCCAGTTGTGGACCCACAGGTTCTGGCTGGGCACTTGTGGCAGGGGGTTCTGTCCATGCCTGTTGCACTGGCACATCTGCAGCAAGGCAACAAGGAAAGCCATTAGTTCAGACCACCCCATGCACCATCTTGCTCTGGTGTTTCAGCATCCTGCCCACCCAAAGGGAAGTGGGAATTAGTACCTGGCCTATGCGGCTGCTGGGGCAGTTCCCAGAGCCACGCAGTTCTCCTCCCATAATTACTGTAGAGGAGTGAAGAATATACAGAAACCAACTACCACTATTCATGCCATCTCCCCCTTGGCCACCATTTTGACTTCCAACCCCTCACCCTGCCATGGTGCCTTCCCACTCACTTCCCGCACCTACCCTTCCTGTCCTGTGGAGCTGTTTCCCAGTGATTTTCCTGCTGCTCCTCTGTGTCTTCCTGGCCACAACAAACAATACAAAACATAATTAGTTACCAATAAATGGAAGCCTTTTTCAAGCCGCTGTGTGAAAACACACACACACTGGTGCATTAAATTAGGTGCATTACATTAATGTTCTTCTCCTCCATCACCACCCTCCTCTACAAAGGTGTCGTCCAAGTCCTCCATGTCCTCGACCAGAACCTCAGGTGGCTCCTTGAACAAGGGCTGACTCGCAATCTCAAGGGAACACACCATGAGAGTCACGGTGTCCACGCACGTGTCGACCCATGCTGGCTCCGCAGTGGGGATAAGCACAGAGGGATGACCACCAGCAGTCACAGCTTCTGTGGTGGGAGGGGGCAGTGTGGGAGCATTGATGGCTCCATCCACACAGAGGAATTGGTCAAAGAGCTCATAATCGGGTGATATCTGTCTCCCACAGCCGGAGGTGAAGTTGTTGTCATGGACCTCTTTGCATCTGTGCCTCAAATCCTTGGCTTGCTGCAGGCACTAGTTCATGTCCTGGGTGTAGCCCTGATACACCATTTGGACCAAGATCTTTTGGAACACCACTACATTCTTGTGTCAGTCGGGGAAGGAGGAGGGAGTCTGACACTCGCCCACACACGCTCACTCGTCCGTACGTAACCCAGCTCTGATCAGGAGGAACCTGGACTAAATGCCCGTCAGGATAGTATTGTGGGCCCTTTAAGTCTCAAAGAGACTAGGCCCTTATCATCATTGGGCGCAGAGCGAGGAGGAAGGCCGAAGCCTCTGAATTTCCCTGTCAACTCCCACTCACTTCCGTTCACGCAGAGAGGGGGGTAAGGGAACAATAGTGTAACGGGGTGTGGGAAGGAGGGCAGGACCCAAGGACTGCACAGGGGAAGTAGGAGAGCACACGCTCAGGCGGAGGGGATGGGGGAAGTCCCCAGGAAAGGGGGGGGAGCCTCTCACGCACTCACCCACCACCCGCTTCCACGCCGCCCTTGCAAACCCCAGAGGAAGGGAAACACCCAGGGCCCAATCACACAATGCACACCCACGTAAGCACAAGAACAAGGAAGGGGTACAGGCAGATACAATCACAAGGCAATTCAATTCCAAGCAAGGCAACACTTATCTCGGCTTCTTATCCCTGAGGACCTGCCCCCTGACGTACCTGGAGCCATGCGGAATGACGCAACGGCCCAGGCTCAGATCCCCTGCTCCGTGCCACACCCGGAAGTGCGGGCGTGTTGCCACTAGGGGGTTCGGTTGCTCTCGCAACCGAGGAAGCAAGCAGCTCCAGAGGATCTGAGACAGGCAGCAGTGCGGGGGTGGCTGGAGAGGACCCGGGTAGGGGATCCCCAAGGTGCTGCGGGCGCCGTACTTTCACAACTTGTAGCACTTCACCAGGGCATATTGGACCTTCTTCTCCCCATATAGAGCACTGAAGGCCTTGGTCTCTTCCTTGGTCCAGGGAATGCAGCATTGGTGAGCAGATCAGAAAGGTAGAGAGCAATTGCATGGTGGTGGTGGTGCTCGTTTTTGCTTGGCTGTCTGTTTGAGACATGGCCCTGGCAATGTTTGAGACATGGCCCTGGCAATGGTAATACTCTGCAAGTTGTTACAGAAAATTCAACGGCTAGGAAAGAGCAAGAATTGGGCACGTACTGTCAACCAGTATGTTTGAAAATGATGCATGTTTGAAAATGATGCGTTAGGCGTTTACCTTTTAAGGCAGATTTTGCATGTGCGCCAGTGTGTAAGAATCCTGGGTTTTAACCCTCAGCCTCCAAGTTGCCAGAGCATCAGCCCAGCTGCTGGTGTCACCATCCAGGCCTGTTTCCCTGCCTAATCTCTCCTCCCAGTCTGTGTCTGACCCCGTCTTCTCCTGTTTGTCTTTCCTCTGGCCCTGCCTCTCAGCTCCCTGGTTGGGTACCGTCAGGCTAGCATATGAGACATGCCGGTACCAACAGGAAGATGAGTGGAGCAACTCCTCACTATTCCTGTAACTCTGGCTCCTCCACATCCCACTCCTTACTCTCCTCATGCTGCTCTCCACTCCAACCCTTGCTGTGTTCCTGACCTCTTTGGTTCTGAGTGTCTTGACTCCCCTTTTTATTGTAGAGTTAGCTTTCTGTTCAATAACAGACAGCAGAAGTTTCTTCAAAACAGAACTTTACTAAGAACTCAGAAGACATGCTTCAATACTGTACAGACTGCATGGGACAAGATGGAGAACAGAGAAAGAAGAAGAGATGATCCTCCCCCGTACTGGACAAGCCCCATATTAAGCTTGCAGGGCTTGTAATGGGCTTTTACTTGTGACTGTTGCACAATCCAACAGTCCTTAATAGCTTGGGATGGTGTTCCCCTGCTAGTGGCTTCATGAACACATCCACTGTCATATCCTCTGTAGGACAGTATTGCAGATCTATGAGTCCTTGTTCCTGTGAGTCTTTCAGGAAATGGTATTTTACATCAATGTGCTTGGCTCTGGGGTTGATTCTTTCTGTTTGCACCAGCGCTATACATCCTTGGTTGTCTTCCAGGATCTGTGTGGGTCTGTCCAATTTTTGCCCCAGATCATTCAGAAGCTGTCGCAATCAGATAACTTCTTGGCTGGCGTGTGCCACTGCCACATACTCTGCCTCCATCGAGGAAAGTGTCACAGAGGCTTGTTTCCTACTGCACCAGCTGATGGGTCCTCCACCAAGCAAAAATAGGTACCCACTGGTAGATTTTCAGTCCGAATGGTTTCCAGCCCAATCTGTGTCCACGTACCCTATCAGGTCTGACACAGAAGTTGCTAGGGGCTGTAGCTTGAGGTGCACAGTCCCTTTCCGGTACTGTAAGATAGGGGTGGGAATTCCAGATCTTCCAGTATCCGATACTGCCGGTATTTGGTGTACCAGCAGTATTGGATTAAACCCGGTAATCCGGCCCATTTACCGGATTCCCCCGTACCGGATTTTTTACATTGCGGCCATTCAAATGAATGGCCGCAATGTAAAAAAACCCACCACCACCACCACC